>JACEGR010000945.1:0-201778 GCA_014170235.1 Listronotus bonariensis | reverse complement strand
AATATATTAAATTAAAAGAAAACTATTAATAAAATAAAATAATAAGTTTTTTAAACATTGACTTTGGCATTTTGAACAATTGTTTTAATAATATCATATACAAAAGGCAAAAATTAAATGGAAAAAATTCTATTTAGGAAATTCATCTTTCTAAATTTTCACGCGTCTTAGGGCTGTAGAGCCGTAGTGACACTTTTCCGGACATGGGTCCCTATACTCAAATGTTTTCTACTGTTGCACTGAATAATCCCTAGAAGTTTGATCTCATAGTTCTGAAACACCCTGTATTATTTATGCCTATGGCCTGATAACCTGAACTTAAATATGTTGTATTGTCCTAAAGAGCACCCTTCATTAAGGAAAAAAGCATTATAGCTACTCTTATACCTGCAGGTATGAATTTCACTTATTTTAAATAAGGTATTATAACGATAAGATATGTATTTTTTAGCACTTAATTTTAATTGAGATTTTTTAAGAAGTTTAGTGAATAGTTATTATGCACTACTTGATTTTTAATGTGTCGAAGGCACATACTGTGCTTTACAGTATACACGCTTGGCTTAACAACTTTCAAAAGGGATGCCTTATGCATTTACTCGAATACATGGTAAAAAAATTACGAAAACTTCTTCTAGATTTTAATTACTTTTTTAAAAAACCACTACATATTTATAACACCTACCTTCAATGGACGTCTTATCGTCACAGTTTCAATCGTCGTCGCCTGTGCCATTTTTATCTACAAAACAGTAAAAAACCATATTTAAACTAAAAAAACATGTTTTTCCGATTATGACTAATGAAAAAGACCAATTTTGAAACAAAGCTGAGAATATTTAGAGTGGATATCAAGACAATATTTTATAAAACCTTATTTTCATTTCTTTTACTCGGGTATAAACAAAAGAATGTGGGATAATTTATTACTTTTGTGTTATAAAATGGGAAGGTCTTTCAGAATTTCAGGAATTTTTAATATTTCTTTTATGTTAACTTTTATTACTTTCTTGGTGTAAATTTTTGTATGATTCATTAGCTAATATTTCTAATTACTGTAATTATTTACCAGGTTAGACTATGGTTTTTGTATCTTTCCTTATTGTAAAATTTTACAATTTTATCTGGAGTTTGTTTATTACATGGGTGGCCAACCGGTCGATCGCGACTATTAGTCCAGTCGATCACGGCAAAACTAAAAATATAAATACGTAGAACCACTGCACAACGTTATTACCAACTGCTGCACACCTCATCTTGTATCATTTTTTAATCACCGATGTATGTAATTGGTGATCGCACTGGGTGTCGTCAGTAAAAAGTAGATCTTAGGTCTAAACAAGTTGGCCACCCCTAGTCTATTAAGACACTACCGATGACACCATTTAGTACACTTCTTTTTATTTGCCTAATTTTTTATTTATTTATTCTTAGTCCTACTTAAAACAAGCAAAAGTCTGTATTTTTTTGTTATCTTTTCAGGTAATCGACAAGTTCGTAAGGGTCAATCGACTCTGTGCGCCCGCTGTATAAAAGATGTACCCACAGACTATGTAACTGTTTGTACAACAGGTTGAACAACGTTAATACAAAACGATAAGGGCTTAATCTGTGGAGTTGATGTTCACAAACCTGTATGACACATTGGATGTGTCTATGGGCAAAAGCGTATACACGCTGTTGGACCGACTGTCAATATTACTGTATATACTGTTGTACAACAACTTGCACTGTTAATGGGCAGTTTTAATAATTTTTAAAACCTGTCGTAAAATAAGCTGCACAGTCTGTGGGTCGTTTCACAGTCTGTACTCTAAGACTAAACAGAGATCAAAACAATTTCTTCTTGCAAAACTATTAAATAACCCAAGAAATCTGATACACATAGTACATACATACAAAATACAATATACAGGGTGTCCAAGAATATGTGGGCAATCTCTCGGATTCATATGAAAAACATGAAAATTATGTAACAAGTTCCTATAATTTTTTTCCCAAGGCCCCTCTTTACAGAGATATGGGTCCTTAAAAACGCCACTAAATACTGTTTTTCTTGAATAACTTTTATAGTACTGGATATGATAAAATAAACTTTTAATATGATACATACTAGTTGGGACTTCTTAAAATGGCGTCCTTGTATAACATTTGCATTTGTTACGTCGTCAGTGGCGGACTAAGCCTTACTAATTATTTTTACGTCCGGAATAAGAAAGGAATAAAAATAGCATTTTTAAGGAGATTATACCCTTGGCAAAAAAAAGGTACTCCTGTCCGATATCGATAAAGTAAAGCGTTTTCAGGAAAAACAACTTTTGGTTAAATAAGGTTGTATTTAATAATTCTGTTTGCCGGTTTGCCATAGGCGCCCTCTTATTTTATGCATTATCTAGCTCCAATTATCAAAGATTATGGGACCCTTTACAATGTTGCAACATTATTTTTTATTGTAGTAAAAATTCAAAAAATCTAAGTTTTCTTAGTACCATTTGCAACAGAATAACCATTTTTATAGTTTATTTGTTTTCTGGAAATATAAATTGAAACAAAATATTATTTGGCTTTTTCCAGAGTAAAGAATTTAATACATATTTTAAGAAAATTAAACTTTTTATATATTATGAAGAGGTATTCTGCCCTTGCCATAATATAATAAAAGTTAGCATTACTTTAAAAGAAGTAAATTAAAAATGAAGTATTTAATATAAAATAATTATTTTTTTTGGGTTATACAGTGTGTCTACGTAAGTTGGTAATATGGGGAATTTTTTTATTATTAATTTTAAGAAAAAAGCCGTAAATGCAATCATCAGATATTGAATTGTGTTAGTAATGTATGAGGTTTGACCAAAAATGTAATTTTTGCTCAAGAGTAAAGTACCTGTATTTTTGCTAATATCGCAAATTGTTATAAAGAAAAGATGTCTAGAATTAAAATATACTTTCAAATATGCAATTTTGTTTATTTTCAAAAAAAAAAATATTTTTGAAATTTTTTAATTTTTAGTTCTAAACATCTATTCCTTATAACAGTTTTAGCTTAGTGACTTAAGGGTCCGATACTTCGGTTTTGAGTAGAAGCAAATGCTTTATAAAGTGAATAAAGAGTATGTCAACATTGGTAGATTTTTGAACAGACTTACCTCAAAAAGTCCTGCTGGCACCCCCACCCCCTCCAAAGTTGATTAAAGAAAGGATTGATATAGTTTTTCTAATATCTTCTAAACGGTAAATGATAAAAAACTGATTTTAGTGTCGTTAGATAGAGCACAAAATTCTGCAAAATAGTAATAATTAAAATTGTATTTTGTTTATTACGTAAGAATCTCAATATAAAAAGTTGGAGGAGCATCCACAAAGCATTTTTATGATATATCTTCAAACCGTCTACCAAACAAAAAAATATAAGATACAAAAAATTAAGGCCAAAGTTTTCTCTATCGAATGATGTATAACATTATACTATTTTCTTTTAAATTAAAGCTACCAGTGACCACAAAGTAGCACTACATCATTATAGTAGTAGTTAAAAATAGAAATTTTAATGTTATACTTTTATTTTATTTTTCAGAATATTTCTCACTTTAGTTATATTAGTGGTATTATTACCTTATTGCGCATAATAGTAATAATAAAAATAATATTTTTGTTTTTTTAGTATTGGGCTCTACAACAAAAAACAGTCGAAGGGGAGTATCATACGGCACTTTTTACCATATATCTTTCAAACCATTAACAAAAAAAAAAAAAAAATAAACAACATAAACGACAAACCTACAAGTTATCATTTAGACTATTATCTTTTAAAATAAAGCTACCAGTGGCGTACCAAATTAGTACTAAACTAGTGAAGTACCTAGAAATAGAAATATTTAATGTTATTGGGGATTGATAGAGGTTTTTTCTAATATCTTCTAAACGGTAAATGATAAAAAACTGATTTTAGTGTCGTTAGATAGAGCATAAAATTCACAAAATAGTAAAACTTAAAATTGTATTTTATTTATTTAGTAAAATTCTACAACAAAAAAATGTTGGAGGGGAGCATCACAGCACTTTTTACGATATATCTTCAAACCATCCACCAAATAAAAAAAATATAGGATATAAAAATAAAGGCCAAAAGTTTTCCCTATCGAATGGTGTATAACATTATACTATTATCTTTAAAAAAAAGCTACCAGTGGCGTACCAAAGTAGCACTACACCAGTATAGTACCTAAAAATAGAAATTTTTAATGTTATACTTTTAATTTTTAAATATTTTTACTTTAGTTTGATTAATTTATAATTATTTCTAATTCTGCATACTAGTAATAATAAATACTTATATTACGAAAATTACCCAGTACAAAATCAAATCAAGGCGTATTGGGGATGGATTTTAGAGAATACTAAATGGACACCACTGTGGACCACCTTAAAAAATGAAAAATATCATCTGATACACTATTAAAATGTAAATGTAAGATTTGTAAGCACAAATTGTAAATGTTTTTTAAAAAAATTAAAATATTACCTGGTTATGTTTGTGTGCGGAATGTTGTAATTAGGTATTTTTAGGTTGTGTAATAATGTGTTTGTTTTTATTGATGTTATATACAGTGTGTCCCAGAATAGATGTTACAAGAGGACAAATGGAACAAAAATTTTTTGAATTTTAAAACGTTTAAAATTTTGGGCAGACCGGTCGCATGGTCCAAAACTAATAAATACAAAACTTTACTTCAATTGGTATTAAACAAGGGCGAGTTAAAAAATTGACAAAATATTTTTTGCCGTGTTTAAGTTTAAATTTGACATAAAATTTAGTTCTCTACAACATTTACCTATACAATTTTTGTTCTATTTTTTAAAAATAATAACTTTATTCATGGTCATTTTTCATATTTTTAGTTATAACTTGCCCTGTATATTACCAATTGAAATAAAATTTTGTATTTATTAGTTTTGGACCATGCGACCAGTTTCCCAAAAGGACGATTAAAAATTCCAAATTGGCCAATTTGTGTTCTTGTAACACCTATCCTGGGACACACTGCTTATAAACCACTATTTGTTGTTATCTTATAATAAAAGTTATTATAATACTGTTGTTACTTATTTAAAAATATAATGAATCAAATTATAAAACAAAAGAAATAAGTAAATAAAATGTAAAGTATAATAATTAATAAATCTAAAGTAAAAAAACATATACAGGGTGTTATTTAATAAGTGTCCGATATTTCAGAGAGTGATTTTTCAAGTATTTTTAAGGTAAAAGTTCCTATGAACGTGTGGTCTAAGATGCTTCGCTTTCCAAGATACAGGGTGTCAAAGGTTTATTTTTATTTATGTTTTCTGCATAATTTCCTAAATAATGCCGATTTCCAGACAAGTAGTACTTGGGGGTTTTTGACATGAGAAATTTGAATTTGTTCTTAATTTAGCTCTTACTTGTAGAGGGCGCTAGCCACATGTATATTCTCACTTTCAAGGCTCATGACTTTTGTACAACCTAACTATTTACATTTTTGTTAAAGAAATGGATTCCTTAGTCATTTTACGTAAAAAAGGTACTCTTATTAGATGACGCTAGGAGCAACCGTTTTCGAAATATTTTAGTTTAAAATAATCGATGCATACGCTTAGTAATAAATATGCTAAGTAAAGACCGCTACTTGATAAAACCGTCATTTTCGGCCTTTTTTTTTATATCCTATATTTTTTTATTTGGTGGATGGTTTGGAAGATATATCGTAAAAAGTACCGTGTGGATGCTTTCCCCTCCAACATTTTTTTTGTTGTAGAATTTTACTAAATAAATAAAAATACAATTTTTTAGTTTTACTATTTTGCAGAATTTTTATGCTCTATCTAACGACACTAAAATCAGTTTTTATCATTTACCGTTTAGAAGATATTAGAAAAAAACTATATCAATCATAGTAACTTTGAGGGGTGGGGGGTGCCAGCAGGACTTTTGAGGTAGGTCTGTTCAAAAAATCTACTAATGTTGACATACTTTATTCTATTCACTAAAGCATTTGCTTCTACTCAAAAACAGAAGTAATATCAGGCCATTTTTGAACAATAAGTCACTAAGCTATTTACAATATTAGCAAAAATACAGGTACTTTACTCTCGAGCAAAAATTACACTTTTAACCAAACTTCTACATGACTGACAATTTGATATCTGACGATTGCATTTTAGGTTTTCGTCCATGCAGAACTTTTAATAAAAAAAAGGTTTTTTTGTAAAATTAATAATAAAAAAATTCCCATAAGCCGCCAACTTACATAGACCCACTGTAAAAAAATTACTAACTATACAGAGAAGGTTGCAACCCTTAAACATAGATTCAAGGACTTCCGGTCGAATTTTATCGACATCAAACAGGAGTACATTGTTTAGCTAAGGGTTTAAGCTACCCAAAAATACTTTTTTATTTCTTTATTATACAGGGTGTGAAAATAATTAACACTATTGTGTAATGGTTAGTTGTTTTTTATGATAACTTTTAATTCAGATATTTTAAAAATACTTTTGAGATAGAGATTTTTTACCATTTTTTAAAATATCTACCTTGAACTCTTTATGAAAGTCACAGGTAAAAAATATTTTTAGTTCTGTATGCAAAAAATGTCTTCCAATGCATAGGGGACGTCTCTTAAATGTTTTAAAAATATTTATATTGGTAGGTATAGAAGTGACTATAATAAAACAATAGATTTTTTTAACACACTGTAGTTTAAAAACTAAAAAATATAATATGTTTATATGAGGTTTTTTCCTAATTTTTATTCCCTTACCCTTTATGGTTTGTCTGTTGAGTTACATGATACCCTGTGGAAAAAATATATAACAAAAATCACTTTAAATGGCCTAACGTTGTGTCAAAAGGGAAGAAATATATCATGTGGTATCGTTCTAAAAGGGTCAATATCAATTTTTCCACAAAATTAGTTTTTATATCAGTAAGTCGGCTGTCCATCCCCGCGCATTTTAGGTGGAATATTTTATTTCTGTAATCTGATTGGTCCAACAACTTGTTTCTATTGAAAGGGACCAATTAGCTTACAGAATAATACGCAAAGTAAAATTGGCGAGATGAATAGCCAGCCATAAACTACATCTTTTGTGATGTTATTTTGATAACTTTGAAAATGGGCTTTTTAGAATCATATCGCAAAAGATGCAGTTTATCTTTATAAAAAGTAATTTTAAAGAAAAACTAGCATTCAAAAAGAAATAAAATGAAACAAAAAGTATTTAACTTTTGGAGAAAAAACTATGTTTATGAGGTTTTTGCAAACCCTGTAAACAAAAATCAAGATTTTCTTTTTCTATATTCATTTGTCCTCTTGTATACCCCATCTGTAGACAGTATGTAGATATTTTTTCTAACAATCAAATATCAGGGTACATTTTTCTTTTTAATAAGAATTTTTCTGCAAACATAGAAACCTGCTGCACGTGTCCAGCCTATTCCCAAGAAAGGATCTAAATCTCTTCCATCCAACTATAGACCCATTTCACTCCTCTCAATGCTTTGTAAAGTAATGGAGAAATCCATTAACTCGCAAATTCTTAGATATTTAGAAAAACATAAAATTTTACATGACAGGCAATACGGATTTCGTCACAAAAGATCTACAGCAGATCTTCTTTCCTTCGTTTCACACAACTGGAACAAGTCTCTTGAGTTTCTAGGTGAGTCCCAGATCGTTGCTCTTGATATATCTAAAGCTTTCGACCAAGTCTGGCATGACGCACTTCTTAATAAATGTCCCTCCTGTGGTCTTCCAACTAAACTCTGCTCTTGGCTCTACAGTTATCTTTCTAATCGACGTATATCAGTCATTGTTGATGGCCACTCTTCAAGCTTTTACGAAATTAATGCTGGAGTGCCTCTGGGTTCAGTACTGGCACCAGCTTTGTTTCTTCTTCACATCAACGACCTTCTTTCTTTCACAACCAATCCCATTCATAGTTATGCTGACGATAGTACCCTTCACTCCACTTTTCAGGTTCCTAAGCCAATCTCTCAACCCGACTTAGAAGGCAAACGCAGGGCGATGCAGATATCTCTTTCACAGGATCTCAATTTGATATTGGATTGGGGCGCCAAAAATCTCGTTCAATTTAATGCATCTAAAACACAATCATGTTCCTTGTCGCGAAAAAATCATCAAACACTGAGCCTTTGCTTATGAGTGGCCAAGTTTTGCAGAGCGGGGACACATTTAACCTTGTGGGCGTCACATTTGAAAATAACCTTAACTGGCATAAACACATTGTATCTATAGCCACCGCGGCGTCAAAAAGCTTGGATTTCTTTTCCGAGCCAAAAGTATTTTTCCCCTTCCAATTTATACACTTTGTATGTGTCCCAAATTCAACCCTCTCTGGAATATTGTTCTCATGTCTGGGGAATGGCATCCCCTACAACCTCAGCATTCTTGATGCCATTCAAAGAAGAACTGTTCGTCTTATTAATGATCCTTTACTTACTCAAAGACTTCCTTCTCTTGCCCATCGTCGAGCTGTGGGAGATCTATCGCTCTTCTATAGATACTTTTACGGCTTCTGCTCCGACGAATTATCCAGTATAGTCCCTCCTCTTGCAGCTCCCAACAGAGAAACTCGTGGTGCCGCACGTATGCATCCCTATACAGTCCAATTGGGCAGGCCCCGAACTTCCCATTTCGTTCGTTCTTTTATCCCTAGAGTTTCTAGACTGTGGAATCTACTGCCAGCGGAGGTCTTTCCTTCCCCCCAAATCTTCAAGTTTTTAAGTCCCGTGTTAACAAACTTCCTCTTACCCTGCTTAAGACACCCACGATACGTTAGTATTTAGGCTTTCAGCCTTCGTGGATTGTCCAAAGATTAAAAAAACCTTTTTAACCAACTTCTAAAAGAAGAAGGTTATTAATTCGCCTGTATATATTTTTTTATATTACCAAAGACAATTACGCATCTCTTTCTCGAGATCACTGTACATTCATTACTATGTATTATTACTTTTCGCCGCTAGGTGTCACCACATTTACTACACACAGATTACTATTTTCTTAAGGCTATAGATACCTTTATTGTAATACCAAAGACAATTGTAGTTTCACTATAGACTCCCAGAACAATGCTAAATTTTCGGTCATCAGTTTGGATGCTGGCTTGGCTGAATTTATGAAGCGGCAAATTATACGTTCTGTTTACGTGTGTACTCGATGGATACCCGCTTCATAAATTCCACATGGGCAACCGTCCAAGCTAATGACCAAAAATTTAGCATTGTTCTGGGTGTCTATAATGAAACTACAATTGTCTTTGGTAATACCCATATATGCCTCCACCAAGAATGATCCATTAAAAAATATATATTTTTTCTATAGATAGAGAGTAAATAACAATTTATAGTTTAATTAGGGTTGGGAGGAAGTGATCTATTCGGATTAAGGCTAGTTTGTTTAATTGTATAAACAAAGTATTTAACTAACCAGAACTAATCATGACCCCTCCAATGTGACAGTTTTGCATGACCGTCTGTAACGTTTAAGCTTTTTACTGTAGTCTCAGAAACAAGTACTGGTAGTATTTATTAGTGATAATAATAAAAATTAGAAAGCAAAACATAAATGCTTTAAAAAATACTTAAATAAATAGTCACTAAAAAGTCAAAATAATAATTAAAAAAAAATTAAATCGGGTAATAACATACGTGCTAAATCGTAATAACTAAATAAGTAAAAGCTTTTAGACTTTTATTCCATATGTTATTACTCGACTTCATTTTTAAATTTATTATTTTTAACTTTTTAGTGAGTTTTATTTATTTTTTGAAGTTGATATTTTTTTCTAACTGTTTATTAACTTGATTTTATGCAACACGACGTTCTGTACGCCTGGTCTCCAAGGTATGAAAGAATAGAGGCGGAATAATCACTTAAGACGTTGAAAAGTAGTCACGAATTTTCTGTCACGACTCGATTGCTTAATCATGAAAACAGGCATTAAAAATAACTAGGTTTAAGCTTTTCTTTGTTTACTTATGTCCTTAGAGCTAGGAAGTGAACGAAACAATCCATATTTTTATATATTTTTTTATCGCCACTACAAACAGACTACTGAAATAATATATTATTAACAGAGTTGTTAATTTTCATTATTTTTATGCACGTAGTCAAATCGTAAACATCTGTATACAGAGTGTGTCTAAAAGTCTGTACAAAATGCTACCACCAATTTCTTCAGCCAAAAGACAACAATTTAATGCAATTTGCCTTAGTCGAAAAGTTGATCGTTTTTGAGATACAGGGTGTCAAAGCTTTTATTTAATTTTAACTATTTTAAAATATTTTATTTATTATTGAACATTTTTTTACAAATTTTGGTTTTGGGGGTTTTTCGTAGGGGAATTTAAACCAACTCATATTTTTGTTGTAAAATGTTAAGTGCCCTACCTGCCGTTATTGTTATAACTTTTTTGTGCCCAGGTATATTATAGACCTAGCAAAAAAATTCTTTGATATTTTCCGAATAAAAAGGTAAAGTTAGTAAATATCGCTACAAGTAACAGTTTTCAAGATATTTCAGATTAAACGTTTTGTTCCACACAAAAATTTCATTCACGTTTCATTTAGGTAACATTGGTTTCTCCAAAAGGTCTGTACAAACTGGTAGCATAATTTTCTTTCGCCAGAATAGAACGATTTAATTCAACTTACCTCAGTTAAAAGTTGATCGTTTTAGAGATACAGGGTCTCAAAATATAAAAATTAACTGAAAACTTTGACACCCTGTATCACGCAAACGAGCAACTTTTCGACTGAGGTAAATTGCATTGGATCGTTGTTTTTGGCCTAAAGAATTAGTGGTAGTATTTTGTACAGACTTTTTAAAGTCTGCCCGGTTGCCCATAAAAATCGTGAAGGAATGCAATAAAAATGTTTGTATGGAATAAAACGTTAAATATGAAATATCTTAAAAACTTTTGCTCGTAGCAATATTAAGTAACTTTACCTTTTTTGTTTAGAAAATATGAGAGAATAAGAATTCTTCGCCGGACCTATAATATACCGAAGCAAAAAAAAGTAAAGGCAATTTTAATATAAACAAAGGACTGCAAGTGGTTCCCGCTACATTTTATAACAATATGGGTAGATTTTGATTTCTTAATCCGAAAAATTCCCAAAAACCAAATTTTGTGAAAAAAATTTAAATAATGAATAAAATATTTAGAAATAACTAAAAATAAATGGAAGCTTTGACACCCTATATCTCGGAAAAGATCAACTTTTCGACTAAGACAAATTGCGTTAAATCGTTGTATTTTGGTCCAAGGAATTTGTGGTAGCATTTTGTACAAATCTTTAGAGATACCCTGTATATTATTATATATTTTTGCTTTTACCCAAAAATGTCTTAGAGAATGCCCAAAAAAGCTCCTGCTAAAAGCACAACTCAAAATTTTAAGTTTCTCCGTCTAAATAATATAAAAGACAGGATTTTTACCACTTTTTTGACCTGCAAGCTGTGAAATATGTGTGTGATACGCAATAGTCAATGACCTTTTTTTATAGGATTTTAGACGTACTACAAATCTGCCATTTATTTTTTTCCTTATTTTTTCCCTAGCACTACTTAATAGTTTCGCAAAAAAAATCGAAAATCTTAAAATTTTAAATTTAAAGCTTGTTCAAAACTCTGTAAAAGATTAAATATTTAAGATAAAATTTGACACAATGAAACTTTTTGTACCAAATTTATTGCTAAATAAGATTCATTTATTTATGTTCTGATAAAATATTGTTTTGTTAGCTTGCAGGGCAAAAGTGATAAACCAGCTTTTCCATGTTATTTAGACGGAAAAACCATGGAGCAGAGAAATATTTATTTGTTGTTTTGTTACTTTCAACAGCGAATAACTAAAAAATATTAGTTTTCCAAAAAAACAACGTATAACACATTCTTCTTGTTTTCTTTAATGCATTTATTCAATAGATCATAAAAAATTATTTAAAAACACGATGTTAATTGCCACAACAGCAAGAAAAACTTGACTATGAATTGTCACGTTCACCCATACTAGTTCAAAATTATGATGAGGGCTTTATAACAACATTGTCAGCTTAATTTTAAAAGCCAATTCTGGTCTAGAGGCATGTAAGGTACGTTTTTGTGCCGTAAAAACGAAATTAATATTTTAACTATCCAGTTGTTTATCAACATTTCAAGAATACAGAAAAAAAGAAAAAAGAAAAAAAGTTAAACAAAAAAATTAGCAGCTGATAAAGTGGGAACTAGGGGCGTATCTCAAAAAATTGGCCCGTGACCATAACCACAATTTCAATCCTCCTTGTAATCCAAAACAAAAAAATAAAAAGATTAATTATTAATCCAGAGTAATGTTGCTACAGCCTGAACTACGTACCTACGAAAAAGATGAAAAATAAAACATTTAATGGCGACGTTCTGACAAAAAAATTAAATTTGTATCACTTTTCTTTGACCTCTTTGAATACTTTAAAAATATGGCAAAATAAAATGCTTTTCAATAGTTTAGGCTATAGCTCCAGATTATTAATCTTTTTTCCAATTACTAGTAGGGTTGGAATCGTGGGCATAGACACGTGTAGGGGATATAATCCCAAGCCTTTTTCCAAACCTGGGATAGTCCTGGGATGTGAGGGTAGAGTACAAAAAATACGAAAATATTCAAAAATGTCCTTTTATTTTTTAAACTTTCTTTAGGAATGTAAAAAAATCTGAACAAAAAAATCTTTTCAAAACAAAAAAACTAAATAAAATACAGAAAAATCAACTTGATACACACTTTCTTTTAATAAAGACATTTTTACAGTCTTCTTAATTAGGTACCGTTAAAAATAAACACAAATCTGTGTTTCTGCAATATCGACATACCCTCACATAACATCTAATAATTGATCGCATTAAAACATATGTAATTTTTTACAATAAAACAAACTTAAGGCAATAATAAACCCTTTAAATATCAAAAAGTAAAATATTCAAAATATAGTATACTTACAAAAATAAACACTCTTTAATGCAAAATTCTAATAACTTGCGTAATGCAGAGGGTTGTTTTTACATGACTTATTTCTTTAAGTAAGACCGCGTAAAACTGACTAAAAACAGCTGGAAAATAAAAATGGCAGACTTTATATTTTTGTTGGCATTACCAACTCGATAAATTGACAGAAACACTAAGTGAGTTTCGTTTTATGGAATTATTTTGATAAAATTCCATTTATTTATTAATTCCGAAAATCCGGGGATTTAAGAAATTTAATCCCGAAAATTTCGGAACTGTAAAGGGGCGGGATTCCGGGATCCCGAGAGTGTATCCCCTAGACACGTGCCAATTTTATAAGACCCCCCACTTCATCAGCTGATAATTTTTTGAATTTTTAACTTTTTTATTTTTGGTATTCTCGAAATGTTGATAAATATAACTTATTAAAAAATGGATGATGAAAATATTGATTGCCTTTTTTTTGCACTTTAAAAAATTACCTGAAATTTATGCCTCTAGACCAAAATACCCTCCCAACAAAAATAAAAATAATAAATAGTATAGGAGATATCTTTTCATACATTAGAATATAATTTTACCAAAATGTAAATTTAAAAACATAATACTTGTCATTTGTTAATGGTGATTCTCTTGGTGATTCTTATAATATCAAATAAATTATGAAATTCTTTAATTAACAATTTAGTTGCTTTATATCAACTTTCTTACTTAATTTGTAGATGCAAAATAGTTACTTTTCTTCTATAGCCTTTTAAAAAGCTCCCTAGAGCTGTTTAATTTAAAATCTTGTTGCCTCTCATATTTTAACTTAAAAAAGAAAAAAGACTTTTCCAACTGTTTATAAAGAAGATATAAAGAATTCCCGATTGTTTTAAAAAGATTTTTCCAATGTGTCAGGGAAAAAATAATCCTTCAATATATATGATAATGTTTTGCAGGCCCTACTTCTGAGGGTTAAATGCAATATAACTTAAATTATTATAGAAAAAAATGCAAAAACAATAAAACAAATTTAAGATTATTTTAATTACAGCAATAGTGAATTAATTTTTAGGTAAGTAATTATTTACAAACCGGACGTATCACCAATTTTTATGAAATTTGGTACGGGTTTTTTGGGGTGCTGATTTCGATCTGAAATATTTTTTTTAGGACACATTTCGTTCTTGAGATATTCATCATCAGATTTGAATAGGAAACTAACCTAAATTCATCATATTTCCCCTTCTTTTTACACTCAATTTTTGAGTTTTCTGCTAAATTGGCACATCTTATTTGATTCCCACCACCTAAAAACCCATTTTTCTATTTGTTTTACCCATTTTTTTCATAAAATTGTAAAGCTTTACTTTTAATCAAACTGAAAAATGAGGTTTCAAAAGGTGGAAATCAAATATTAAGTACCAATTTAGCCTTAAATCAAGAACTGATTGCAATAAGGATGAGGAAAATAGTGAATTCAGGTTAGTTCTGGTGATCAAGTTAGATGATATATATCTCGAGAATGAAACGTGTCTGAAAAAATGTTTTCAGATTCGTAATAAGCGCCCCCAAAAACCCCCATATACCAACTACCGGTTTGTAAACAATTACCTTAATTTTAATTTAAAATTGATATCAAAATTTAAAAAAAAACATGTCATTAGCCACTTATGAAAAAGTTTTCTGGTAATTAACAAATAATTATGTACATATTGTATAAACAAAATAGAAAAAAATAAACATGAAGTTTAATTTTTAGCCCAAGTTACCCTTAAATATCCCTTGTCTATGATATCCCCTTACGTTTTACCTTAACAGTGAAACTGGGGATGTCTACAAAGGCAATGATGAAGTTATCCTTTTTGTAAATGCCAAAGAAAGTATAAAATGGTACACAACTCAACTTTTTATCTTAACAATGCTTTGTAGAAAAAAATGCCTTGTAATCAAATAATTCAATTATTACTCATAAAACAAGGTCTTGGCTGTGACTACTTACATAAATAATTTAATTGATGAGTAATAAAAAGAATATAAATTAATATACTTAAATCAGAGCAGAGCTATGAGGTTACCACTCACCTGTTAGATTTAGGGGAAACCCTTTCCTTTACTAATTACCAGAATAAGATTAGATAATTCCAAATATAAATAACATCACAATGTAAACACTGATAAAGTTTTCACAAGGTAAATACCCGAGATTTTGGAAGGACAACAAAATATGGGACATAAACCGTGAACAAAACATCCGAAATGTCAACAGTAAAGTGTGAAGTGTGGAAAATTCATCTTCGTTTTCGGTATTCACATTATTAAACTTCTGTAAAAGTATCATGCTGTCTTTCTTTATTGTCAGAAGTGCAAAAAGGTAAACACTCGTCGAAGACCTTTACCAATACCAAATAATCTCACTCTTTGCTACCGGCTTGTTTCTAGAGCTCGACAGCAGGCAACTAAATATACACTTCAGTAGCGAATTAGAAAATGGGCATATTTTTAAATAAAACAATACAGGGTGAGGCGTTAAAGTTTTTTTAAAAAGTGAAATAAATTATTGAATCTTAATTATTGCATATTAGCTTGACATACACTGACTGCTTAACAAATTGATGGTTAAGTGATTGAATGATTCCTTTACAAAAAAAATCAAAAAATCTAAAATAATAATAATATAAGTGACAAAGAAACTTTAAAGCCCTTTATTTTAAAAACAAAAGGTGATCGAATATTAAGTCATTTTTTCGTGTTAACCGTATTCATCCGAGTGGTTTAAACCGCATTTGAAATGGCAATAAAAATATGAGAGTTAAATAAAGATAACTATTCAAATGTTTTTAAATGTTTTGAATCGTATTAACACAAAATAACGCCTTTCGTGTATTGGAAATTGGAACTTTTGTTATTAGAGAATTATTGCAAGTTGCCTAATTAAGCTCGGGAATTATTAATACCGGCCCTATTTAAATAGTGCTTGTGCCCATAATTTTAGAGTTATTGCAAATCATGTTGACAGTACCATTAACCTAAAAAAAGGGAAAAATTTTAGTAGTTTTTCTTTATTGTGTTGTGTTGTATTGATTTTTATAACACAATAATTACAGAAATACATTTAAAAGCAAGGTTTTACGTATTTTTACTTCTACCCTTTTGATTTTGTGATCGGCAGCCGCTCGATTAGACGAACAGTTTCGAAGTCAAAATAAGGTCAAAATAAGGCACGACCTAAAACCGACATAAATAAAGCCGGGCACTATACTTATTAAGGAAGTGCTTATCCTATCATGCATCTGCGCAAGCTCAGGTGTCAAAATAAGGCCGGTATTATTAGTGCATGGCCTAATTTCACTGTGCAAAAATTTTATGAACCTTTATCGCGTAGTATCATTGGTAGTACTATGCGTTGTAGTTTTTTCAATGTCACCCTGTACCTATGTATATCCAAAAAAGATACTTAATCTGTCTTAAATAAAAATTCCACAAACTAAATGCAAACAAAATAGACCGTTTGGTCATCGGATGAATTTTTTTGTGTAAAATGAGTAGGTATTTATATGTATTTAATATTTATCCATATATAATTTGACTGAAGAGAGAATAAAATACACTTTGTATTACAAGATGTTTACTATTAAATGATACAAAGAGAAACAAACCAAAGACACTGGCGTAGAGTAAGGGGGAGGTTCATTACCCCCCAAATAACTACGCCAGTGAACTCCACAGTTTTATTAGGCAAAAATATTAAGAATCAACCAAAAATACTCATGTTCAAAAGTTGATTATAGGAAAGATACAGGGTGTAAAAAAAAGTAATTGTCTCGAAAATGGAAGCAACTCCGAGTCTGGGCTTTTTGGGGCACTGATCAAGAATATGAAAAAAATGTTGAAAACGTTTCGTTCCCGAGATATCCATAATCAACGTGAAAATCGTACTAACCTTATTTTTTCTTTATTTCTCCTTCTTTTTCACACAGTTCTTGATTTATGCTTAAAAAGTGGCACAAAATATATATTTTTTTAATTTTCACCCTTCAAACCTTTTTTTTCTTTTAATTGCATAGCCATAACTTATATACCTTCCATCGTTTTCAATCACAGCATAGGCTATGGTGGCACATCAGTGTACAGGGCACAGCGTGTCCGAATTTCGTTGCAATTGTAGGGTATCTTGGTTATTATTACAGATAGATAGAGACTAGCAGTTTTCGACAACTGTTGCTACTGTTTGATAAAACCAAAGATGACACTAACAAATGTTTCATGGCCCTCTTAGTTATTGATATAGCTAATTTTTTTTTTTTTTTCATTTTTAGTTGTCTTGTAACTTACACGAAAGTAAAAACTGATATTCGTAGATATTTTTCCATCGAATCTAGTGGTGTAGTTAGATTTTTAACAAAATATACATATGTATATATTTTTCGAGATATGAACCAAACATGATTTTTCTTATGGTACACCCTGGAATATTGTCTAAAATCAATTTTGGTAATTGTCTGGAAACTGTTTTGGAAAAATGTTTAAAAATTGCATGTAAAACATTGTGGCAAACTTGTCCGACAAAAAAATTGGCGTGGTCGCCCAGTCCGACACCCGAAACATTTGACATTGACAGGCTGGGTTAAAGCGCCGCTTTTAAATATGGCGGTATGAATATTCGTCGTAGACTCGTTAAAAACAACCTCCTAAAAGGTTTTAAAAGTGTTCTTATAATAAAGTCCATTTTATTACTGGCCCAATAACTACGGCATAAAACTTTAAACGGTGATTTTTTATGTCATTTTATAAAGAAAAGTTTCTTTAAACATATGTCCGGAGTCGCTTTGTTTCTAAAATATAGGGCGTTAAAGTTAAAAAAAAAAGATATTTTATGAATATCTTACATACCCTTAAACCGACTTGGTTGAAATTTGGTATGTTTGTTTGATGTAATAAAGCGTTTTTAAAGCTCGAACCCGATTGACTTTATTGGGTTCAGTAGCGTCTCAGGGGTCGGCACAACAGCCAATATTATTGAGAGAAAAATGTACGCCATTGGCTTTTTATGCAGTTTTTATATTTTTTCCTATAAAGCAACTAAAAATACAACTTTTTATTTAACTTTTTTTTGTATATGTATGTACTTAAGATATTTATAAAATACCGACTTTTTAAGAAAATGATTAAAATCCAGTATCTCAGAAAAGGAGCAACTCCATAAAAACTTTTCTTTATAAAATGACGTAAGAAATCACCCTTTAAAGTTTCGTAATGCGGTTGGGAAATAACCCGTATCTTAATTGGAAACAAGTCTTTTTAGGCTACCCTGTACATCCAATCTACAAATATTTTTGTGGAAATGAATTTTTTCATCAAGGAGGCACTTTTTTCGTAAAGTTAATATTTAAAAACTTTGCCATTTGGTAATAACTTCCGAAGACATGCTGTATAACTTTTAAACTGTAGCCACAGTATTAGTTTTAAAAAGTTACATACCTTCTGTGTCCCCCGTTTAATAATTTTCTCTTTTTATCAAAATAATGTAAAGGTTATATACGCAAGCCAAAATAAATAAAAGGCAAATTTGTTCTTTTATTTTTTATTTATATTGATTAAAACTACATCTAAACTTATGCTACACATTTTTTATAAATAATCTTTACATCCCTAAAACTAACTATTTACATGTTTATTTTACTTTGTACATAATTTCACAAAAATAAATACTTATTAAAATAAAAATAGGTAAACAATAATCCAAGAAGTATTTTCAGTTCAAACATTTTTGACTGGTTTTTACTTGTACCAGAAGATCCGAAAAGAAAACTGCTTTTACTAGAACCTGAAAAAAATAATGTATTAGGTTTTTCTAATGTGCACTATATCTTATACTATCTCGACTTTTCCATAATATTTTCAAATGATCATACCTAAAAACTGGGACATGGGACATTAAATTCTTAATTTTGCAAAATTATCTAAATTTTTGAAAATACTATGTTTTTATATTTCACTCTACAATTTTTAATGCAAAATTTTCAGATGCATTTAATTGAAGGAAAAAGGCAGCTATATATTTACGAAAAAAATACAAGTTTTCCTTTTAAATCCCGGATTTTTTTCCGGGGCAGGGTAATTCAGAATATTAACTTTTTATTGCAAATTCCAAAATTAATTTTTCTTCACCACAATGTTTCTCTTAGGCCACTTGCATCTGGTATATATTTGGTATAGGTTCCACGTCCCAGTTTTTTGATATAGAATTAAAATTTCTTAAGCGGGCCACTAAAAACGACTATTCGATTTTAATGTATCTATCAACATATTTTGGTAGCTTTGTAGGTCAAAATAATAACCCAAAACGGATGTCAAAATTTGTTTCCAATATATTAGCAAATCACAAGTATATTTAAATAAAAATTGATTTGTGTGAAAAAAACCCGGACCCCCTCCCTTGTAACACGAGTAAGAAGGGAAATTTGTATGGAAAAGTTGTTTATTTGTAATGTTTTGAATGTGTATGGTGCGTAACCCCCCTTTATTAAACGAGAAGAAGGAAAGAGAAAAAAAGTTAGTTGAAGAGACGTGTTTTAGAAAATGAGGCATTTTTGGGACTCAGAACCCCCGCTATAAAATAGGTCCGTGGAAAAAAATATTTTACCTAAGCGAAAATAATTGTTTATAAATATGTAATTAGTTTTATAACAAACAAATGAAAATTTAGCCAATTTTTTGTTTTTGGTGTTGTAGAAGAATTTTGTTTATATAAATATATTCGTTATTCTATTATAATAACTAAATGAACGCACAAGGACATATTCGTGCTTTCTTACCAAAACGCTAGACACAGTGTCGTATTAACCATTAGGCTGGCTAGGCTACAGCCTAGAGCGCCATGAAAAAATAGGCGCCGCCGGACAGGGGAGTAATAGGCGCTAGACAGGGGAGTTTTTAAAAAGTTTAAGATAGTTTAGGTCGGGTGGGGATTTTTGGTGACTAATTTCTCTGTGAATAAGCGGCTTTGAATTGACAGAGGCGCGAAAAGGAAAAAAGGCCTTTTTTTGCTCTTCTAGGGAATTCTATCCTAGGGCGCCTCAAACAGTTAATACGGCCCTGTCTAGACACCGGTTTTTTAGCCTGGAAGACTGCAGAAGGTAGATGTATGTTAGAAAACTCGGCATAAGATACACCGCTCGGAGTAGCGCGTTCACCTTGGCCGTTGTTAAGTACATTCAATCGCTCTCTTGCAAAAGCGTTTATTTTCTTTTTACTGGTAAGAAAGCACCAACATTTTCTTGTACCATCATTTAATTTATAGATTACCGAATATTTTTATTTCATCAAAATCTAGTAATTATTCACTGAAAAATTATAACAAAAGAAAGTACACAAAATTTTTAATCTCTTATCCATTTTGGGAAAATTAAAATTTTCAAAAACCGTCCCAGGGTATTACTCTCAACCTATGAAGCTACCAAAATATGTTAATAGATATATTAAAATCAAATAATAGTCGATTTTTAGTGGCCCGCTTAAAATTTTTTAACTCAAAATCATTTAAAAATATTATCTATAAAAAAATAACGATTTTTTAAAAAGTTTTACACTTGAAACAATACTTTCCCAGGTCTATGTTTATATGAACTTTTTCCATAAAATTTGCTCCTGAATAAGTCCCTAAATTGTTATACCACAATTGGGAAATCCCCATACAGGGTGTTTCCTAACTTCGGTACAAAACTTATTGGGGTAATTTCTTATGTCTTTTTATGAAAAACATTTCCTATAAACATATGTCCGTACTTTTGAGATACAGGGCGTTAAGGGTTTTTAAAAAAATCGATCTTTTTTATATATCTTAAAAACCCTTTAACCGATTAAAATAAAATTTTCTCGAAAATAAAGAGAAATACGAAGAAAATAGAAGAAAATCAAAAGTTGTATTTTTAATTGAAAAAAAATATATATAAAAACTTTTTAAAAAGTAGCGAACTTTTTTTCTTAATAATATTGAATATTGTGCACACTGAGACGCCACTGGACCCAATAATCCTAATCTAAGTAGACTTTTACAAGCGCCTTATTACACTAAATAGGTGTACCAAATTTCTTTCAAATCGGTTAAAGCGTTTTTAAGATATTTAAAAAATACAGACTATTAAAAAAACTTTAACGCCCTGTATCTAGGAAATAAAGCAATTCCGGACATATGTTTGAAGAAACTTTTATTCATAAAATGTTTTAAGAAATCACTTTCTTAAGTTTCGTACCGTAGATAGAAAACAACCTGTATATAAATGTATGTCTAAAGATGCATTTTTTGAAATACCTACAGGGTATTACATTCTAAGGAAAAATGTTTTTTTGATTTAAAAAAAAACTGTTTAAACAATTGGCGTCACACTTGCACAAAACCCTAAAATAGGCAGCACCCAGCGGTATTGCTTCAGTTACTTAAAATATTGTTCCAAATTTATTAGAATACATTAATATGATTTTTGATTTTCATCGTTTATATTATATGTAATATATTTATTTATTTTATTTTTTTATTTCCAAAGTAAATAAATGGTAATAAAAAATAGATCTTTTCTGTATAATATTCTTAACTACTTTTTCCTCTAATATGTATTATGTATATATGTATACCTACTTTTTCATTAGGATCTTTTACTCCACACAGCCTATACGAAATCTTAGACTTCCTTTTTTCATTATGGTACCCAGGAATATACAAACTTGGACTTTCCAAACGACCAATAGAGAGCAGCCTGTTAAAATCTTGCTCCAACTTGCTGGCTATTGGTCCTTTAAAATGAAGTAATAGTTGCACACAGGCGTTTGTATGCAGATTCTTAGTCCTTCGCGTGTCTACTGTTAAAAACCAATCTGGAATTCCCATAACTTCTCGGACATCTTCAATAAATTGTGCCCTAAAAATACATCCGGATAGTTAATACAATATATGTATATGTCTAAAAAATATAATCATAATTTTAAAAATAGTTAATGCTCCAGAACCGCCCGGAATGACACCATAAGTGTTTCTTTTACAATTTTTTGACATTTTTTCATGTTTGTAGAACCGTTTTTGACACTATTGACAATTCAGAGAACGGTTCTATAATTCTATAAGGTAAATATGTGTGATTTATATATATATATATATATATATATATATATATATATATATATATATATATATATATATATATATGGATGGCGGCTGGGCAGGTCTTGTGTCATCATTTTAAAGCTTTTATCGAGTACTTTATAACCCTTGAATATGAAGTCAATATCTTGCCCTACTACAAAAATGGCGATAATTACCCTAATACATAATTTTAATGGTTATATTTCCGAAACTAATAAGTTAAATCTACTAGATGTGGTATTTTCTTAAAGCTTTTTTAATGGTAATGCTGGTGGTAATATAAATATATAAAAATCACCATTAAAAAGACCTTTAAAAAGCTTTTAGAAAATAAACATTTAACTTTATTAGTTTCGGAAATATGACCAACAAAATCAGGTATTTGGTAATTTTTACAATACTTGTTAAAAGCAAAGGAGCTTTAATATAATGTGCCACAAAACCTCCCTTTCCATTTAATTTTTTTCCCATCTTGAAATTTTTATTTGTCAATTTCACTGTAGAATATAGTATCTATTAGTGCATCAATGTCATCTCCTAAAGTTTACTTTTGTTTATTTATCCGTTCAATAAATAAACGTGGGGAGGTGAGACTAATGAAATGTACTGTATAACCTTTTACTCTGGTATCTCTCAGGGTCTTGCCTGTACCCGTTATAGCCCGTATATGTGGTACGCGCCGAATTTTTGTAATTGCCGATTTCATGTATTCGGCAAAATTGTGCTTAATTCGTGAAATAAGCAGTAAATAAAACTGTGACATTAGGGTGGACATGGTTAGTTCTAGTTAGTAAATTTTTTTGACTTGCTTATTTAAAAGATATTTAACTAACCAGAACTAACCATCCAACCCCAATGTGACACCTTATTTAACGAATTAATCTAAATTTTAATTTTGCCGAAAACATGAAATCGGCAATTATAAAATTCGGCGCGTACCACATATACGGGTTATAACTGGTACAGGCAAGCTTTTGTTTTTGTGGATGAGGACAATTTTTTGCTTCTCAGAAGTTTTTGAGGTACAAAATAAATTTTGTTAAACATATTGTTCGCTATCACTGGCACTTATTTCCGGCCCCTCTAGGCCCCTCCAGGTTGAATGGCTAGTTATGCTTATGCACAGTCATTGTTATTTATTGGATAAAGAGTTTGCCTTTAGTAACTTAAGGTAAAATGTCGCAAATACAAATATACAAATAGAAAACAATTCTTACACCACAAATCTAGGAGGTCTCTCAATATTAGCATATTTGATGATGTCATAGTCAGGTTCTATATTGGCACAGGCGTATTTCTCCCCTTCTATCAGGACTCAAAATAACAATTGATCTTCCCACAGCAGAAACTTCTCCTTCTAGTGGAAAGTTTGAGTCAACAAAAACTTTTCTTTTAGGCCAATGTCTATGGTACCCAAGCGTGCTGATAAATCGCCTACGTAACAACGAAGGGGATTTTCAGGGCCACATTCTTGACGATACAGTTCATCCTAAAATTAAAGAATAGCTATATGTTAGGCAGTGGCGTACACGGACTACAAAGTGAGGGATCTAACTATTTAATTTAAAAATTTAATAAAAGAATATAAGGACAAAATTAAATAATTATTTATTACCAAAATTATTTTAATTGTCTTAAAAAACAGGCAATATACATATGAAGAGAACAATTATACGGACTGATAACGTTGTCAAAAAGAGTAGGTGTTCTGGTTAGGTAATCATCTAGTTAATAATTGATATCATTATATTTCTCTCAAAGAATACTTACATTTAAAGGATCTGCCAATTGGGTGTAAAACGGATTCCAGACGTAACCCCCAGCAACACATCTTGTAGCTTGAGTTTTAACAGCTGCATCTACACCCACAGGGTTAACAAATATTGCCCAGTTATGGTCCCTAGTCTAAAAGTTTTAATTGCATTTTTTATTCAGTAATATTCTGTTGTAGTCGAACTAATAGGTAAAGTATGTAAATAGAATAATTTTAAAAAGGCAGTATTTTTATAGTTTTATAAATATAAAAAAAATTATATGTTTTTACTTACAATGTTTCGGTCATTCTTTCCAGGATGCCTCAGTTTTACTTCAATTGTCGTATCGCTGCTGCTACCATCGTTATATATAAGTTGTTTCTATAACAATTAATAAACCGAAGTAAAAAAATGTATCATATCATAAAGAAAGTGTACAAAATCGTTTCAATTCTTAATAAATTCGAATGCAAAAGTTAAAGTATTAATTTAAATAATAAATTATATTTATGAGCTTCATAACTTACCATTTTTAAATAACCATAAGCGTAGCCTAATGGATGATGGAATGAAGCAATAGCTCTAATTTCTCTCGCTTCAGAAGGGCTGTATCCTCTTTCAATTGTCGAACAAGCCCATCTTTTATTTTCTATCTAAAATTAAATTGATTAAATTTAAACACGATTTTTTTAATGCCTAAAAGCGTCATACAAGTGAAGAATCTTTTAGATGTTGATGATGAATTTTTAAAAAATATAGAAAGTACCAACAGTTGACTAAATACTTACCCTTTTATGAATAATAATGGACCTTCCGAGAATACTTCTAGCTCCGAAAATGGGTAGCATGGTGTCATTATAGGCAGTCTTATAGATAGTGGCATTATCCAATCTTCCAAATTTACCACTTAGGTCACCCATTTCGTATTGGTCGGGAGTACCAAGGTATCTGGTTGGTGAGGAAGTCGGGTCTACGTTAAGAGGATTCCAGTGGCCGTAGAGGGTGGTTGCTTCGCAAGGAAACTGTAGATTTTCTTCTACAGGAGTCTATAAAGTAGAAGAGATTCAAAAAAGTTGCTAGAATATAAAAATAGTATATGTATATATAGGGTTAGTAGAAAAAACCAGAACGGTATATTATCTCAGCAACCGTCAAATATAAATAAACCAAATTTTGTGCCAAGGGGTAACTGAACATGAAGAGTTCAAAAATTGTATTTGCAAGATTGCCAAGTTTATAGTTTTTTGAAATTTTAAATGGAATACACCATTTTTTATTATGTAATTAATTGCTTGTATCAACTTTATTATGACCTGATATTATCGTTTTTTTAATCTTGTCACAATTTTTTTACAATTTTCTGATGGCTAAGTAATAAAATAATAATGAGACACGCGTATTTCGCCGCCTTTCCCCTTTAAATTAATGGCGCTTCGACTTAACCTTTCAACCCAATGAAATTAAACAGCCTCGCGCCTGGAGGGGCCTTGCGGCAAGGTGAAGGTATGAAATGTGAGATACGGACATAACATAAAAATGTAGGAAATGAAAGGATGGGGTCCATTTTTTTGCTCTCTAAATGTAGTTTAACGTGAAAGGGGCCTCGCAGTTTACCTGTTTGCCTAGGGCAATAATTGTATTTTGTAGAAAATACTGTGTATTTAAGGTATAGAGGGTAGAGGGAAGGAGTACTATCTGAATGTATTAAACATCGGAAAGGAGCAACTTAAGGTGGCGCCACAGTAGCAAATAAAAAGGTTGAGCATAAATTATTAGAGTAAGATACAAAATGAAAAGGACAGATAGATACAAAATAAAAAAGAAAGAAATACTAAAATCTTCGCACTTGCTAGTGGGGCGCCACCTTAATTTTCTTCCTTCCGATGAACAGCTTTTCAACTTGTCCGCCATAAAAGATGGCACTCCTCCATAATTTAAGGGTCAGGACCTTTTTATTTTTTTTTTTTTTTGCTGTTTGCTATCATTAGTCATAAAAGAGCCTCCTAGGAACATGTTCTTCTACGCCCCGATATTTAATGTGGAGAAAATAACATAGAAAGTGTAATGCGAATAAAGCAAAGTTATGCTTTATTTCTTTTCTACTTACACACATCTAATTTATATGTATATCTTTTCTTTACTCAGAAGTCCTATCCTCAGATACAATTTAGATATAGCCAATATGTGTATTGCACTGATCTCGATGGATTGCCAGTGTTATAACCTGCGCGAAAAAAGTTACAATTCATGGGCGAAAAACTGGTTTGTACGCAAGCCGTCGACAAATTCTTTTCGATAATGCGGATAGTTTGTTTGGCGCCAGGTGCTTTTACCCTCAACTGGCTTGCTCACACACCGGTTTTTTCGCCCATGAAATGTAACTTTTGTTTCGCCCAGGTTATAACATTAGCAATCCATCGAGATCAATGATACTGCAACAGTTTTTACTTACGATATGAACATGATATCCACTGGCATCCTGAAGGCCTTCCAAATTAACTTCAACATTTGTAATGTCATAATCGGTCTGTTGGAAAAATTCGATTTTTCCTTTAACTGACAATTCCCCACCATTGGGGAACCAGTCTCTGGCTACAGCTTTTCTACGGTATACCCCACCAATTCTGTAATTATAACAATAATAATTTAGGACAGAAAAACAATGTACGGGGTAATTAAAAAATACCTACCACCCTCTTGAATATTTATTTTTCTTATTAAAATGGAGGAAAATGGTAAGAAACAGGTAGGTATGTGGTTTGTACCGAGTGTCAGTGATAAATTTACATTTAAAATTTTTTTTTAATATTTTTTATGGTACAAAATAAACACAAACATTTGTTTATTTGGCTAATTTTGACAAATCAGTACCAGTATCTAATTTTTATTATGTCTTAAGATATACTGGAACTGGAAAAAATATGCTTTCTTTTAATGGAACACCCTATATATTTTATCACCATAAAAAAGAACTTTAAAAAAATCTCTAAAAAATACCACGTCTGATCTTTTAGAAAGTGAGGTCCTTTTTTGCTCTACAAAAATGTTCGATACGAAAAAAGAAGGAAGAAAAACATCAGAACGTAGTAGGGTAAGTACGGTTTATAAATGGAATAGTTTTCAGACGCGAGAACCTTTTTTTTTTGAGACCCAGAACCACCCCCATAGAATAGCTATATATACGTCCGTGGGTATACTGCACAGTGGGCGAGCTTATGGGGCTGTGGGACAAAGTAATATATCCAATAGTAATAAAAGTAGACATATCACCTCTGGTATTTTTCTAAAGCTTTTTAGACGATCCTTATAATACTGATATAATATATACTTTTTGTCCTATCCTGTACATTTATTATAAGAGATAATTAAAAAATGATAATTGATTTTAAAACTACAGAATTAACTCAATAAACTGATATTTTTGTTAATTTGGTTATTTATAACTAGACTTCCGGTAGTATTTATACTTACTATAGGTTTGTTCCAGCAGGCTGTCAGAAATGTATGCAACCGTTCGGATTCTGCGCACGTCAAATTTGTCGTTCCAGCAGTGCCATGTTTGTAACATTATACGATTGTTTGTTGTTTCAGCAGTAGTTTTAAGATGTTGGAAGCATGTTGAAAACTGTTTTAAAAGTTTGCAAACTTTCTTCAAACATTACTGACAAATTTTTAACATAAGTTTTTTTGTATTGACGTAAAGCAGTATGCACGCCTTGTTTATTTTTCGTTTCAGCAGAAAACTATTGCCAACATTTCTGACTAATGTTTGTAACAATTTCTACGTTTTACGATTGTTGCTAACATGTTTCCAACATTCTGCTGGAACAAACCTTATATGCAAAAACCCTAAATCATTTTTATCATTATTTATTTTTTAGGTAGTAGTTATTTAAAAATAATGACCGTGGTGGCACTACCGCGTTGTCTAAAAGGTGGTGTGAAATGCATAGCTGCACGTTTCAGTGCTTGGACAACGTTGACGGAACAGGGGGAACGACGGGTTAAACATCTAATAACCCGACACCCACGGTACTCTGGTATTTAGGCATATGCCTTCGTGGGATGTCAAAAGATAAAAAAAATAATTAACAAGTTGTAATTGTAATTACTTTTGGTTCATTAAGATCTTGAATGTTAAAAGCATTTATAATTTTCTCTATTGCAATTTTTTTCTTGCCCTATTGTCGAAACCCAATCTTCAAGAAAGTTACCGTAGATAATCTCTTACATAGTAAAAACAATTTGTTTTTGAAGTGTTGCAAATATTTGCAAATCTAAGTGTGTCAGTCTTAAGCTGCGTCCAAAGTTGCAACAATTCGCCAAACATCCGTCCAAACAAACCAACGTATTCGCCCGCTCCTTTGAGGCAAAAAACCGACAAGCTTTGAATCACCGCGGAATCATGTCCCAAGCCCTTGGAACGACGTGAATTCCGTCCACGTACCACGGTCGCGCTATGTGGGGCTATGTGGCGCGGCAAATTGTTGCAAGTCTGGACGCAGTATTAGACTCTCCCCACATGGGTTGGTGTACAAAGGACGAGGAGGAGATTCGACAACTTTTCGGCAGGTTTTATGCATATTCGCGTTTCAAGCAGCGACATTCTTATAGGAACGTAAGTTTGTGATATACGAGGATGTACAAAAAATGTAAGTTAATGATATTTGTATTTAATAATGTGTAAGTCAACTGATGAGAAAGATGCTATGTTATTTCATTATTAGAGTCGTTGCAGTCGAATAAAACAGGGCAAAGATACTGGGTACATATACATATTATAATTTTTGTTATGATCTACAGGAAAAATTTCCTACTTTCTAGGCGTATTATACAAAGTACAATATATCCCACTTTTCTATGTTATGTACCACGACCCTTTCCCCAGACCAGAAAGTTTGTGGTCGAATAAAATTTTTATTGGTTACAAACATTATTGTAAATACATTTTCTTAATGACTAATTGCTCAAAAATAAAAATAAAAATAATTTAATCAAGGAGAAATATCCGAGACATGATGGTATTTATGATTCGTGTAAATAAAAAGAAAAGGTGCTGGTACGGCAATCTTTGGATCATTTTAAGAAACTTTTCAATATACAACTTTTTTCTCAAACAAATATTTAAAAAACGGCAGCAAATCGAGTTTTAGCTCATTTAACGTGTTACGGCATCCCCTTAACCAAAGAAAAAAAACGTTTTTTAATTATGACGATAAACACAGTTGGAAGCGAGCCGAGTGCTAAGAAGATTACAATTCTTGCTTCAAGACGCGAATGCGCATACAGGGATTAATATCGCGTCCTTGTCCTTCTTTTGCCGACTTATGTGCGGGGAACCCTAGTCTACATTAAATTAGCACTACATTGCAAATATACTTTTTATAGTCTTTTCTTTATAGCTTAGTGAATTTGCCAAAACAAAACAATAATAAATATCCGCAACATTTTCTTTTAATAAGAAAAACAAATTGATGGACATCAAATAATTAGATTCTTAAGATGTAGTTATAAAGAAATTTACATGTGTTTGTGGCCTCCATCATATAAGACTCGTAAGAACACTATTTCTTTTTTGTAAAAATTCTTGCTATTTAGACAAATCGTAATTGATATAACTGATAATATATTACCTGCCATTTGTCTATACGTTAGTGAGATAAATTTTAATGATACGTGGACATACTGAAGTGTGATCATTTTAACTAAAAATAGGAACCATGCTTAAGAACGAAAATTGGGTTTTTGTCCACAAATCGCGGCACTGTATGCTGTAGTATTAAGACAAGCAAGAGTATTAATTAGTCCCGTTACACATGAGACGTAAGAACGCCCTAAGCCTAATGCATTGAAAGTAATGTAACCCTTCACATGTAGGCGCAGCGCGTACGCGTAAGGTGACATTACTTTCAATGCAAAAATTTGTGAAACGAGACTTAAATTTTATCATAAATATATTACCAAATCAATAGACTGGAAAGCCATATAGCCCTAAATTCTGTAAACACCTTTTATAATATTATATATAGTCTATTTTTCTTACCTTGAACAAGCCAACCGTTCTCCTCTAGCTTTAGGACCATTATCATCATACAAGACAAAACTTTTTCCAAGAATAGTATGTGTTCCAGTCAAAGGCAATAACGGATCAGTCCACATTTTCCTGGAAATTCTATCACTGTCGGCAATTTTTCCGGATATTTCCAAAGTGCCTTGACGTTTTGATAAGTCTCCTACTCTACAGAGACCTATGGCGTCTAGGTTGCACTGTTCTACATTGGAGGTGTTGTCATAGTCGATCTAATGCATAAATGGGAATATTTTAGTACATCTTAAACAAAGGATTTTTAAATAAATACAGTGTGTTAAAAAAGTACATTACCCAATTTTAAGCAAAGATAAATTGCCTTCTTTTAAGACAAATAGTTTATATAAATACAGGTCTAAAAATTATAAGTTTCCCAAGATACAGGATTTGAAACTTGGTTTTTCATAAATATCCTAAATATCTCTACCCTGTTATTTAGTAGTAGTAACTATTAAGAGGTGTCTCGACCGCGACCTGAACAAATAATTCTGAAGAAAAAAGTACGCCAACTATACAGTTTTTTGACCTCCTGATTTTTTTCATACGTTGCTTCGTTTCTGCGAAAAAATCGCCTTATTGACCCCTGGATCATACCAAAAAAACAGTAAAAATTTTAAGTTACTAAACTGTTAAGTTACTAAGAATCGTTAGTTTAGATGTTAATATTATTTATTTCAGTAATATAATATAATATATAACAATAAAAAAAGTTTTTACGTATTACAGGGGTACACGACAAGGAGGATTTTATTTTTTTCTCGAAAAGTAAGCAAAATATAAAAAAAAAAAGAAAGAAAATGTTTTCCAATCCCTTAATTCAAGGAAATAATAAAAATGCACCAAACTCAGTGGCGTACATTTTTTGGCAGAAATATTCGTTCAGGTGCAGCTTATAATCAGTGGCGATGCCAGCTTTTCGTTTTAGGGGTGGCCAAGGGGAGCCAACCTTTTTTAGGAGAGACCAAAAAGTTTTTTGAAGACCAAAAAAAGGTCCTCATGTCAAAAATGTTTTTATTCAACATTCTGATGAATGACAACTGTAATGTTGTTTTGCGTTCCACAATAATTTTGAAGACCAAAAAAGGTCTCACATCTGTTTACTTTAAATTCAGCCCAAAAATCTCTTACATTTACTCTGTTGAATGTAAGAATTCTACCTACAGGGGGCAGACTCTTTTAAGGGGGTCCAGGACACCCCTGCCACCCCCCTCTTGTCGTGGCCACTGCGTAAAATTAAACTGGACTCAATGAATTAAGTTAAAACTATATAAGCCCCTAAGTTCATCTCCCCAATAATTATAATTATATTTATAATAGGATATGGCAAGGAGTTGTTGCTCAAAGTATGGCAGCGTACGTTTTTAACATTCTGTATTTATTTATTTACATTTATAGCAAGTTAAATTTAAAAAATTTAAATGTCATTACCTTATAGGGATTAAATACATTGCCAGCACTTATGCATCTATTTTGCCAGTCGTAGAAATCTTTTCCTGGAGGAGATTCGTGAATGGCCCATCTATGGTCGGCAGAATTATTTAACTGAGCTCCATCAGCATGAACTAAATACTCTATGAGAATTGTTGTGTCAGTCCAAGGCTGATCATTTATCTACAATAATTAAAAAAGCAATTATAATTGAGTTTAAGGTCAAGTTTTAGAAACTAACGCCATTAAAAAATAATGACAAAAATATGAAACCGGCGGAAACATTTGATACCATAAAACAAAAAAACTTGTAGACCTATAGCCAAACGCATAAAAGAACACAAAACATATATCAAAAACACATATTTACAAACCTAAAATTTGTCAACACTCATTTTTTAATAATCACAGAATAAACTGGAATACTTCAAGTATCATAGCAAAGGAAACTTGTTCTAAAAAACGCATAATAAAAGAAAGTGCGTATACACATATTATTAAATAAAGATAAGTGTGTAGCATCAATTTCAGTTTATTTAAATAACACCTGGCTACCTTTGCTTGATACTAAAGTATCTTAAGGAAACCTAAAAATCAACTAACTTATCGCCTTTTTTGTCTTACAAATAATAAATACACCAGTTACTTATATCACTCATGACACAAATGTCAAATCATTTTCACAGTTTACAAAACTAAAAAGCTTAAAATTTTAGTTTAGTTAATTTTTAGTTTTATTTTTAAATCAAATTTTAACTTGACAACGGTGGCAGACTTGCCACCGAAACGGCGTTTTTAATTAGATTTTTTGGGGTTTTTGGGGGTTTTTCTTTTGTTTCAGGCGACCGGCCAGTTCATGGGGATCATTAGGGCTGAACAGGGTCAGCTCGTTTACTCCGGGACCAGGACCGAAGCGGTTCTATTTTTTCTAGATAGATTGTGGCGTGTACCCAATAAAAAAGATCATTGAATACCATAAAACATATTGTTTTCACTGCTAACCTGAGAAATTGCTATTATTTACTCCATTCCCCTAACAAAAATAATATGTCTCACCCTAAGTAAATAATAATATTAAAAAACCTAGGTCAATAATGAGAACAATTCTCATATCATAATTTGTCACATGCCAAATTTTTGCATAAATAAAGTCAATCTGATTATAAACACGCTCCAGTCTACTTTATATTCCGATACATTCGACAAATCGTTAGGAAATTACTAATGCCAAAATTAAAATTGTTAATATACCTATCAGTGTTGGCAATGAAAAAAATTCTATATATACTTCGGATGAGAAAGCTATTATTTATCTCGCACATGCAAAAATGCTCGGTAAATAATAGCCCACTTAGCACCCTGGGTATATAATATACTATTATTTAATCCCCATTATTCCTGAATTCGGTTTCTTAGAATATGATTATACCAGGTGTATTTTTTTACGCTACAAAACGCTACCAGTAACTTTTTGGCAAAATACAACGATCTAAGGGGATTTACCTCAGCAGAAAAGTTAAACATTTGCAAAGTACAGAGTGTCAAAGATAGATCGTTGTATTTTGGTTCATAAAATGTCTTGTATTACGTTGTAGAAATCTTTTTTATCTTTGTGACATCCCACGAAGGCTTATGCCTAAATAACAGGGTACTGTGAGTGTCGGGTTATTAGATGTTTTTCCTGTTCCGTCAACGGTGTCCAAGCACTGAAACATGCATTTTTTCATTTCACAGCACCTTTCAGAAAACGCGGTAGTGCCACCACACACGTTATTTTCAAATAACTACTACGTGAAAAAGTCATTTAGCCGGGAATCGAACCGGCGACTTCTAGCTTTCGAGCTCTGTTCACTAAGCCACCGGAGAGAGCACCTTGTATTTTTACTCATTATATAAAAAGTAATTATAAATTTTTAAAAACTTTCAATAGTTTTATTTTTAAAATAACCTTGCCTAATGCTTGCTAATTTAAATCTTTACTGCCTACTAAACATAAGACAATCTTCCATACCTGTCTCATAATCATTCTACCAACTGTTGGATATCTAAATACAACTTGGGCAGTAAATATTTGTTTTTGGTACTCAAAATTTGATTCGTATAAGCCTACTGCGCCACATATCCAAGGTTCGGCTACAACATCCGATGTTGGATATTGCGTATTTCTAGAAAACAAAATACATGTTGTTTAAAATATTTTAAACTAATATAATATTTTACAATATATTTAATTGTAGGGATCTTCTTACTTGTAAATGACTAAAGATCTGTGAATAATAGAATGTACACCCTGTAGAGGCAGAAAAACGTCCCAAAAAGCACCATTTAATTCTTGGCTTCCAGGTACTACGGTCGATGCGTTATTTCTATTAAGTAGTTTTCCCGAAAGGTCACCTATTGGATACTGGTCTTGGGTACCATAGCCTAAAAAATTATTAAATAGTTAAATATGTCAAAAGCTATGATGATTTATTAAATTTTATTTAAATAAGTTAATCACACTAATCATAAGTGACGTAGATATCGGGGGCTCCAGGACCCTCAAGCCCAGGGACGCCCTCAGACTCTGACTTACAAAGTGTAACTACAACTAGTAAAAAATTCTTTCATATTCGGAATATAAGTAAACCAGATTCCAGCAACTCTACTTTATTAATGGCAAATTTATAAAAATACAGGGAAATTTCCAACAAAGTCTCGAACTTTTAAAGGTGGAGACCCTTTTTTAATCTTCAAAATTTTTTATACCAAATTTCTTGGCTGTTGAACCCTCACCCCTTCCTATAAAAATCTATGTGTACGTTTGTGTTAAGAAGACCTAAAGTTATACCGTGATGAATAGAAATGAGTGTCATATTTGTTATTAGGTTATAAGCATTGTGGGGGGTATTCACGTAATGCCATAGTAAAATCAAATTGACTTATAAACGACATTAAAACTTACAGGAAGTAGATCGATAATATTTTTTTAATTTTGTGTCATTACTTACCATTTGGTGGTATCGTGCTTACATCGGTTTTTCGTGGATTATACACAAATTTAGTGGTTAAACATGCATTTTCGTTTTGGCCTCCAACAGTTTGCGCGGGTTTAATTGGTAACTCATGAATTTTAAACCTAAAGAAAGAATGATTGTGTAATGCCCGTTTACACCACCTTTTTAGGGGTTCCCTAACTCTGGGTAGAGAATAACTTACGGTAACCTAATGTTAGTTATTTTCTACCTAGCGTTAGGGAACCCCTAAAATTCGGTGGAAACGGGCATAAAAGTGACCGTTTACACCACCTTTTTAGGGGTTCCCTAACTGTGGGTAGAGAATAACTTACGGTAACCTAATGTTAGTTATTTTCTACCTAGCGTTAGGGAACCCCTAAAAGTCGGTGAAAACGGGCAATATATATATGCTAATATTAAAACGAGCCACCCCCTATAATTCCGTTATTTGTACACTTATAAAAAACCTAAAACACGTCGATCTTCATTTTTGGGGGACATATTTTTGTGTCAAAATTGACTGGTCCAGGGTTATTCCCTCTCCCCACCAACACAAATACAAAAAGTTCTAATGGGAAAGGTCAAGTGATACCTTATTTTGAAGTGTTTTAAATTCTTTCTTCAATAATTATATACTATAAACTATAAATTTTTTGTTGTTTTGATTTTGGACTACATTTTGAAATAAAGATTTCATATTTTTTTATAGAATTTGAAATAAATATAAAATGCAATCCAATTAAAACATTCCAACCATATAATTATGTTATTTGTATACTGTTAAAAACTTTAAGGAAGTCAATTTATTTTTGGGAAATACATCCCTTCCCCACACCACACACCAACACAAAGGTAAAAAAAATTAATGGGAAAGGAAATGGAGTTATACTTTATTTTAAATGGTTAAAATTTCTTCTTTAAAAACGAGGTGGCTTGTTTTAATTGGAAGGCACTGTATGTAGTTTTTGTAAAAAGTCAAATAATCTTTCTAATAATATAATATTTCCTGAAAACCAAACAATTAGTAAACTATGTGGACAATAGTATTTACCCTGCAACAGTAGACCCAAAGACAATCCTGGTCTCCAAGTCACCTCTGGCAGTGGTAAGGTTAAAGTTCAAAAACGTAGGTTCAAATCTGTTCTGTTGTGTAAGTCTGATGTCACCTTTAATTCCGCCTGACTGAATAATAACCCTACAATATGTTATGTATGGTAAGTACATTTCCAATGAAAACAAACAGTAAATATTAATACATTTACAATTCGAAATAATCATTCATTCAAATAATATTGAGTTGATTCTTAAATAAAGTTTACACCCAAAGTTTTTGTTGGCTTTGGAGATAGGAAAAGGTAATGTTGTTCTTGCATAAAATGAATAAATCTGCATATATTTTGACGTGCAGTGTGGGCCAAATCAAACTTGCACACTTTTTAACTAATAATAACTCTTTATCTGTTGCGCCCATCTTTTCCATTTTTAAGAGGCTAAAAGATAGATATGTTTTCTCTAAATTTGCCAATTTTGGCCAAATAGATTTAAACATGACTCGACTTACGGGATTTTTTCTAAAATGATGCATTAAACTTCGTTGCAAAAAAATTAATTTAATCCACAATTAGGCTAATACGTATATTTTTAAATAATTTACTGTAAAGTTTGGTCAGCATCCAACTCAGTAACCATAGTAACCTCACATATTTGATTCTTAAAGTACACTAAAAAATTTTTTTAATTAAAATCGAGAGAAATGCATGCTTTATGGGAAGCAATATTTATCAAAAATAATAATAATTCCAAAATCTTTACGTTGTTAACTGATTTGCTTTAACTAAATCATTTTCCATAGTTTGTCTACAAGAAAAATGTATTAGCTTAATTGTAGCTAACACAGATTTCTTTTTCTACGAGTTTTTTAAAAAAGTTCCGTAAGTCCAGTCCTGTGTAAATCTATTTGACCAAAATTGGCAAACGTAGAGAAAACATATTTACCTATTAGCCCTTAAAAAATTAAAAAGATAGGCGCAACAAATAAAAAGTTATTATTAGTTAAAAAGTGTGCAAGTTTAATTTGGCCCACCCTGTATTATCTGTTTGCTTTAAAACACTTTGAGTTTACTATTTGAATTTTGATATCTATACAACAATCCGTTCAATTTTTTAGAAAGGATGATAAAGCAAAGCTGAACAGCTCGAATTAATAATCAAAATGTAACAATACACCGAGAAATGTATATCGGATGTCTGGTTTACCATTTATTCATGTGTAATCTATCTTCAAAGTCAAAAAAGATAATAAAGATGGTAAAACCTCTTAGGCACTCACCAAAATTTCCTTCTGTACATTACCGAATTGCCACTATCTTTCTTCTTAATTTAAATTGTTTATAAGAAGCCTTTTTTTTAACGAAATACTTTCGCACGCTTTAGTTAACAAAAAAACTTTTTTTAGTGTAATAATAATCACTTGGAAGTTTTAAATTAGTGTGCTAATCATTACTTAATGACCACATGGTGTAATACTGTATTAATAAACCTTAACTTAGAAGTGATTTTTTAAAGTAAAGTTTTACTATCTTACAACCAAATGTATCAGTAGCCAAATTTAATCATGTTTAGACATTTTAGATCCTAACATTATTTGATAACCATTTTTTTATATCAAAAGTTAGTTTATATTTGTTTTTCTGCCTTAACTCTTTATTAAATTATTTAAATTCACTTACCTTGAATATATCGGATTTTCATAACGGATCTTGGCACATGCAAGAAATACATCCTCGTGCTTCTTTTCAAAAATAACAACATACAGTCTTCTATGAGGCCCAGTTAAGTCACCAGGTAACAAAATTACTTCGTTGTCTCTGTATAATTTTTTGTAATTATTTTTGTTGTAATTTGTTGATACCTTGACCTTTCCTAGACGGTTATCTACATCTCCTAAAGCTTTGCCACTTCCTCGATTTTGAGGGTCAAAGACTAACTGCAGTATGTTACAGTTGTCCTCGGAACGGTCTGAAGACTCAAATATATCAGTCACATAAATTTTCCAAGAGTGTTCGGTAAAATCCAAAAATTTTCCATACTTTTCCTTTTTATGGGAGTGATACAAGTCAGTCGTGATAAGCATATCACTGGTGTTATCTTTGGTTGAAAACCATCGAAAGTATACATTCCCAGCTATTGGAGAGTTAAATCTCGCCACTGCTATTTTTCTTGACTTTTCTCCATCATATTAATGGAACCACAAACTCTTCGTCCAGAATCGACTTCTTGGAAAAGGATAGATTTGCCATAAATACCATTGTCGCCAGTTAATTTAAGTTCACTACTGGTAAATTCACTTGTTTGGTTGTCTGGTATTATTAAGTATCCGAAAATATCATCCAAAGTAACGAGATTTTTGCCAATTTTGTCTTGGGAACACCTACAGAGATAAAAAATATACAGTACTGATTATTTAGAATTAATTACCAAAAAAACAAGTGTACAAAAAAATAATTAAAAAGAAAATAGTACACTGTAAAGTCTTAATGGACATACACTCGGTGGGGCATACCTTTAAGTCTACCTGAAGAGGCAAAATTGGTATTCCCTTTCCGTAAAAACGCGCTGTCAGTTCAGTATACACACGATCGCACTTACTTGCGAGCACCCTTTTGTTGCCTTTCAGTTAAGGTAGACTCAAAGGCATGACTGAGCGTGTGTATGCCCATTCGAATACGATTTAGGCCGACCACACACATCCGACTTCCTAATCAAACTATCGAATACGATTATCCGAAGGTTTACTGATATACAGGATGATTTTTAACTTGGTATTTTCCTTTTAACACTGTATAGAAAGCAAGAAAATAATAACATTTTAAAAATAAAATTTTTTCGAAAATGCTTCGTTTCCGAGATACAGGATGTTAAAGTTTTAAGAAAAAAAAGCATTTGTTTTCATAACTTTCTTAACACTCCTATTTTCCCAAAATTTGGTAAACTTCTTTTAACCACTTAAATCAATATTACTTTTGAAATACTCATAAACTTTGAAGTTTATTTGGTCTATTGAAAAAATTTCTATACAAATCTTGTTTAAACGTCACTGGTAGAAACATTGTAAAAACTTTTACAGTAAACAATGTAATGTAATCATAAAGCTGCGTCCAGACTTGCAACAATTCGCCAAATATCCGTTCAAACAAACCAAGCTATTTGCGCGCTCCTTTGATGCAAAAAACGTACAAGCTCTGAATTACCGCGGAATCATTTTCCAAGCCCTTGGAACGACGTGAATTCCGTCCAAGTCCACGTCTGCGCTATGTGGGGCTAGGTGGAGCGCTATTCGGAACGGCGAGTTATTGCAAGTCTGGACGCAGCGTTAGAAGAGTGTATCAAATTTTGTAGTAATATATTAAGTGGTAGGAAAGTTATGATTAAAAATACATTTTGTTCTTAAAACTTTAACACCCTGTATCACGAGAACAAGGCATTTTCAGACATAATTTTATTTTAAAAATTCTCTTATTCTCTTGCATTCTATACAGTGTTAAAAGAAAAAACCAACTTAAAAATAACCCTGTATAATATGTTTGACTCAACGTCTAATCCGATATTGGATTGGATGTATGCGTCGCGGTCATAAAACCTATAATCAGAAAATATGAAAATTATAGCCACCCAATCCTTAACGCGCCAAAGCTCTCTAAGCTTTTACCTGACGAAAGCTCTCTAAGCTTTTACCAGTATTTAAATTTTGTGTTAAGAAAACTATATAGGTTTAGTTTCTAAGATGGGTACTGTAGTTCGCTTTACCTGTTTTCTGTGTGAGTATAGTCGACGGGAAATTCGGTTATATACCAAGCCCAAATGGAGCTCGGAAATTCTAAAGTTGGTTGCAGATCAGTGTTGACTATAATTTCGTCTCCATTTTTAGTAAAAGTGATGGTTCCATGGAGACCATTTTCTGAAACGTAGCTTCTTAAAACTAGGGAGGTAGATCTTTGGATACCTGAAAAATAGTGTGTAAAAACAGTGTTATACAGAATATTTTAAGATTATTTCTTAATATCTGAAACTAATAGAAACACAGTACGTGTTTATGTATGTATTTCTTTACTACAATTAAATAAATTATTCATTAAAGTATTTAATATACAGGGTTTTTATATTTACTTTAAATATTCAAAGCATGTCAAAATAAAGCTTTTTATTTATAAAAATGTGTCCTAAAATGTACCCCCTCCTTTCCACAGCCATCGTAAGTTGCGTAGAAACAAATCAATTACTTGGAACTGTGACTAAGATTTCGGATCATATCTTAAGAAAATTTGCAAACCTCTGTTACTTTATTGCTTATCCTAAAAAGGTACTAGATTAGATAAGATTAGGAGCTGGATTATCCAAGCCAATCTTTTAATCAGACTCCACAAGCTAGAAATCGGCTCCTTGATAAATCTTGGCGCTTTAGGTTTTTTTTCACCCAGCCTTGCAAACCGCAGACAACAAAGGGCTTCACAGTAGCATCATACGTGTTCTGCGCGGTTTCTTCCTCCTCCTGGCAGAACCTACATAGGTTTTCTTCTGCCAGGCCCATGGTTTCCAGGTGTTTATTTAGTCTGCAATGACCTGTTAGTTCTGGTTAGTTCTGGTTGTAATTAATGAAAAGGTACTAACACACACACACAGCTAATGAATGACCAATTTTTAGGTGTAGGCTATTTTATTAGGGTCACTGCACACTAGGCACTCAGGTCTCGGTTCGCTCAAGCCGCGCATCTTACATGCTATTTAAATAGGAATAACCGGACCGTGAGCAGAGCGCCAAATGTGAACAATTATACTGGCAATTCTTTGAAGCAAAAGCCGTAGAAGTACCTATAAAAAAGCGATAGATCCCCTACAGCCCTACGATGGACAAGATAGGGAAGCCTCTTTGTAAGCAAGGGATCGTTAATAAGGCGATTTTTTATGATATATTTATAAAAAAATCTTGTTTGTGACCGCAGAAATGCGTCTTAAAATTACTTGTAACGAATTTTAACACACCCTGTATAAATAATTAAGTCATCTAAATGGATAACCACCGACAGTTAATATATTGGATTCACATATGCCGTTTTAGTATCCGTTACAAACTAATTATTATGTTTATACACTTTAAAATATGTCAGTGAAAAAATGTATTTTTAGTCAAATGTGTTTTACACAAATATATCCATAAATGTTTGTGAACCTTTAGACAGTTTTGCAATTTCAAGTAAATTTATTAAAAGTCTAAACTGTATTAAATTTAAAATAAAAAAATAAAATAACGAAATTAAATATTTTTATATATCTACTTTAAAAGACCACTAATAATTAAAGACTATGATTGAAGACGACGACTTTTGGATTTTACGATATGGCATTAACAACAGAGGTTCAATTTAGGAGGTGGTCCAATATAGGCAATTTTACCCTATTATAATTTTGATATTGACAAAAATTCAGGTACTTTACTCTTAAGCAAAAATTATATTTTTGGCTAAAACCTCGTAGATGACTGATAGTTGCTTTGTAGGTTTTGGACCACGAAGGAGTTTTTATAAAGAATAACTTCTTTTCGTTAAATTAATAATAAGAAACCTTTCCATAAGTCGACGACGCCAACTTTTTAACTGTTATTTAACTGGTTTTTGCTGCGTAAAATTATTTAAAACCAAAATTCGATACGAACTCCTGTTAACCTTGAATAACAAAGGCGTGTCGTGTGTCCACTTTCTTTTAAATATATAAAAAAGATTAATGAACAAATAAATATAAACATAAATTTAATAATTAATTAGACTTTCACGTAATTATAGCTATATGACAGATTGGTATATTTCTCTATTAATGCGTAAAGCAAAGCAAAACTTCAAACTAAAAAGAAATTAATGCATAATTTTGCGTAACTTCTACAATAGTTTAAACCCTAATTAATTAGTTATAACTATAACACTATGACTAATGATTATCCGGGAAATGCAATTGCTACACTTCTTATCTTTTGTTTAATTTGCATACATTAAAATCCGTCCCTACGCTTTTTCAATTTTGCAAGCAAGAAGATAATTCCCATTGAATATTTTTAATTTTATCATTTTCCGATTCTTGCAATGAGGCCGGAGTTCTAGAGGTGTTTAATAGAAATATGGGTTTAAGTCTAATAGTCTAATATTGTCTGATTCCTGCACCAAGGTCGAAGTTTATGGGGTGCCTAATAATTCAGGTAATCCCCGTTATTTGAAAGAGCGAGGCATGTACATTTTGATAGTGAAAGACCATTTTTTAATTCTTCGATTTTGCAATTTGTGTATTCATTTTATGCTCTAGAACCGCCCGAACTGTCAAGAGTGTCAAAAGTGTCAAAAATACAATAGACTGCAATTAAAAGAAACACTTTTGGTGTCGTTCTGGGCGATTCTAGACCCTAAAAGGAATACACCAAATATAATGACCGCTTTCCCATTCAAGACCTTCGGTATAAGCTGTACATTTGTACATGCTGCAAAGTCAGACTTAATATTAAGTAGTTCATCTGTGGTGATATTTAAAAGATCTTCTGTATTTTATTATCAAATTTATCTAATTGGGATAGTAAATTTTTAATAAGGACTTTACCATGACTTTACAGTCCATCATATCCGACAAAACATAATTTATCAAACTTGGTTATATGTTATAAAAATTTCGTTAAAAGTAAATAATTTGAGTCAGCTATGTTATTAACATAATTAATATCAAAATTTTTAACGTAAAACATACACTTATCGGCCTTGTCTTTAAAAAGGTATCGTTGACCGTCATCCATTATTCTACTCATTAAGTTCATATTTCATACAAGGTGACCAAATGAATAAAACTAAATTAAATGTATAAAAAAACTGGAATATGTTCATATGTGGTTTAATTGAAGGGTATGACAATAAGTTATAAAGACATAAACGTAGACGTGGGGCGGCAAAATAACAATGATAATATATCGGGTGTTTCTCAAAGGTGGTACCCCTATACAGGCTGTTACAAATTCGAGGAACACCATTGGGATCTCGGGATCGGTAAGGGATACAGGGTTGGTTAAATTAGGGAAAAATTGCGCATTTTTATGCTTAACATGCTGTTTAAAATTTAAAAATTCGCAGCGGTTTCGGAATTATCCGGAAAAAACCAAAATTTTGCAGAAACAGTTTTTATTTTTTATTGGTTTATTTGAAAAGATATTTTAAAACAAACGACACAGTAACATTGCCATTTTTTCTGTTTTATAAAATGATGCCACTAAATTTAAGACCTGACGTTTCGTGTTTAAGCCACCATCATCAACTTTGTTTTTTAAATGGGAGGAATATTTAGTTTTGGGCTTAATAAACTCGTAATTTATTTCTAAAATCAACGATATATCACACTTTACATTTATGCGACGTTTCCAACCGAAAAACCATTTCGCCATTACAAAAACAATTTTTCCCAAACCTTATACTTACTTGCAAAATTTCCGTTTACAGGTAAGTATGAAAGTATGCATCCATTTTTTTTATGACAGACTACGATAATGTTGATAAATGTTTAATTTATTAATAAATATGAGTAGTCATAGAAATAATAATGAGTAGTAATAGAAATTAATGGATTCATACTTATCTTTCAATGGAAATCTCCAAAATCGTTTGGAATTAAAACGTAATTTTTAATGGAGGTTTTTTGTTCGAATCGTTGCGTAAATGTAAAGTGTTATATATCGTTGTATTTAAAATTAAAATATGAGTGTATTAAGTTTAAAACCTAATATCCCGCCCATTTAAAAAAACAAAGTTCATGATGGTGGCTCAAAGACGAAAGGTCAGATCTTAAATTTAGTGACATTATTTTATAGAACAAAAAAGTGGCAATGTTAATGTGTCGTTAGTTTTAAAATATATCTTCAAATAAACCGAGAAAAAAATAAAAACTCTTTCGTAAAATTTCGGTTTTTGATGGATAATTCCAGAACGACTCCAAATTTTTAAATTTTTAAAACGGAATATTGTTAAGCATAAATATACGCAACTTTGCCCCAATTTAACTAACCTTGTATCTCTTACCGTTTTCAAGATCCTAATGGTGTTCCTCGAATTTGTAACAGCTTGTATGATGTTTACCGTCTATGATATAATCTCGAATAAAATTTGATGTCGATATTTGACACAAAAATTGGTCGATTTATTCACTTGTTTTCTATCACTTACGGTTTAACAGACAGTTTTAATGACTGCAACTTTTAAATTTTAAATGGCACCACCGATATATTTTATCTTTTTTAATTTATTACCTTTTAACATCTAGCATTTTATTTTCAACAATTTAAGTGGTAGGTACCACAAAAGCGGTATTTTGGGACAGGTTTTTCATAAAGCTTTTAATTAAATATAATTCTTAACCGTTCACTAACTAAATAATAATATCAATTTACGACATTTTTTATTTGTAAAAAGGTTTCTGGAAAAAGTCAAAATACCGTCTATGTGGTACTTAATTGTTTGGAATCAAATGTCTTTTTAAGATATTAAACATATATTTTTATTGTATTTATCGTTGCGGGGTCAATGATTTTGCGGAGCTCTTAAAACTACGTGTAAATTTAATATCTACAAAAAAGATATTAATTTTGCTCATGGCTAACGGGGCGCTGCCCATTCCTGCCTTTACCTGGCTACATCAAAATAAAGATATAAACTAGGCATTTGAGCTGCTAAGATACTTTTAGAAGTAGGATAGTTATAAACGTAGTTTTTGTAGCCCATTTAGTATCAGAATTAAGGCGCGATATTGAAAATATTGTACTTTTAAGCGTATATACGTATACCCTGACAACCTATTGATCAAAAACTTGTTCAATAATTTTGTCAAATATTTGATAAAGAAATTGAAAAGTTGGATGTTTTTACTCTCTTCAAGTTATTGTCAAATTTATTTTCAATTTCATCCAATGGTTTTCTAGGGTTATGTTAACTATTAACTAATTACTAAAAGGCCCCTAAAAACTACTGATAATAAGTTTTAATTTCTGTAAGTACTTGAGCAAATAAATAAGTTAAAAAAAATTTAACCGTCAAGTCACTTGAACAAGCACTTGTTCAATTAATTGATCAAATACTTGTCAGGTGTAAAACCCGCTTAAAGTACCCGCTCCTGTATCTCAGTTGCTGTGGCGCAACTAGCTGCTAGTTTTTGATTGGGCTTAAGCTCCTGTTTATAAATTATGTTTGCCGAAAGACACTAATATCTTTTAATTGCCTCCTAATTCCGCCCCTGCTCAGTTGACTGTAAACTTGGCAAAACTGTAACAGTAAACTATTATAAAATGTTTTTGTAGAATATAGTGGAGCAGTCACAGTTTTTTTTTAATAATATTATTCTCAAAATATTGACCAATAAATCATCCGCATGGGAGCCGGGATGGGGGTGCAAGGAGATGCACTTACACCGCCCTGGCTTTTGAGTAGTGTAAGAAAAGGTATGAAAAGCTTAATTTTGTGGGGTAAAATTTTAAGTTTTGTTAGCACTTTAAAGGTTTTTGCACCCCTGGCCTTTGTATGTGCGCGGCGCGGTATATGGGAAGGTAGTTTTCTAAAGTGAGGCCCCATTTTTTTTGCTCTTCAAGAAAATATAGAATAACGAGTAGTTCTATTTTAAATATGTGGAAAAATCCAAAAACGATTAATTTTTTCTATAAAGCAAATATTACAGAAAAACAAACCATATTATCATGTATGTTTAAACGCAGGAATGTTGCATTGTTTGTACTGCGTACTGAAAACAACTAGAAACATAAAATTTAAATAAAAATTTTAAATTTCTTAAATTTACAAAAAAAGTACCAGAGCTAAAAGAGAGTTGCTGAAATATGCAATAAAAGTTAAACTATTTGATTTTTTGGTCAGCTAGATCCTCTTACTTTCCACACGACGATTTTTTTGTGATGTACATTAGCACAAAATCGTTTTTTTTTATTGTTTAAAATTTGTTGTATAATAAGTTTGTTAAATCCTAGATTAAATAAAGTGCATCAGACAGCGTTGGTTTTTGTTTTGTTTACGTCTTGAAATTTAAAGAAAAAATATTTAGTTCAACCTTATTGTTGAAAATTAAAATTAATAAGAAAAATCCAATTTCATAAACATTTAAAATGCATGTCAGTTCATTTAATGCAGCTAAACGATTGCTTCACCGATCTGTTTCAAAACGATTATTCATAAAAACATATTGAATAGACTTACCTAATAGGAAAATTGAGCAAATAAAATATCCTGTAAATCTCATTTTTATTTGGTATAAAATTCACTAATATTCACAAATATTTGTCGTTTTCACTTTTCAATTACATTTTGCGAGATCCGTGTTCTTTACCACGCTTCACGCGATTTTACTTTCCGTCTTGCAACCGTTGCCGTATTATTGAATACTAAAGAATAGGCGAAACCATTCTTTTGGCGACTCGACTTCTCAATGCTATACTATGTAGAAAGCGGGAATTCAGGTAGAGTTTTTGTCGTTGACGGTAGTTAAGACGAAAACTAATCAAAGAAAATACAAAATTATTTTACATGCACGAAAATAAACAAATTAAAAAATCTTTAAAATAAAGGTAACGTTGTTTTCTTGTAAACTTTTTTAAATAGCCCACCCAGTATATACCACTTGAATAGAAATAAAAATCATAAGAATACCAGCAAAACATTCAAATATATTCAAGTAAGTTTTTTTTTATTAAAAATACTCATAACTATTTTCCATATGTATAAAATAATTTTAAACATAAATTTATAAATGTTAAAGTTATTTAATTTAATATACCTGAAATATTCTTAATAAAAAAGTATTTCAATAAGTAACTTTAAAGTTGTTTTCTTGGACCTATATTTTATATACTAGAAACTGCCGCGATCGATTTCTCGAAAAGTACGCTTTGAAAATATTTGAAAATTTGGTATCATTATAAAGTAAGTGGGGGACATACAACTAAATTATTTAGACAGCTTTACCACTTCCGGTTACACCGGAAGTTAATGTCAACTTTCTTATTTTAAATGGAACATCCTATAGATTATTTATTTTTAAATTCTGCGTAAAATTTTAAACATAATTTATGTATAATGTCTATACGTCCAACCGTATTTGACTTACATTAACTTTTATGTCAAAAATGACGTTTGCAAGCAAAAACGGTTAGACTTAGGTATAGAACATTATACATAAATTATGTTTAGAATTTTACGCAGAATCTAAAAATAAATAATATATAGGGTGTTCCATTTAAAATAAGGAAGTTGACATTAACTTCCGGTATAACCGGAAGTGTTAGAGCTGTCGAATATTTTAGTTGTATGTCCCCCACTGATTTTATAATTTTACGATTTTTTAAAAATTTTCCAAAGAGTACTTTTCGAGAAATTGATCGCGGCAATTTCCGGTGGGACACCCTGTTGTGATGTATGTGATAATTAGGTTTTTAAGAATATAAGCCGTACAGGTAAAGTATTTTATAAAACGTATAACTGTTAAGAAAATCATGTCAATCTTTAAAGACTAAAACGAAGATTTACAATCAAATTCGAAACTTGCCTTGGTAAATTTTAAAAATGATACCTTTCTATATAAGTGTTTACTTTTGCAACTTAAATTTTTACCACGATATAGTACAAATGGTCGGAATTAAGCTGGAAAATATAAAAAATATATAAAAGTAGTAGTTTCTGCAATAAACAAAAATGTATAAAAATGTACTTATTTTTTGAAAAAACTTGAAACATAGCATAATGCAACCGTTACATCTCTATCAGATATTGATTTTCTTATATTACTTTTACTAACTTATTTATACAAACATTTTGTTTTTGTAGCTTGGGTATAAGTCAAAGTAGCTGCCAGCTCTTAAAAATATCAATAGTCACTTAGATAACAAACCTTTTAAACTCTAACAGTCACGTAGACAAGAACCTTGGTAACGAAAAAATTTAAAATTTAAATAATAATTAAAATTAACATTATTTTATTTTCGTTATAGAAATTTAAGACAATTAGTATCCATAAAATAGTATTATAAAAGACATAGAAATGGATGTTGTGAAATTATTGTATTTTAGGTTTTCCTAAAATTACCTTAGCTTTAAACCGAGGTATTGAAGTATTATTTTTAAACGACTTTTAAAAAGAGGAGGTTTTCAGTTCGCCTGTATGTTTTTTGTGTACGTAACGAGGTTATCCCGGCGTTTCTGGACAGGGGCGGTCAAATCAACTTGCCGAGGGGGGCCATATCATCATTAAATGTCCATATTTCCAATTAGGTGTGTTTAGGTAAAAAAAAATTAAATAGTAACAAAGAATGTGGCAGAAAAGGGGGGCATTTAAACTGTTTCTGAACCGATTTTAAAAATTCTTTTTTATTTGAAAGACTGCACCTCCACAGTGCGGTGGACCCATACAAAAAAAGTCAGGATCGCGGAAAAGATAGGTTCTAGACCTTCTCTCTGCCGTAGGTTGTTCGTGCGGCAAAGCTACCTCTAGATAGGTATATGCTCAGATAATAAAGAAATAAAAAAAGTATCGACAACCAAAATTTTACCCTTTTCACCGAACTACAAGGGGTAGTAGCAGTGTTTTTTAGTGTATGTTTGCCGGTTTAATAGTAATAATAATAAACTAAAAAGCGGAGGAAACCTACTAAAAAGTTAAAAAATAGTCGGGTCATAACATATGTATGTGCTAAACTACTTAATGTTAATAAATAAATAAACAAAATAAGCTTTTTAATACCATCATATGTTATAACCCTAAATTCTTTTTAAATGTTTATTTCAATAATAAAAATTCACTTTTTTAGTTTTATAACTTTTGAAAGAAATTGTTTTTGGTAACATATCGGAAGCATTTTAGTTTATTATGTTAATATTATCAATTAATATATATTGTTGTACAAAATAAATAAAATTATTAGTTTCTTGGGATAATTTTAATAACCGCAAACCGGTTTTAAACCCAAAAAAATGTTTAAAAAATAAAAATGGCGTATAAGCATGGTAGCTTATTACCCATCCTGCCCTCTGTCGAAAGTGTGAAAAATAAGCGAACCTAAGTCCATTCATCAAATACTTGTAAAAATAGGTATTCTGGACAAGCAGTCGAAATCATTATACAGAAATGAAAGAAAGCTAAAGCTCCTTACCTTATATACGTCTATTTAAATCAGAAGGTAAATAGACTAATAAGGCAACAACAAAGCGGGACCGGTAAATCATCTTGTTTACGTGTCGGCATTCAATGTATAATCCCTACTTGATAGTGTTCTACGACTATTAGTCACCCATGTTTACATGCCGGTATTTAATTAGACTGTCGCTTTTCCTCACATTACCTATGTGTTATGTTATGTGGCTAATTCGATATATTAGTTTAAAATGTTTTTCATGGCAGGTTCTCTATCCAATCATAGTAACTGATTTTTTAAACAAATCCAAGTTTTAAACTTTATTAACACTTAAAAAATTTAAAGCAACAATAGTTCCATTAAACAACTATTTGTGTGTGAAGTGCGCAAAGTGCTACTTTGACACTACAAAGTCACAAGGTTTAATTTAGTTTATATTTGACTTAACGTTTTTGTTTATGTATGTGTAATAGATGTCCTTTTAGGTACATTCTGCAAATGTTCTTCAAGGTAAAATTTATTTTTAAACGAAATTATTAATCAAAAAAGGGTATAAAAAGTGTATGCTATAGGGCAAGATGATAAAATTTATTAAAAATGATATTTAGAATAGCAATAAAATATAAGCATTGTTTTCATTAAAAAAAAATGTATCTAATAGAATTAAAAATCCCAAGTAATTCTTTATAAGTCAAAATTACATTTATTAATTATTTATAAATATTTACTTTTCGTTGGGTATGCTATATGAAGATACGGTATATTTATATAAAAGCTCACCGCAAAAATTACATGAGGTGTTCAACGGTTCTTACCTGGCGGTGGCTGATTCAATGGACATGCCTTGCCCTACCTGTCCGAAATAAATTTAATGTGTAATCAGAGTTGTACTGACAATATTTTTCAATATAGATAACAGTTTTTAGACACGGTACGTTAGTTTTTAGACTGTTAGTCGTCTCGAGTTATTCAAAAATTAAAAATAATAATAAAACAATTAAAAAGTTGCTTGCCAATAAAAAATAAACTTTCAACACAGTAAATATTTGTTAAAACTAAAAAAAATATGAAAAGAATACAAATTTTTTGCTTCATCATTTATTTTATTGCTTTAGTGATGAGTTTAAACAAGACCTATTTCCACAGCTTGTAAACGTTCGTATAAATTCTAGGAACTGGGTGTCCAGTGATAAATTGACACCCCTTAATTTTTAAATTTTTTATTGCAGAAAAAAAAAATAAAATATCACTTTGTTGGGTTTATTCTGAAGTTTCTGTAACCAAATTTTTGGTAACTCTGGTAGCAAGGACCAAATTATTTTTTAGCTTTTAGTACAATAAAACTGTTTAGCCTAATTATGCTAAAAAATTATTTAATAATAATTAATAAATTAATTTTTTTTGGATAATTTATTTTTAAATTTTTAGTTTTGTTGTTACTTGGTACTTTTCATTCTTAAGTTTATTTATTGCCTCACCATAACTAACCAGAACTAACCAACGATTTTATATTGAGGTAGTTGTGGAAAATATGTAATTCTCCATTTTGTGGCGGCGGCCATCTTGGATTCTTTTTTCATAGTAGCTCTATTTTACCAATCAATCCCTTTCATTTAATACCCATATTGAGATTTTAGTGAAGTAATATGTAATCCGCCATTTTGGATCGGCGACCATTTTAGATTTACAATCATAAAGAATGTATTATATTATATTGTGATCAATAAGATTAAAAGTGTGTACCAAATTTTAAATCGATTGGTCGTCAGAAAGGTGGTCAAATTCCAAATTCCTAAATTTATCCAAAACAAATAAATAAATAAACTGGTCAAGTTTAGTAAAACCGTTAAAAAAATGATCTTCTATCTAGTTATTACCTTTTTGCCACATGACCTTCATGCGGAGAAACGTTTTATGATTTTTTTACGCAAAAACTAGGCGTCGGGGCGTCGGATAGAAGAAAATGAGAGGAATACATTTTCCTAGACGTGATTGGAAATTATAAAAATAAATTTTAAAACCTAGTTGTTCAAACACTTAAAACATTTAAGACATATGTCTCTGAATTTCTATTTTAAAAATATTAACTCAATTATTAACAATGTGATTTTCTTCAAATTTTAGTTGTAATTGTACAGGTATGTAGTATAATTTACACGCCGTTCCTAAGGTGACTTGCGTTCTGGTGCAAGAAAATATTAGTTGCTTCTATGGCCTCTATAACAGAACGTCCCATGATAAATTTACCATGTTCGCAAAATCTTTAACCAAATATTCCTTATTTAAGCCATCATACATTTTATTTTCTATATAAATTAGCACCTAATTAGTAGCCTTTCTTGACATTGTTGTTCATAAATAGTTGTTTATTAGTTTTTAATTTTGAAAACAACCACTTCTCACTAGCTACAGTAACTAAAAGAGTCAGCATTATTCGTAAAACAATCCCTGTAATAGAAAAATCAGCATTTAAGTAATAATTATTTTTATATGACAAGACATAATATGGTGTATTTACGAAAATTGTATCAATAAAATAAAGCAAATTTATTTTATTGTATATTTCAATGACAATTATATCTTTGGCTTCATCATAAGACTTAATGCTTGTCCCAGTTTCTGGCAAATCTTTTGTAGGTCTGCATTTGACATGGATTTTAGGATATTAAAATTATTAAAAAATAAAAGTCTTATAAATTTGCAATTGATAAAAATAAGTAAAGCACACTAAAAAGTTAAAAATAATAAATAAAAAAATGAAGTCGGGTAATGACATAATATGGTATTAAAATATAAAAATCTTTTGCTTATTTGGTTATTAACATTTCGTGGTTACCCGATTTTATTTTATTTTATTTTTATTTTTAACTTTTAAGTCTATTTTTGCTTTCTAATTTACTACTACTACTACTACTAAATCGGTAAACATAGTAAACACACACTTAAAAAACTACCAATATATCTCTTTCAAAGACTATATTAAAAAGCACAAAGACGTGTAATTTGATTAGTGTGAAATGTTACAGACATTCATGCAAAGCTGTCACATTGGGGGTCACATTTAGTTCAGGTGTTTAAACTTGTTTTTTTATTATTATTTCTTAATAAAACGAATTATAAATTCATAAAAGATTTAACTAACCAGAACTAACCATGACCCATGACCCTCCCAATATCAATCAATCAAATTACACGTCCCTATGCTTTTTACTGTAGTCTCTCTTTCAGTTCGGTGAATAGAGTGAATTTTGTTAAAGGATGGAATAGCAATTTGTAATCTGCCCTCGTATTATTATAATATTTGTTTAATGTTACACCAATAGGTGGTGCTTTGCAGCACGAACAACGTACAGCAGAGAGAAAACAATAGGTCTAGTACTACTACTACTCTTGCGATCCTGACTTGGTTTTTTTTTTATGGGATCACCGCGGAAGCGCTTTCAAATAAAAAAGAATTTTTAAAACCGGTCCACGATTGACGTAGTAATCGCGTAACCTATGCATAACATACACACAAAAAAACAACATACGGGCAAACTGATAACCTCCTTCTTTTTAAAGTCAGTTAAAAAGTCGTTTTGTTTCCGGTTTGATATCGGGATTTGCACCTTGCACCACTTGCACCACCTGGTAGGCAAGGTCCTGATAATATATAAAATATCAATAAAGGACTTGGCATCGCAAATATTTTTATTTACCATTGGAGTGTAGCGTTAGCAAGGAAAAAAATGCCCTTTTTTGGGACAAGCATATTGGGGCTTAACACCGCACGCCAATGGTAAAGCCAAAAATTAAGGTTCTGGCCATTGACCTATCAGCCTTAACTGTCAAGGGTGATAGTTCTTTTATTTGGTATAATAAACATTTTTTTGCGATTGTGTGGTGTTAGGGGAAGGTAATTTTTATTTTATAATCAAAATAATATTTAAAAAAAAAATGACATTTTAAAAGTGTGTCTCTTTGGGTATCATGATTTTAAATGTGATAGAAAAAATTGTCTAAAATAAACTCTAAAGCCGTCGTCCCATGTGCATAAAAGCGAAACGGGACTGTATAATGTCTTAATTTTGAATGGTTTATTTAATTTTAAAAAGGTCAGCTGATCCAATAAAGCAATGAAATTTAATTAATTTGACAGTTCCGTTCTAATTTTCCGCACATGGGACACCGGCATAATATTCTTTTTCAAAAAAGGCCTCGTTTACCCCAACAACACTGCACACTAATGATAAATAAAAATACTTCATTTTTGTATCATCAGCACCAAAATTTGAAAAAATCGAATTAATTATAACTAAGATAATAGGGTGTATTCAAGAAAAGTGGGGAACACACGGTAGAAAAAAGGAACTAAATATTAATCACCACATTCCATTATTAAATTACAATTTTAATGTAATTTTCTTTACAGGATAATTATCAAAAAATATAATACCGTCCTGTTGAGATAAATACCAGTGCGAATAAGGAATACGGACCTACCCGACTCAAAACATAGGTACTAATTTTTCAAATATTCTGCCTCGTTTCGTGGGACTTTTGTTACCTTTTACATCTTTAGGCTCTTCTTTATTCGTGTGTGCTTTGTAATTATCCACTAACCGGAAAAATTAGGTTAAGATTTTGAAAATCAATAGGAATACCACTCTGTTTGCTGCGAATCTTATTTAATGGGGGGTTCAAACTGAAAATATTGCTATCTGTTCTTTTTTTGTCACAAGTACTGGTTAGCTACTTACTCGTATTGTTTTATTAAATAAAAAGGTCAAATCGTTTAATTAAATTTAGAAAGTTTCAATGTTTTTTAAGTCTTCTTTTGAAAAATAAACCGCCGCAGTTGGTTTACGCTCGGTATATTTTGATAAACATGGCACTATCCCATAAAGTGTTTTTCTTCGAGCAAACGAAAATCTACATACATTGGGGATATTAAAAGACACCCCCTTTTTCCTTTTAAATGGAACAAGATATCAAGATCGGGTAAAATTTGGGTAAAATCTTGTTACCTAAACTACTTTTTGGCATAAAAATAATTTCGATCATGTGACCTATACTCTGTTCACTATAAATTGAGAAAAGCACCTGAACAAAAAATGTATTTTATTGATTTAAAACTACAGTAACTGGAGTTACTTACGGGGTATTCTTTATCAATTTATAGTGGCCAAAGTATAGTGCCAAGGGGACATTTACAACTTTTTTTTTTAATGAAACTGGGAGTCACGTAGCACTTTGTTTTAAAGGTTCTTTGATTCCCTACCCAACACTAATTTTTGTTTAAAATCGGCCCCGCCGTTCCCGACTTGGAACCATTTAAAATGTTGCATAAATACCGTACAAACAGTGCGGTTTTAAAGGCATTGGTTTCTGAATCTGGAACGGCGGGGCCGATTTTTTAAAATAATGTAGCGTTAAGTTGGCAATCAAAGGACAATTGGAACGGGGTGCGTCATAACTCCCTTTTCCATTTAAAAAGTTGCCAGTGCCTCGTCGGCACTAGGCCACGTGACCGAAATTATTTTTATGTCAAAAAGTAGCTTAAGTAATACCCATTAACACCAATTTTACCCGATCCCGATATCTTGGCCCACTCAAAATTAAAGGGAGAGGAAATGTATAAAAACCGCACTGTATGTGCAGGGTGGGCAAAATAATTCAACTTTTTTATGATCTGTCTCAGGTATTACTGGAGGTATTAAAAACCTATGTAGGTGTTATGGACTCGATTTTGGAGAAACTAAAAATGGCGTAGTTAGAATTTTAATAAAATTATTAATTTAAGAGATACGAGGGAAAATTTAAAATTTTGATTTTACTCTATATATCCTTTAATACAAGAACTAGCAAAAAAATCATCAAGGAAATTTTTGTAGAGCTTCTTACCTAGAATCTATAAAAAATATTTGATTTTTTATACAGGGTTGCGTTAAAAATTTACGATACCAACTTAATGTTTTGCTTATGGAACACCCTGTATATTTTTTTTTACTAATTAATAGCCCTTATCACTACAATAACAAATGTATATAACATTGTATCATTATCTATTGTAGTTTTTTAAATATTTTTGGAATTTTAATATTTGTTTTTGAGCGTGCCCCGTATAAATACCTTCTTTTACAATAATATTTTAAAATAATAATTGTAAATGTAATAATTAAGATATTTTTTATAATTTATACTAACCTTAATATACTTTTTAAAGTATAAACACAGTAAAAAAACTGTGTGGTTTGTGAAAGAGCCAAATTCTTCTAAATTGTCTTCTATCTGTTTAAATTTGGTTATATATAATATGTGGATGATGCCATTAGATTATCAGGTGTAATATCATTGTTCGTTTTTTTTTAAAGGCTTCTAGTCTGTAGCATATTTTTTAAAATAAATGCTATTCTTTTGTATTTATAGCGTTTTTTGTTAACATATTTCAAAGTTAGTATGTTTAAATTTTTAAATAAATTTATATTTTTTTGTAATGACAGGCTTAAAAGAAGTCGAATCCTTTACATTAGCTTTTTTAGTTCCTGTTAGTTTTGGGTAGCTTTGGTTAGTTTATAACTATAAAAAAGAGAAACATTTTAATGATTAGGATATACATAAATATGTTGGTATTAACTTTTGGTTATTGTGTTTATACTTTAAAAGTATATTAAGGTTAGTATAAATCTTTAAAAAATATATGTTAATTATTACATTTAATTATTATTTGAAAATATTATTGTTAAAAAAGGTGTTTATACGCTCAAAAACAAATATTAAATTTAAATATTTAAAAACCACAAGAGATCATGGTACGATGTTATATATATTTGTTATCGTAGTGATAAGGGCTATTAATAAGTAAAAAAATATATTGGGTGTTCCATAAATTGGCATGCAATTTTTTAACGCAACCCTGTTTAAAAATTAAACACTTTGTAGATTATACGTAAAAAGTTCTACAAAAATTGTCTATGTGTTTTTTTGCTACTTCTTGTATTAAAGGATATATACCTAGCGTAAAATCAAAAATGTCAATTTTTCAATTTCCCCTTGTATCCCTTAGATAAATAATTTTAAAAATAAGTCATTTTAAGTTTCTCGAAAATCGAGCCCATAACACCTACATCGATTTTTAAAAGCTCCAGTAACAACTGAGATACCCAATGAAAACGCCCAATTTTGCCCACCCTGTACATTGTACAATAACTTAGAGCTAAACTTCCAACGCTTGAAACTCTAGAACGACTGGGTCGATTTTTAAAAAACGCTGATCAGAAGATAATCAAAAGGCTTTAAATCGATGTGCTACCATCTCCCTTTCCATTAAAGAAAAGAGTTACTGGAGAACTCTTGGCAATAGAACGATTTCGGCTCATTTTGGTACCTATTTTGGTTGACAGATAAACAATAGGTTAAACTTCACTTTTAACCAAAAACATATACCATTTGTTGTACCAATTGGTATATAATGAAGTTAAACTCATTGTTTATTTGTCAACCAAAAAGGTACCAAAATGAGCCGAAAACGTCATTTAGACCAGGTCGTATAGGCGCCAATGTATCCAAAATTATTCTCATGGAATTTTCTTGCAGAATCATGTTCAACATTCGAATTTTGGTCAGAATTTTTTAAACCGAGAAGTATACCTTTTTTGTGTATAAAGCATAGGGCAGTTTACTAATTTACTTAGATGGTACATGAAGAGTAGCACAAAAAATTGGGACGTTTTCGAGAAATTTAAATAGTTCAGTTAGCCCCACCAAGTTTACACGTAAAAATTAATATCAGATTTAAATAGTGCATGTCAAAAAACCCTAGATACCAAGTTTTACTAAAATATTTAAAAAATAATTAAAATTATCGAAAAAAATTAAAAATATTTTTTCACTTCCTTTTATTAAATTTTTTCCTCGAGGTATGTTTGGTTAAATCCCAATATTTTTACCCAAGGAATCTGTGATTTTTCTGTGTACCATTAATTAGCGGACACCCTGTTTATTAAAGATAGACTTGCGGTTTTCGCGAACTGTTTGAAACTTTTTGATGAAACGAAAAATGACACCAAAAGATTTTTCATGGCCCTCTTAGTTTTTGACGAGGCAAAATTCATTTTTTCCATTTTGGGACCCCCTCGTATTTCAGTTATCTTGAAACTTACAACAACAGGTATTAGTTTTATATACAGAATCACCTAAATAACATAACACATAGGCAACGTAAGGAAAATAAACATTTTAACGTGAATACCCGCATGTAAACATTTCTGATTGGATTGGTCACATTCATCCTTTTTGTTGCTTTACTGGCCGATATCCCAATACCTACTTGCTTAACCAGTATGTAAGTAGTTTGTTAGAATTATTAGAATTATTTTGTTTTAAATCGAATGTGTTTTTCTAAACATAATGAATGCATACTGATATTGGACGCTGTTTTGAGTATATTCACAGTTGTGCTAATCTAAAATTTGAAGTTTTAAATTAGTTAAGAAGTGAACAAACTTAAGAAACCTAGGGATAAATAGAAGTGCTGAGTGGGGTAAAATATTTAAACTTAGATGTTGCTTATTCTTTGGTTACAAAGTTTGCATGACCTTATGACCTACTATAAGAAATTTCATTTTTAAATTAAAAACATCAATTTAGGGTCTAAAAGTTTAAATTAACTAGAAAGTATAATATATTTTTGAAAAGCTCTTATCCGCTAAAATTTATTAAATAAAAAATATACAGGGTGTTCCATAAGAAAAATCATATGTTAAGTTTGAAAAATAAACAATTAAAAAAAATAACTACACCACTTCTAATATCCGTTTTTACTTTGGTTGTAATTGGTTGTAAGTTCCAAGATAACTGAAATACGAGGGGGTCCCAAAAGGAAAAATTTGAAGTTTTAAACAGCGATATAACGAAAAATCACAAAAAAATATTACCTTATTTCTAAACAATAATAAAATTCGAAAACTTATATTTTTTGGCATTAATTATAAATCCTTAAGATGATACCGCACCCTATCACAAATTCTTCGCTACTAAAAAGAAGGCAGCACGTAGCAGCCTCCGCTCACTTCCTGTGATATTTATTGGTCTAACGCATGTATGGGTATCGTTTAAACCTGAACCCATATATATTTTGTCGTGAGTTTTTAAATGTGGATCTTATTAAAGCCCGGGCCTTATTTGCCGCAGGTTCCTTAATTAATAAATTTTCAAAATGAAATTTTGCGTGAAAATGCAAAATAAAGAGAGTTTACTTATATTTCTCAAGTTTTTGAGACCCTGTATACAAAATCAACATTTTTCTCCTCGTGAATCATATTTTTTTACAAGCAAAACTTTTTATAAAGAATTATTCGTCTAAGAAGTGGCGTTGCGCGCCAACTATTATGGTAGGTTTACATCTGACATTTAATATTGCATAATATTTATGTCAGACAGAAATTTTGGCTAATGTAAACAATAAAAAAAAATTATCGGACATACATTTTTGACCACGTGACGATGGCTGACTACATTACGTGTGAAAGCCAAAAACCGAAAATAGAATACAATAGAATAAATTTTTGACTGTTTACATTAGCCAGAATTTCTGTCTGACCTAAATTATCATGCAATAAATGTCAGATGTAAACCTACCACAACTTTATTTCAGATACTTCGTGTTTTTAACAGCTGGCACCTTTCAGTGCCGAATTAACCATTAGGCAGACTAGGTTACAGCCTAGGGCGCCATGAAAAATAGGCGCCAGACAGGGGAGTAATAGGCGCTAGACAGGAGAGTTTTTAAAAAGTTTAGGTCGGGTGGTGATTTTTGGTGACTAATTTCTCTGTGAATAAGATGCTTTGGAATGAAATAGGAACGAAAAGGAGGGAATGACCTCTTTTTTTGGTCGTCAAATTTATTTCGAAGGCGCCTGGCACTCAAAATAGGCGCTACGGAGGAAAAGACCATTTTTTTGCTCCTTAAAAATTTTTGGTGGAAAAAAGGCGCTCCGGGAATTCTAGCCTAGGGCGCCTCAAACAGTTACGGCCCTGCACCTTAACCTTTTATACCTGGCTACCCAATACTTGAGGCAATTTTTTCATAGGCAGCCATGGATTTTCGAATTCTTTATATACATTCCCATGATATGTTTTATTTTAAAAACAAGTAAACGAAATTTTGTTTCAAAATTTATTTTTATTTAATTAAAATTACTTACGACAAATTTTCGATTGCATTGCACCCTATTGTCAATATATTCTTCTCTGTCCCTAAACGTATGTAAAAATGTAGACTTTGGATTTTAGACTATTATAGGTACATTTTTTTCAATTGGAACGAGGGAGGCTCATTAGCATGTCGTGAAAGTGCACATTCCGAATAATTTTCTGCCACATAGGTCGTATTTCGGTAAGGGTCGAAAATTTGCATGTTGATCTTTTACTTATTCCCTGGATACTTAAAAATTGTTTTTTTTCTATTAAATGAGAGAATTTTTATTACGTTAACATACCTAATCAAAAAGTACTAAGGGTAAAACATCAACAGAATAAATTAGCTTACCTTTAAAATAGGATTGTCTTTTACATTTTTTACATTATTCACTATACCCAATACCAATAATACATAACATAATGCAATATTTCAGTTATAGCTAGAAAAGAATACGTAATACATTTTTAAGAAATTTATTTTTGACCATTTTGAAACTGTAAAACATGTACATACTTACATATAAACTTAAAAAATAGGTAAATAAGTAAAAAATGCGTTACCATAAAAATCAAATAAAAACTATACCTGCATCTACATAGAAAGTTCCTGTGATAACGTTATTACAGAAATGACAAAGTCTCTATAAACAAAAAAAAATAGAAGATTGAAGAAACGGGAAGAAATTAAAAAGCACCCCGTACCTAGACAGTAAACGACCCAAAATAGTGGGTTTGAGCCTTGTGTTGGTCAGTTTTTGTGTAAAACTAGTGTTGTCCGAAATCCACATAAGTAAAATGTGTCACAGTATGATCAAACATCGACTACGATGATGGCGAAACATCGATCATCGATCAAACTAACATCGATGAATATCGCGCATCCCTAAACTAATGTAACTCTGGCAACACTGTTTCGATCAAGCACGCACAGATGTTCCTATTGGTTCATTAGAACTACGATCCCAAAAAGTAAATATTTACAAATTTCCTAATTCGCATTTTTGATAGTGGTTTTTCCAGAAAATTCACAAGGTAGGTGCTGTATTTATGAGACTTCATTCCATTTTACTACTAAAAATAACGCATAACAGGAAGGTATAAAGTTCAAGGCGTGGTTCAAGGTCTTTACGCTTTACCTATTAAAATATATCTCTAAATTGATTTGAAATAGGTATTTTATCTTTTTGCAATTTTATTATTTACCTAATGATGTAATCATTTAGTTTGTGACTTATTCTTTGATAATTTGTAGATATTTTTCCTTGTGAACTATCTGTTATTTTTCAGTATCATATTTGCCTTAAAATGCCTGTGCACATTAACTGGCCAGCAGTAGGGGCTGTGGTTTTACCCAATTTAGGAGGAATTGCAGGTAGATAAATATTAACCAGCAATAAGCTTATTGCATGTTTTAATGTCCAGGCTTTATGTGTGCCACGTAACAAGGTTAAGGCTTTGTAATCTATATAAAGCTTCTGGAAAAATATAAAAGGTAGATGGTAACTTGTAGGGGATACCTATATTACATTAATATTGTATTTTTGTTTACTTTAATTAATTTGTTTCATTTAGGTGGTTTTATTACCAAATCTGCTATACCTGCATGGTATGAAAACCTTAAAAGACCAGAATGGAGACCTCCAAATTGGGTTTTTGGACCTGTATGGACAACACTTTACACCAGCATGGGTTATGCTTCATATTTGGTGTATAGAGATGGTGGTGGTTTTAATGGTAAGTTAAAGTCTTATGTAGCCAAGCCCTAAGATACATTAAAATATTTTTTAATGCCTAAAAAATGTTTAATTCTTTAAATATAATAGAAGTAATTAAATCTACAGTTAAAACTTTAAGAACTCTGTAGCACAGAAACTTTTTTAATGAATTATAAAGAATTACCATTAACCATTCGAGGTAAATTGTAAAAAGAATCCTTTTAAAAACTTGAACATTTTTAATATGATGACGGGAGGTGGGTTCAAATCCTGCTGAGGCCAAATGCTTATTTATAAGGTGGTCAGACATTCAGTGGTTAGCTCAACAACAGATGGACAAAGTGCAAAATGTATCAACGGTGAAGGCCACCAAAGGATCAGGCCGCCATGTCCTGCACAACTGTAGACATGCGAACTCCACTCAGTTTCGAAAAATGTGAAAGCTTAATTATTGTTATAATTCTGTAAATAAATCCAGACCCAATCTGATTTTTTCTTTTTATTAGTTTTAAAAACTACTTAGAAAGTGTTACTTATATATACTTACCACATTTTACTTTCAGTATTATCTACTAGATATATTAATTTTAGGTTCTGCAAAACTGCCCCTTATTATTTATGGTAGTAACTTGATATTTAACTGGTTGTGGACACCTATTTTCTTTGGAGCCAAAAGAATTGATTTGGTAAGAGACTTACACTAAAAAAACTAGATTAACCAACCAAAAATATAAAATTAAATGTTTATTACTAAGTGAATTTTTAAATATAAATACTGCTTCATATCACAAAAGACCTTAACACACAGCATGTCTAAGTTTGCACCATTGCAACTTTTTTATTATTTATTTAACGAAAAAAGTTACTCTTTGTAAAAAGTTTTGCATGGGTCTAAAACCTAAAATGCAATCATAAAATATAATTTTTTTTCCGTGGTATATGAGGTATGTCCAAAAGATTAATTTTGTTTAAGAGGAAAGTACCTCTATTTTTCATAATAGCAGTAGTTTTTAGTAAGAAAATTCGTTTTGGAATTAAAATTACTTTTAAATATGCAATCTGGTTAATATTAAAGACAAAACTTTTTTGACATTTTTTTCTGCTATAACGAGCGTTTATGTGACTTTTCTCTGTTTTGACAGTTTTGAAGCTTGTTTTACATATTACATTTGTATGTAGTATGCACTAATGTACAAACCTAATTTTTCACCATTAATATAGAAAAAATTAAAAAGTTTTTCTTTAAAATAAACAAGTTTGCTTATTTTAGTGTTATTTTTAATTACAAACATATTTTCTTTATAAAATTTTTTGATATTTTGAAAAATAAAGGTACTTACTTTTCTCCTAAGTAAAGTTCATATTTTTTAACATACCTCGTATACCACTGCAAAAAACAATTACTGATGATTCCATTTTGGGTTTTAGACCATGCAGTACTTATAAAGAATTATTATTTATATTTTAATTAAAAAGAATTTTTTTCGTAAAATTAATAATAAAAAAGTTTCCCATATGGTGCGAACTTAATAAGACAATTAACTACATATTAATAAATTTTATTAATATTAAAATAAAAAGTTTGGTAAATTAGTGATTATTTTTGTTCTACTACAATTCATTCCACACACTTTCCACAATTGTAAGGTTTCAGTGCTAATTGATTTAAGTGCCAAAATTATAAATCAAGTAAAGAATGTAATGCTTGGCGTACTGGTGGTGTCAACTTTGGGTTTCGTTAGCAAACACTATGGTGAAATTGGACAGTCATTTAAAGTGGAATATAGCAGCTGCCGCGTAAAACATATTGATAAACAAAAAACAAGAATTTATATTTTGACACTTGGATCAATTAGCATTTCCACTCTTCAATTGTTCTTAAAGAAACATCAGTGATTAAGTCTTACTAACATTTTTCAGAGTACTTCATTGAGCTAACTGTTTTTGTATAAAGTGTAGAAAATATGTGTTGAAACAATTAAGTCCGCTGATTTTTTGTACTTGTTAAAATATATTTTTTAGTTATTTAAAATTTGTAATAGTGGTATGTTTTTTCAAGTAATTATTATTATTTTTTATTGTTTTCCATAAACTCCATGGGCGTAGCCAGGATTTTGTTTAGGGGGAGGCAGTGGAAAACTGATAATATACCACGTGTTTCTCAAAAGTGGTTTCCCGTTATAATTTTTAAATAAAATTTGGTATGTTGATGTTTGACACAAATTACCAGTGGCAACCCAAAATTTACTGCTATATTTGTAATTTTAAATAGGGCAATTTTTTTAACGCTTTTATCTAAAAAAAAACATTTTTTGTTTTCAACTGAATTTTGAAAAATACTTTTTAAGTATTTTTTGTTTTAACAGTAACCTTAATTTTCCCCAGGAACCATAACCAAAAAAATACTTTTGATTACTTACTTCTTTATACTTTTTAATTAGGCTGTTTCAAAAATTACGTTTGATGTGGTGTGCAATAAAATAAATTAGAACCATTTTTTCACAGTTTAATTTTTCCATAGATTATTTCCATCGGTTTTAATTTTAGTATGTTTCTTTATTATCTCTGTTTTACACGACAATGATAGAGAATTAAAAAAACAAATTTTATAATAATTTTTTATATGCACATTATTAATTTTCCCTAGAAACCATAACCAAAAAAAAAAAACACTTTTGATTACTTCTTTATACTTTTTAATTAGACATTTTCAAAAATTTGAGAAAAAGAAACGTAAAAAAATAAAGAAAAAGCTTTATTACTATTGGGCTAATTTAAATAAAACATAAAAAATGCACGAATGTCAGTGCCATACAGTTTTGCCTGAAATATTCGTTTTTTTCGTGCCGCTCGAGACACCACTTGCTAAATTAGCCCCTTTAAAACTACAGCTTTATCAAATTTTATTAAAACTGGTAAAGGGATATTTAAGATATTAATAAAAATAGTTTTTTTTTTAGTTTAGCATCCTGTATCATGGAATCAATATGAACTTTTTATTTTTTGTACCGCAGTTAGGAAACACTCTGTATATTTTTAATATATTTATCGTTGCAAAGTCAATAAATCTACGTATAAATTTAATATCTATAAAATAATCATTTTGTTCATGGCTAGGGGGCTGTCCCCCCTTGACTGTACCTGCTATGCCCATGATAAACTTTCTTAGTATCTTTTGTAAAGGACTATAATCTTTTTTAGTATACATTTTTCTTTTAGCAATTTTTTAAAACAAATTTACTTGTCACTATTTTAGGCCCTTTATGAAATGCAGCTTGTCAACGTTACAGCTGTAGCATCAGCCTATCTTTTCCACCAAGTCAACCCGGTTGCAGGATACCTGATAATTCCTTATTGCTTATGGATGGGGATAGCCACAGCCCTGAATTACACCATATGGCGCGATAACAAGGGCGGTGCAAAAATCACAGAAATTAAGGAAGAAAAGAAGAGAATATAGTTATATTTATAAGCACGGCAATTAGTTGGCTGTAATTTTTAAAATGGGTAGCCTTATGGGTTTTACATATGGAAAACTGTTAATTACTGCTAAATAAAAATGTTCAATATGAAAAAGATAAGAGTATATTTATTGATACAATAAAAATATAAATGTTTTTTACATCTTTTGTTATATTTAAATTTAAACTCCCTAAATATAATTGTTAAAAAATATTTTAATTAATTTTGTTTTTGTATTACTAGAATATGTGTTTAATATACATGCTGTTTTAGAACTATGGGATCAAACTTTAAAACTGTTTTCTTATGTTATTTTATGAAAAAAGTTCCTATAAACATATGTCCTGAGTTGCTTTCTTACTGAGATACAGAGCATTACAACTTAAAAAAAAAACGATAGAATTTGGTACATTTATTTATAGTAATAAGGTCTTGAGCCTTTTTTCATTAAATAAGATAAGGAATTACATCTTAAAGTTTGATCCCATAGTTCGGAAAATCCCTGCATATAGTTTTAGACATTGTTAAAATTTTGTTTATGCATCTAATGTTCTTATGAATAAAATTTTATTAAATATGAACAAAAACGTTTTCCATTTATAGTGTGTGCATTTATATATGTTAAACATTTTGTACAATTTTTTTGCCAATTGTTTCACTAATGTAGTTCTGGTGTTTTAAATTATGCTTTATGTGGTGTGCAATAAAATAAATTAGAACCATTTTTTCACAGTATAATTTTTCCATAGATTATTTCCATCGGTTTTAATTTTAGTATGTTTCTTTATTATCTCTGTTTTACACGACAATGATCAAGAATTAAAAAAACAAATTTTATAATATTTTTTTATATGCAAATTATTAATTTTTATATTAACAATAAAATATTAATTTTGGTAGAAACAGTATACTAATTCTAGGGTTCTATTAAACAAAGTTACAATAAACCTAAAGTTGGCACTTGACTACTATAACACTCAGGACCAGATTTAAGGGGGGCAGGCGGAGCAAGTGCCCTGGGTCTCCAACAACGAAATCATGTATCCACCTTTGAAAAAAGTTATATATTTATTGTTGAGGACCATTTTTTTGGTACAAAATCTCATTCACTTTTACTTTCAGGGGGCCCCAGAGCCTCCACACCTCTAAATCCCGCCCTGATAATACTAGAAACTCGTGTTAATTTATATGAATACACTTTCATTCGATAAAGGTTATTTAAAAATATTTTGGTATTAGCTACTTTAAAAAAGTAATAAATAAAAGAAAAATATCATACAAAAATTATTTAAAATTTTCTAAATAATTAAAATTCTAACCCTTAAGTTGGTTTTTAGGTATACATTTTGATTCTAAATACCTTTCCTTTAGACTACAGTAAAAAGCACAGGGATGTTTAATTTGATAGGTTTAAAGCATTACAGACATTCATAAAAAGTATCACATTGGGGGCCATGGTTAGTTAAAACTTTTTTAATTCCCTAATAATATTCAAAAAAATAATAACCATGACCTCCCATGTGACAGTTTTGCATGACCGTCTGTATCGCTTCAAACCAATCAAATTCCATGTCTCTGTGCTTTTTACTGTAGTCTCTTTCCTTTGCATACTAAACAGCCATGTTTATACCCAAGGGAGATAAACTTGAAAAGTTTATCTCCCTTTGGTTTATACTATGTTTATACCTACCCGCGTTTCTGACAGGATTTCACTACCTCACTGAATAAAATACGTATTTTAAAATCAAAAAGTATATAGTTTATATCCTCCTATTAGTCATACCCAAATTTTATAAAGAAAAAATTAAGGGTACAAAAGTTAGCCTAGGGGGACTATTTACGGCCACACTCTAGGGAAATTGTTTGGTAATTGTCTAGAAAGTGGGAGCAACTCCGATTTTGACGAAATTTGGTATACGGGGTTTTTGGGGCGCTGATCACGAATCTGAAAGAATTTTTAGTCGGAAACGTTTCGTTTTCGAGATATCCATCATCAAAGTTGATATTTGTACTAATCTTATTTTCACAATATTTTCCCTTCTTTTGCACAAAATTCATATTATAATACTAAAATGGCACACAATATTTCATTTAACATCAAAAACCCTTTAAAAACATTTTTTTATTATTAATTATATTAATTCAAAAGCTTTACTTTAAACAAACTCGTGTATGCAACCATAAATACATCTACATATTGTATTTATGGTTGCAGCATTTATGGGTAAATTATTTTCAATTTAATGAAAAAAACGTGTAAAATAAATAAAAAACAGGTTTTTTAAAAGGTGTTTATAAAATATTGTGTGGCAATTTAGTGTTTTATAAAAATTTTGTGCAAAAAGAAGGCGGAATATAGTGAAAATAAGGTTAGTGTAAATTACTACTTTGATGATGGATATCTCGACAACGAAACGTTTCCGACTAAAAATTCTTTCAGATTCGTGATCAGCGCCCCAAAAACCCCCGTATACCAAATTTCGTCAAAATCGGAGTTGCTCCCACTTTCTAGACAATTACCAATTGTTTTATATGCAGTATGGTATCACAGAAAAAATATCATATTTGTATGTGATGGTATGTAAAAGAAATATATATTTTTTTAATGAACCATATAAACCTAGTCAGTACCTCAAGGTCGATGATGAAAATAAGCGCCAAAGGTAGACAACTACCAATACTGTCAAAAAAGCGGGATGCATATTTTTTTATATTACCAAAAAAACAGAAAACTGCTTTATAAACTATTATATTATTTTAAGCTCTTGTCAGTGTTTATAAAATTATTAATTTTTAAAAACATTTTTCATATTTCATTTTTAAAAGCTAAAAATAACTTCTAAAGTTAAACAAGTTTGAATTTAGCGGCTAGTTGCGCAGACTCTTGAACTATCCGAAAGGAAGTCCACCATTTTCTTTCTCGCCGCACCGGGCAACAAGCACGTGTGGTTTGTAAAAACGACTGATAAAGCCAGTAATTATCAAAGACATTTTGTTGTAGCTTCACAGAAGTATAAAATTAGGTGTTGTGATCCTTTGAGGGTAGTGAAAGAAAAAAATAAACCATGAATAGCGAGAAACTTAAGAAATTGCAGTCTCAAGTTAGGATCGGTGGTAAAGGTACACCAAGGCGCAAGAAGAAGGTTGTCCACTCGACCCAGGCCACCGATGACAAAAAATTACAATCTTCCCTCAAGAAACTATCTGTAAACACAATCCCAGGCATTGAAGAGGTAATTTTTTAACCAGTTTATAGCTTTGTTTCTTAATATGGTCAAAGGTATATTAGGGAGGTATTTTTAATTCGTCTCTAAATATAGCCAAACTATTATTAATTACAATAAATTTTTGCTGCATGGGGTATTCTAGGTCTAGGAGAGAAACAGTAATGTTTATTTTAAATGTATAATCAGACTATTAAAGAATTAGGTATACAACGAGAAAGTAGGGCCACATAATTCACATTATTTTATATAATATAAAATGGTTAATATGTAATATAAAAAGGTGTTGTTTAAAGTTTATATTGATATTAAAATTTATATACTTATTTTCTGCAAGGGGCTCTTTGTTAGTAGCTAATACACATAATTGCAGCTTCCTTTTTATTAGGTAAAATAAAAATGTTGTATAATAAAAAAAAGTACTAATAAATATATTTTTTTTTATGTTGGAAAATCGGCTATCCAAAAATTATAAACAATTCAATGCCACAGAACCAGGAAGTTAAACTTATTTGTGTGAGGTTTTTATATTGATAAGCAATCAGTCATTTCTCTAGTATTTGATTTAGTCTCTAGGACTGGCATTGTTGCAAGAATATTCCTAATATATCCTATAGTTGGTTATTAATAAAAATGTATTAGTCATTTATCATAAGAGGTATTCTTGAAGGACAATCATTTAAAAACACATTAATTTTATTACTAATAAATGGGACTGTTTTTTTATTTTATTTATTTTGTCTGTGTGGTGACAAATTATAACCTTAAACATATAATTTTTTTTTTATCATTATTGTACAAAAAAAAGTAAATAAAAAGTTGTTGTATTTTAATGAATTCTTTCTTTTTGATTTTATATGTGTACAGAACAACTTATGGTTCATTTTCAAATTTTATTATTGGTGAAAAAAAAATACCGGGTAGTGCATTGCCAGACCTTTAAATATTGACTTCCCTATTAATTTTACAACAACATTGTATTAGAATATTTTGATGACATTTATGAGACACGCTTACACACAAAGTTTTCTTATTTCCTATTAAGCCAATTAAATATTATTTAAGAAAAACTTTTTGTAAAGTCGTTGAATACCTGATACACACTGTAATAAATCCCTTAGTAATGAATAAAATACCCTGTCAATTTTTTAATTGATGTTTTACATTCTTTTTATTTATTTTTTTTTTATTTATTTATTAACGGATACTCCATTTTACAACAATTAATTACAATATAAAAAAATTACATAACAATATTTAACAAAATATAATTTTTAAATACATCACAGTAGAGCAACATCCCAGACCATTAAATCACTTAAAAAAAAATAATACTCATAATAATAATTTAATTCTAACAAACTCTAAGAGATCATTAAAGATGAATCAGCACCCTCTTAAAACTAGGAAGAGTAACATCAAAACGCATATTCAATTCATTAAATTCACTCTGCATTCTCACCAATGGAGCATGCAAGCCATAATTATTTCTCTGGTGCTCTAAGTAGAATAAGTTATTTGATCTTGTTCGATGAACGGTGGAAAAATTTAGACGACTTAGAAGATAACTTGAATCAATATCACCATTTATGAGTTTGTATAGAAAACACATATCAGCATGAAGCCTTCGTTTTTGTAATGTACATAAGTTAAGTCTAGAAAGAGCTTCGTTGTAGTCAGTGTGACCATCCAACAAAGGTATTCCCAACCTAAAGGCACAGGAGCGTAGAAACCTCCTTTGGACAGCCTCAACCTCCGTGATATGCGCAGCGTACTGTGGAGACCAAACCTGGCTTGCATACTCCAACATAGAACGCACAAAAGAACAATACAATATTCTATAAACTTGACATGAAAGGTCCCTACAAAATCTTGTCACAAAACCCAAGCTCCTATTCGCACGCTTCACCAGCGATGCGATATGGCTGTTAAACAATAATTTGTAATCTAAAACTACCCCCAAATCAGTCACCTCACTAACTCGCTGAAGAGTCACACCATCAATGACATATTCATAAACCACTGGATGTCTTATTCTAGCAAAAGTAATGGAGCAACACTTCTCAATGTTTAAGCCAAGACCATTCATCCTAGACCATAGAGACAAATTATCGATGTCAGATTGTAATAAGTCACAGTCTGCGCGGGTGTGAATTTCTTTATAGAGTTTCAGGTCATCAGCAAACATCAGGAAGCTAGACTCACCCACAAAATTGCATATATCATTTACAAATAGTAAAAATAGCAGCGGTCCACAATGAGAGCCCTGGGGAACACCCGAAGGGACAGCAATTTCCGTTGAAACAAAATTATTAATCTTAATTCGCTGGACACGGTTAGTTAGAAAACTAGCAAGCCACGCAGTGTTATTTTTGTTATTTATTCTTTACCGGTGGATTCATTACGGTATGTATCAGGTATGCAAGGATTTAACAAAAATATTTTTTTAAATAACTCCTAATTGGCTTATTGGAAAAGGTAATTGTCTCGAAAGTGGGAGCAACCTCAGTTGTATATAAACAAATTTGGCATACGGGGGTTTTTGGGTTGCTGATCAGGAATCTGAAAAAATTCTTGATATACTACTAAATTGGCACACAATATTTTATAAACATTTTTTAAAAAACTGCGTTTTTAGCTATTTTATATGTTTTTATTTTTTCATTAAATTACAAATCTTTTACTCCTAAAATGCTGCAACCATGCATACACATGTTTATGAATGATTGCAGACATGGCAACTTGATTTAAAGTGAACCTTTTATATTAATAGAGAAAGGAATATAATCAACAAAAAAACATGTTTTAAAAGGGTCTTGAATGTTAAAAAAATATTGTGTGCCAATTTAGTGTTATATCTGGAATTTTGTACAAAAAGAAGGGGAAATATAGTAAAAATAAGAATAGTTTGAAGATTTGGTGTGTGAGGCTATTGTTTCAATGTCTTTAAAATAGTGTAATACAATTTTGTTGTAAATTAGTAGAGAACTCAAAATTCAGAGGTATCAAAATTTACATGAAATTTCTTATGCCCACTCTCACAATGCACCACGGGTGCAGGGGTGGGTATTGCTTGTAAATGTTAAAAACCATGCATTCAGTTTTTTTTAGCCACTCACTAGTCTAATAGTATTGAACTTTTGGTTAAGGGTTAAGGTCATCCTGAAATAAATTGTAATGCGACAATTTTTACTTTGTTGTCTTTTTTTTTAGGTAAATATGATAAAAGATGATGGATCTGTAATTCACTTTAACAACCCAAAAACACAAGCATCCCTAGCCGCTAACACTTTTGCCATCACTGGACATGGTGAAAACAAGCAAATAACTGATATGCTTCCAGGTATTTTGAGCCAGTTGGGCCCTGAAGGCATCACACAACTTAAACGCTTAGCAAATTCAGTAGCTAATGCTGGTGGAGTAAACAAAATTGTTCCTGAGGATGAGGAAGATGTCCCAGACCTAGTTGAAAACTTTGATGAAGCTAGTAAGGCTGAGGTTGTTAAGAAAGAAGACTCGAAACCCGAAGAAAAGGCAAAAGAGAGTGCTTAGGCCAGACTTAGCAATTTTTTCTTTATATAGTTAACCTTCAGGATGGGTACTACTAGTCCAAGTTAGGTTTTAATTTTAAAGGTTGCGGAAAAGTGTACATAGTGCTCGACTGTCTTAACACTAACAATAAACTTGTTGCAAATCTTTAACCTTGAAACCTAACTTAAACAAGTAATACCAGACCTTAGCATAGAGGTTTGAATTGGAAGTTTTATACTTTTCAGACTAACAGTAATATTTTTAATAAACAACAAACGAGATATTTTTATGTTTTAATAATATACTACCAAAAAGGTCTTGTTAAAATTAATTTAGAAAGGTAATAATATGTTAAGGATATTTCTTAGGAAATATATGACTATATTTAATATGGTTTGTGTTGTTTTTATTAATAAATTAAAGGAAACCAAAATAGTAGTCTAGGTTTTATTAATTTTTAAATTTAAAATCCCAATAGAATATATTATAGAAATTTATGTTTTATTTTTGCAAATTTAATCAAGTTAAAAAAAAATGTTTTTCTTTTTTGTTTAAATAGTTTCTTAAAGTAAATTTACAACTTATTTTGTTTTTTTTTATATTAAAAGTTGAACAATATGGGAACAAATAATTTGCAAAAATATCTGGATTATCTTGGACATAATGATTTGAAATAGCAAAAAAAAATATTAGTTTCCACATTTTAGTTTTTTATATCAAATATTATGTTTAAATCAAGCTACTTATCATAATAATATAGTGGGAGTGCTAAAATTAGCAATCCCCAGAAGTCAAAGAAATAGGTAAAGAATGTATTTATGGGTATATGGGTGGTGTCAACTTGAGCCTTCATTGGCAATTGCTGGGATAAAAAAGTGGAATATTGGGGCTGCAACATAAAACATACTGTTGGACAAAAAAACAACAATTTTAGCACTTAGATCAATTGGCATTAGCGATTGGAAAACAAAAAGTCAAGGAATTTGTTTTATTTTAGTGAAAAGTCAGGAAAATGGTAAAAAATTAGCCAAACAGAAAATTTTGAATTTTGACTTGGAAATTTATTCATCAGATTTGTCTGTACTATATTTCTATCAAAATATAAAATACAAAAACTAAAATTTAGCTTAAATGGTCATGAAAACCTGAAAGTCGGGAAATTTAAAAGTAAAAACTTACTAAGGCCACTGTATCTGAAATAACACAAAACCTCTTTCTTTATTGAGGAAACAATGTGTTTTAAAAAGTACTGTAAAAAATTGCTACCACTAGTTCATTTGGCCAACAACAATCTTAACACAATTAAGTGTTTGCAAGATACAGGATGCCAAAAATTTAATTTTTAGCTATTACATAATATTTTTAATATCAGACATTTTTTTACAATGGTTGGTACTGGGGTTATTCAGGGTGAAAAATTAAAATCTACTTTAATTTTTTTTAAATGTATAGAAAGTCACATGGTCATGTTCATGTTTTTTCCTCTGGTATATTAGAGCTCTAGTGAAGAGTTTTTATTCTTTCATATTTTCTACACCAAAAAGATATACCTGGTAAATATCGCTCTAAACAACCATTTTTAAAATATTTCAGATTGAACATGTTCTCCTAGACAAAAATTTTCCTTTTGTTTTTTAGGGTGAAAACTTGTCATTTGCTCATGTTTTGGTGTATGTTAAGGAAGCTAATAGCATTTTTTTACTTGTGGACTTAATGCTTCTCCAAATTCTAGGCGCATTTTTAATTGTTATAATTAATAAATTATAACAACTAAAGTCCATCCATGGGCGTCGCCAGGATTTTCAAATTATTTTGTCTAAAAACTGAGACATGGGGCCCACACCAAATTTATACCAGATGCTAGAGAATTTTTTTATTTTGAAATTTGCAAAAAAAGTTGATTCCCCCCCAGGAAAAGCTTAGTTTCAAAAGCGAATCCCCTATTTATTTTTTTTGTAAATTTGATCAAATTTTATCGACAAATTCCAAATTTCGAAAAATTATCTGTCTTTTTAAGAAACTATTGCCACTTAAAATATTTCCGCTATACATTTTTTAGCCAAGACTTTTAAATGCCCCTAATTATCAGAAAAAGTTAGATATTTTTGTGAAATTTGAGATTTTTCGATAAAATTTGATTAAATCCACGAAAAAAAATACAAATAAAGGATTCGCTTTTGAAACTTACATTTTTCTAGGGGTACAACCATAAAAATTAACTTTTTTCGCAAATTCCAAAATAAAAATTTTCTTTTCCAAAGTGTTTCTCTTAGCATCAATAGCATCTGATATAAATTTGGTATGGGTCTATGTCTCAGTTTTCAGATAAACTACATTTGAAGAACCTAGGGACGCCCATGAGTCTATCCCACAGAGGAAAATCATTTTCTATAAACATTTAGTAATAAATTAATAACAATTTGTGAACTTGAGCTTTTTGTTTCATACAAAAGTATCGGGGGATTCATTTCGAGGTACTATTTCTAGCAGGTATTTTTGGATAAATTAGAGGGTCCAAATTTCAAATTGTCATGGTATTTGTGTTCAGCACTGTTTATCGTGGAAAGACCTTAGCCCCCGGCACAACGTCCAAAACTTGTTCAACTGTATTATGAAAATCATCATCCTTAAATTTGAACTCCACTGTTCATTACTGGATAATCCTTGACCAAATGAGCCACATCCAGCACGTAGTACAGAAAATATAGCGGTAGTAGCTGCGAGTGTACGCGATGATCCTGACGAATCGATTTGGCGCCAGGGGCGGTCATATCGACTTTCTGAGGGGGGCCATGGGCCGAGGAGAAGTCTGTGAGGTGGCAAAAACAAAAATTTTTAAAGGAGGTTTAAATTTTCTGAAGGGCAAAAAAAGGTCTTCTAACCTCTTTATTGTTTTCACCTTTCATTCTTTTTATAAAATTACACAAAACCTCCTTCCCACGTATTTGAAAAGGTCCTCACTCTTCAATTCCATCATCAGCCTCACCCATCGGACCAACCTTGGGGGGACCCTCAATAAATGCCCATATTTGCCATTAGACATGTATGAAACACAATAAAATAAAAAGGATGTCGCATGTCAGGATAACCGCCCCTGTTTGGCGCTCGGAAATTGGACCTTAAGAACAGACCATGTTAGGCGCAGTCAAGGCCAACATTTGAAAGGCATAAGCTTTAAAAAGTCAAGTATGTAAGATACAGTTCTTCCGTATGATAAGAAATATTGGTTAATAAAGTTTTTTTTTTTTTGAAGTACCTCCAAATGAATCACCAATTATAACACAATAAAATCAATAACTTAAAACAATATCTATATTTATTTTATTAGACATCTTTCCACTTTTTTCTCTTTTCACTTAGAATATGATTTCGTTTCTGAATTTCTTCTGACATTAATTTTCGTAGTTTCCTTATCATCTTGGTTGTTTCCGAAACATCTGGAACAACTAATATTTCTTCAGCTTCATCTAAGGTTTCTGCTGGACATTCTAGGTTAGCAAAAAAGTTATTTCTTTCTAAAAAATATTTTTTATTGTAACCAATTATTATATTTGTGTTCTAATATTAACTGGTAAATTGTAAACATTTTAATAAAAGCGAATTCTCAGTTGGGTTGGGTTTTAGTAGATTGGTTATATTTGAAAAATATTTGTAATAATTTATTGTTGTTTATTAATTAACCCGAAAAGAATACTATAAACCACGAATTAATAAAACAAAAACCATGTCATGTCAACGAGCAAATCCCGCTGTTTTTAACACGCTTTTATTAACTTGGGTTGTAACTATCTATCTATCCATCTGGCTGCCTATGTAACGGAATCTTTGAGCCTGATTTTAACCAACTTCCAGCTATTCGATTTCTTTGAAACTTTGCACACGTATTAAGGAAACATGACAATGCAATAATCTGCAAACAGTATCCCGTTATCTTGTTTTTGATCGCCAGGAAAAAATTCCATTATATTATAAAAACAACACCTAGGTTGCCATCTGTTGGCAACATTTCAAACTTTGCTATTAAATGAAGAAGAAATTTTTTAGTGGGTTGCAATATGTTGGCAACGGTCCAAACATTGCCTGGATTGCCATCTGTTGGCAAAATTTCAAACTTTGCTACTTAATGAAGAAGAAATTTTTAGTGAGTTGCAATCTGTTGAAAAAATTTTAAAATTTGCTACTCTTGTTCATTAAAAAATTTTTTCGCCATTTTGTCAAGAGTAGCAAAAACTAAAAAATGAAAAATAATTAATAGTTTAAAAACTAAAAAACACGCTTTTATATGCAACCGAACTAAAAATTAGAAAATAATTTTTCATTAAAAAAATATTGTCATTTCATAGTAAAAAGCGTGGGGTGATAAATATATTAAATGTTATAATTATTATATTTGCAAATATCTATGATGGAAAAGTTATGAAAAAATAGTAAAATGCACCCCACGCTTTTTACTATGAAATGACAATATTTTTTTTAATGAAAAATTATTTTCTAATTTTTAGTTCGGTTGCATATAAAAGCGTGTTTTTTAGTTTTTTTAAACTATTAATTATTTAGTGTTCCTTTTAAAACTTTTTTAATCGGTTCTAAAGAACGGTTTTACAAGTTAAAAGGAATACATCAATTGTCTACCTCTACCACATTCAGACATTTTTTTTATCTTTGGACAAACCACGAAGGCTAAAAGCCTAAATACTAACGTACCGTGGGTGTCTTAAGCAAGGTCAGAGGGAGTTTGTTGACACGGGACTTAAATACTTGAAGATTTGGGGGAAGGAAAGACCTCCGCGGGTAGCAGGTTCCACAATCTAGAAACTCTAGGAATAAAAGAACGAACAAAGTGAGAAGTTCGGGGCCTGTCCAGTTGGACCGTATAAGGATGCATACGCGCGGAACCACGAGTTTCTCTGTTGGGAAATTTTCTTTCAAATACTGTCACTTATCACCATAGTTTTAACTGACCCGAAAATTTGGTAATTTTCCAATTCCTACATTTTATTGAATAATTCAGGATTCGCTTATTAAAATGTTTTGAAACTTGTCACGAGAGTTTGTCAGATTGGGCTCTTCAATTTTTTTTTTGTACGGTGGAGCCAATAATTAACCCCCTTAAAATTTACATGGGATTTCCTATGTTTAGCTTGGCGACGCATCCGCCCTTAAATTTTCTTAACAACTTTGTGTAAAGCCCTGTATATTTAGTGTAGTTTCTGTCACACATATTAGATAAAAATATCATAAAATTATTATTACAAAAAGAGTTATAAATTCGTTTTTACCAAATCTTCTTCAATCTCTTGAGATGTAGCGCTTGGAAGTTTATAGTGTTCCTTAGCAAATTGATCAAACTCCTCATCCAATTTTTTGACAATAGTATGTCTATTTTCCAAATAAACTTTTAATTCTTCCTGTAACTTTAAAACTTTCTCTTGTTGATCTACCAATGTCTTTTGAGCTTGATCTAACTGTTGTTTGCATTTTTTTCTGCATAACTGGTTATCAGTAGACCTTCTTCATCATATTCATCCTTGCTGTTAAACTTTCTAAAGGTTTGAGCCTAAAAAGTTTGTTTTTAATAAAATTAAGTAAATTAAAAAAGGAAGAAAGGCATTAACAGTCTCTGTGCCAGTAATGAAAGGAACTTCACGGATAACACTTTTAAAACCTTTTAGGGGGGCTTTTGACGAGTTTACCACGAATATTATCTGTATAAGGTTTGAGTGATATCCAGGCCTCCCCTAGGATGTTTGTAGACCCCTCCTAGGATTAATTTATAGGTACAGGTGTGTACGCATGTAATGTTTTTAGGTTAGGACTTTTTCTTAATGCTCTTTAATTATATTTTCTGGGATAGAAAATAATAATGTTTTGAGATGAACACTTTTTTTTCCTTTTCAAAATTGTTTGGATTAAATAAAAAAATTATCCACTTGCCATCATACCGATGTTTTTCTCGGGCACCAGGTTCAATGGCTAGTTACGCTTATGCATTCTGACCACTTAAAAACACCTGAACAAAAAATGTATTTTATTGGTTTAAAAAGATAAATACCATACTTCCTTGATACATATATATTTTTCTCAATATAACATGACCAGAAAGATTCGTTAAATAACCTTTATTATTACTTTTTTTTCAGTGACAGCAAACAATGCAGTTGCTGCTATCACAAATTTGAAAGATTTTTTTTCGGAGCGTTTTAATCTTATTTTTACCTATTTCCCTTCTTTTGGTACAAAATTCTTAATTTAAAGCTAAAGTGGCCCACAATATTTACTTTTTCGCCTTTTAGGACCCCGTTTTTCTATGTATTTGACACATTTTATCAAATAAATTGCAAAGGTTCATTTTAAAAATGCTGCAGCCATGTATACACTGTGCCACCATATTGTCTGGTGCGATTAAAAACCATTGAAAGTGAAGTTAAGCTAAGCGATCAAATATTATGTCCCACTTTAGCTTTAAATCAAGAGTGGTGTACAAAAGAAGGGAATAAAGTGAAAATGAGGTTAGGCCGATGTTCAACTTTGATGATCTTGTTAGCAATCAAATTAGGGCAAAATCGGAGTTGTTTTTACTTTCAAGATAATTTATGTGTTCTCACTGTATTTAAAAGTACAGGTTTTAATTAATATTTTGCCACCTAATTTTACCTATAAGCAAGAAGAGTAGGAAAAAAGCGCCCTGTATAAAAGTTTTATACTTTTTCATCTATACCATAAAAAAAAGAAACAAATGAACATCAAAACTCAAGAAAAATGAAGAGGTAAACTTTTTTCAATGGGACACCCTGTATATAATGTTACCATTAAAAGGTCTTTTAAAAAGCTTTACAAAAATATCACATTTTATATACCTATTAATATTTTCGGAAATATGGCTATTTAAATCTGGGTATATTATCATATCATCTACAGTCTTACCTTAGTGCCGTAGGAATAGAAATTATATTTACTATTTTTCAAATTTAGGTTGTCATATTTCAAAACTATTAAGGATAGGTATATCAAATGTGGTATATTTGTAAAGCTTTTTAAAAGACCTTTTTGATGGTGTCATAATATACATGGTGTTCCATTTAAAAAAGTTTAACCCTTCATTTTTCTTGAGTTTTTATTGTTTATTTTTTTATCCTCAAAAGATATTACATGAGAAAATATAAAACTTTTATGTTATGTTATATAAAACCCTGTACATTTTGATATGTAGGTAATAGTAGGTATTGAATATCTCTATTTTTTTTTATATTGATAAAATACCATGTTTCTGTCTTTAATTAAAAATTATAATAAGGTAGGGCAATATCCTTTATTTTAACAAGCTTTTCCGGTAATCTGAATATTTTGGTAATTGGGATAAACCTTGTTTTTATTGATCCAGATTATGGAGACCTCACTGTTATCTAAAACAAGATTATAATTAAAAAGATTTTTCCGTGTTACATACCCATTTTAGTGACAGAATGGAAAATTGCACAAGAACAAGAGTCCAAAGTTTCCGGCAAACACGAGCGCGACAACGGGACAGCAGCGCGTCATTGACGCGTTTTATTACATTGAATCCTTGCCTAGCGTCACGTCATCGTCCCGCCTGGCGTATTACGGACGTGTTTTCATATGACATTGACGCCCTGATGTCCCGCTGCTGTCACGTCGCGCTTGGTATTTGTCGGCGCAACTATAGCCTCTGGATTTTGGGGGCGTCTAAAAGCCCCAGTTTATAAAGCACATTTGCCAAAAACACCAATACATTTTAAATGATCAATAATTTTGGGGGTTAATCGCTGTCCTGGGAGGCTAATCCCCCTAGCCCCTCTAAATGCGCGCCTGCAGGAAGCTTACAACAATAGGTTTTCTTTTGGTAGCCGTGAAGCATAAATCTATTTACATACCATAATTAACTCGTTACTACACTTATCTACGAGCTCTTTGAAATCCTGGATTTTCTTAACTTTTGACATAAGCAAAAAGCTACTCTTTATATCTTTTTCATTGCTTTTATATTCTTCCAGTTTTTCTTTATAGGAAGAATGAGTAGTGAAATGCTTCCAAATTTCTTGCTTTTCTGGAACCATTTCGGGTAAAGGAATTGCGAGATCGCGAAAGCTGCTAATACTGCAGGCTGAATCTTTTCTATTAACAGATGTGGTACTGGACTTCTTTTGCTTTGGGTTGATGCTTTCATGGCACCCGATGATGTGGATCTAGATTTTCTGCGTTTAGGACCAACGAAAGGTATGTCGGTCGTTGCTTAAAATATAAATAAAAATGTTTTGGTAAAGTTGACGCGGGACGATTTTTAAAAAATCTTTGCATGTTTTCTTTTTTATGACTTACCTGTCTGATTCTCAATAGGTAATCTTTTTTCTGATATTGTACTGGCACTGGTTTTTTTCTCCTTTGGTATACTCTCTTTAGATTTTACCTTTGATGATTTTCTTGAAACTATCCTACCCTACAAAATACAAAACCTTACTTAAAAATAACCTTTATCTAGGAATGCTGTTTTTTATCGTTTTTTATGAAGATACCGTACTTATTTTTAGTACAGTATTAAAAAAGTAACTTTTTTAACAGGTCGACGCATTTTTTCTTACTTTGAAATGGTGTTTAGGGTTTTAGGCTTACTAAAATTTATTTTAAAATAAGTTTATGCAATCTAACAGTAATTTCGACATCAACTAAACAAAAAATCAAGTTTTACCATTAATTCTACGCTTACTTATTATAGCTCACGTTTCACTAAATTTAAGGTTTGTCTGTTTGCGGATAAATTTAATAGAAATTATCAAAAAACTATTGATAACAAATAATTTGGATGATTTATTAAATTTATACGGTTGTAGAAAAAATTGAAATGGAACACTTGGATTAAGTGTCTTTTTTACTCATGGGATTGCCGTACTTGCCTGACTGCTCGTCTCGCCAAACCTTAGATTCGTAAAAAACATCGCTTTGTGCACTTCTTAAATCAAAAATTGTTTTCCGGATTTCAATCCACTTTAACCAAATTTGATGTCTAGATTTTATTTCGTTGACGCATGTTTTTCAAAAAAAAAAATCGGTTTTTTGCGTTTCTTTTTTGACCCGTTAAGGGGTCCAGAGACGATTAATATTATTGCTCAAAATTTGGTACAATAATATTGCTAATCGCCCCCAAACAGTGCGATATACAGGGTGTTTCAAAAATACGCCGTCGTCCGGGGAGAAGTTCCTTATGCAAAAATAGAAAAAAGTTCTTATAAACATGGGTCCCAGAACGCATCCTTTTCGAGATACAGGGTGTTAAAGTTTAATTGATTATTCATTTTTTTAATAACTTATTGAAAACCACGGAACCGATTTAAATGACATTTGTTAGGCAAATTTGCATTTAGTTTATTCCTTTTACCATGTAGAACCGTTCTGAACCGTTCTCTGAACTGTCAATAGTGTCAAGAACGGTTCTACAACATGAAAAAATGTCAAAAAATTGTAAAAGGAACACTTATGGTGTCGTTCTGGGCGGTTCTGAAGCATAAAAGGAATACATCAATTATAATAGAGCATAATGACAGTAAAAAGCTGTTAACAGCTGTCTCAGTGGCGTGCGTACAGAGCCCCAACCACATACTTTTAAGGAAAAATAGGTACGCCACTGTCTCTTGTTTTTTTCCAAAAAGCGCCTCATTTAGACGGAAACGCCAACTTTTTAAAAGTATGCAAAGTTCCAAATAAGGGTCGTATGCGTAAACCAAAAAATAATCTCACGCCACTGACACAGCTGTTAACAGCTCTTTACTGTCATTATGCTCTATTATAAATCAAATTTGCCTATTAAATTTTGTTCAAATCGGCTACGTGGTTTTCAAATTACTTAAACCCTGTATCTCGAAAAAGAGGCGTTTTGTACCCATACTTATGAACATTTTTTCTTATTTTTGCATAAGAAAATTCTCAAACGATGGCGTATGTTTTTTGAAAAACCCTGTATATTTGTGCATATTCAATATATTGCTAAATAATATGTGTTTTGTAACAACAGGTTAAAATATGGATAAGAAAAATAAGCTGCTATGGCCATTGTTTTCGTAACATATTTGAAAAAGAAGAAAAACTTAGAAGTAATTGGTAAATCATCATATTGTCCATTTTTTTAAATCTGTTGCTATAGTCCTTGTTTTTTATATATCCACAAAGATGGTAAACTTCTATGACCTAAAATAAATTTTCTTTTTCTTCTTTTAATTTTTAACTCGTATTTGTTTTTGCTTACGCTCGTATTTGAAAATTGAAATAATCGTGAAATATTATCCACGCACGACAAAATAAATCCCTATTACACAATAAAAATTAAACTGTTTTTGATTGACACAATTTACAGGGTGTCCGGAAAGGTGATGTCAAAAATAATAGGGGTGATAGAGTGAGCCATAATAATGTTAGTATTTCATATAAAAAAGTTCTATCGCACTTAGGGAGTTATTGACCTTCAAAGTAAGAATAATAAAAAATGTACTTCATTTATAACTTTTGAACGGTTGTCAGAATAATAATAATATTTAGGCATTTAAATAACCTTATACCAAAACTTTTTTCCATAGGCAAAGATGCGCAGTAAGTCGTTTATTGTATGCATTTTTATAGAGGTGAAAAATTTGACATTTTGGTTTGACCGTTTAATTCCTTTTTCATTTTTGTACAAAAAGGTATACTTTTTTAAATCGATATCTTGGACTGTTTTTCATAAAAATGCATTTTAAATCCAGACATACCCCCATTTTGAATGTAATAAAATATTCAATTTTTGAGAAAATTATTTAAATATGGTTTAATTATAAAAACAGTCTTTATTTGTGTTATAAAGTTTAAAAGGCTTTTAAACACCATTTTTTATTATTTTTACCACATTTTATTAATTTTCTTAAAAAATGATTTTTTATTACATACAAAATAGGGGTATGTCTGGTTTTAAAATGCGATTTTATGAGGAAGGGTCTAAGATATCGATTTAAATAAGGTATACCTTTTTTAACAAAAATGATGAAGGAATTAAACGGTGAAAGTAAAATGGTCAAATTTTTCACCTCTGTAAAAAATGCATACAATAAACAAAAAACATTCGTCGGACCCTGTATATTTATGACTTACTGCGCAATCATTTGCCTATGAAAAAAGCATTGGTATGAGTTAATTTAAATGCCCAAATATCATTATTATTGTGGCAACCGTTCAAAAGTTATAAATGAAATACATTTATTTTATTCTAACTTTGAAGGTGAATAACTCCCTAAGAAAGCACGATAGAACTTTTTTTATGTGACGTACCAATATTATTTTGGCTCACTCTATCACCCCTATTGTTTTTGGCCTTACCTTTCCGGACACCCTGTATTGTACAACCCCTAATATAAACTATAAACTATAAACGGTCAATATATGAAATATTGCACAATAATAGTGATCGTCTGTGGGCCAGAGATTAAATAAAATAAAATAAAAAATCTAAGTTGGGCATTTGGGCATAATCTAGAGACTATGGAACTAATGCCCTTTTCCATCAACTTTTTGGCGGGTGGAGAATAACTTCTACAGTGTGTCTACGTATGTATGCGTCATATGAGAAACTTTTTATTAATGATTTTACGAAAAAAGTAATTCGTTATAAAAAGTTCTGCATGGTCCAAAAGCTAAAAATCAACCATCAGATATCAAATTGTAACAGTCCTCTACGAGGTTTGGCCAAAAATGTAATTTTTGTTTAAGAGTAAAATACCTGTATTTTTGCTGATAATAAAAATTGTTATAAAAAAAGATATTAAGAAATAAAAATTACTTCTAAATATGCAATTTTGTTTATTTGAAAATAAAAGGATTTTTTTTCTGCGATAATGGTAAAAATTTAGGTTTGTACATTAGTGCACAACATTTTATGATTATAAATGTTATAGGACAGTTTCAAATAAACGTTTTAAATTAAATGTTATCAAAACAAGAAAAATGAACAATGCACTAATGTTCAAACTTAAATTTTCTTGATTTTCGCATATTTAGAAGTAATTTTTAATTTTAGACATTTTTTCTTTCTAACAATTTGCGATATTAGCAAAAATAAAGGTACTTTACTCTTGAACAAAAATTAAATCTTAGCCAAGCCTTGTAGATGACGGACACAATTTAATATCGGATAATTGTATTTTAGGTTTTGGGCCATGCAGAACTTTTATACAAAAAAATTCTTTTTGACGCCAACTTACGTAGACACACTGTATAAAAATATTCTTTACCTAGCGCTAAGGATTCCCTAAAAGAGTTGGTAGAGATGGGCATTAAACCTTTGATTTTTTGCCAGTACTATACAGGGTGTTTCTAAACAAATGGGAGAAATTTTAGGAGGTGATTTTTTCTCAAAAAATTAGAAATAAACTTTATATGAACATAATATGTCCTAAACGTCTTAGTTTTTGAGATACAGGGTGTCAAAATTTTCAAAAAAACAAAAATTTTCGAAAACACTTATTTTAGTTAAATCTGTTATACTGGATATAAACCTTATTTAAATAAGTATTTTTATTTTGTTACATAATTGCTAATTAAAAATTTCAAAACCTAATTTTTAAAAAGAAAAAGATCCCGCAATGCTTCTTTTATAGTCTAAAAACTTGCAGTTAAGTGAACTTTATATATTTTTTGGCATACCGATTTTTTGTTGGAAATATTCCTTCAGTTGCCTCTCGAGACGCCACTGGACTTACTAAATGTAATTAAGTTAGTGATAAATTACCCCCTTAATGTCATTAATAATATTGCCAAATTAAAACAAAATTGGGTAAAGCTGTTTTTACAGTTTGAAAGTTTTCTTGCATGCATTTTTTCTTGCTGCAGTTTTTCGCTCTGCCACGCTCATTTTCTCTTTTTAAAAATTGCTGCAAAGTGCGCGTGTACAAATCCAAAACTTGCAGCAAGAAAACTTGCATGTAAGAAATCTTTGAAACTGTAAAAACAGCCCAAAGAATAGTTGGGATTTAAAAAAACAGATTTTTTTGAAAGTTTACGACCCTGCAGTTTTAAAAACTAAGACGTTTAGGAGATATGTTCATATAAAGTTTTTTTTCTTACTTTTTAATAAAAAATTACCTCCTAGAGTTTCTTGCATTTTTTAGTGTGTTTAGAAACACACTGTATACATTTTAAGCTTTTAAATGTTTTTTAAAATAAAAATTAAATATTGTGAAAGCTTTTAGAAATTGTTAAAAACTTAATATTGCATTTTTTTATTTTTATTTTTTTAATAGTAAAAGCATAATTTTTTTCAGCTAAATTTAATTCTTACAGAACTCTGTGAACTTGACTTAGAACCTCTTTGTTTCAAACTGGTCTCGCTATGGTTTTGAGCCATTAATACTTGATTTTCAGTCTGCAACCTATTAACTTCATTTAAAGAATTATTGCAGATTTCTTTTATATTTCCCAACACTATCTGTGTATCCGCAACATTCATCACCGTGATTTCTTTTACATTGCCTTTTAGATAGTCTTGAATTAGGTTGTTTAAATGAGCTATCCTTGGTTGATTTAAATCAGACACTAAATCATAATTTAATAAAACTGAATTTAGATGTTTCTCTTTATCGTAAGCTTCAAGTTTTTTCTAAAAAAAATTAATGAAATTTTAAAATAAAAAGTTTTTTGTTCGATAGATATTTACTACAGCCAAAATAAAAGTGACGTAACTAAAACATGAACAAAAAGTCACTTAATTTATAGTCACAAGGTTACTAATTTATTTAAATGTGGCACATTTAAATTAAGTTCTTTTAACCGACTTCAAAAAGAAGGAGGTTATATGATCGACACCCATATGTTTTTTTATGTACTGGGTTAGTAAAAAGTACTGCAACTTTTAAGATTTTTAAAACGCTAAAGCTAGATTTTTACAAAATTTGGCATCTAAGGTGTTTTGGACACGACATGATATCGGCACTGTTGCCAGATTTTAAGGTTTTGTGCTGCGCGTATTTTTTCAGTCTTTTAAATAGAACGCCCCATATATTTTTATTGTATTAAATTGGACAGAAACCAAAATTCTGTCTCTATTAGTTGTTGAGATATGATACACTTCACTTCCAGCAAAAAGAAATTTAAGGCCTAAATACCTTTAAAACCGCTAAAGCTATGTTTACAAAATTTAGTATTTAGGGGTTGTTTGGTATGCCTAATTTAACAGTGATATCAGCATTGTTCCAAAATTTTAATAGAATTGCGATGTTGTCATATCTTGGTAACTGGTAAAGATTTAATTTTGAAAATTTGGAACCTTTCTAAAGTTGGCTGCAATTAAAATAAATAGGGTATTTCATTTAAAATAATAAAAATATTACATGTAGAGCAAAACTGGAAAATCTGACAACAATGACATTATCACTGTTTAATTCTACTTGTCCAATAACTCTTGAATACCAAAATTTGTAAACGCAGCTTAAGCGGTTTTGGAGATAATTGAGTGCATCTGAACGTTTTACCTAAAATGTGGTATTGTCATATCTTAGCAGCTAGTAAAAATGGAATTTGCTTAATTTATTGCGATGAAAATATATGGGCCATACCATTAAAAAACGAAAAAGATAAGTGTAGCACAAAATAGGGAAATCTGGCACGGTGCCGATATAACTATTAAATTCTTCATGTCCGATACCTTTTAGACACCAAATTTGGCCAATGTAGTTTTAGCGGTTTTAAAGATATTTAAGAGTTGCAGTACTTTTTACTAACCCAGTATGTACAATGTACAACGATTTCTCCGTCAATTGTGGATATATTTTTAAAAATATTTTTTTATTTGAAAGAGTGTACCGCAGTGGTCCCATAGGAAAACCCAGTGTGAATCACGAAAAACAAAGGTACTAGATTTATTTTTCAGACAAAGCTGCCTCTAGTAGATATATGCAACCTATGCTGGATGTTTGAACAATCAAGGTAGTAAAGTCAATATATATAAATATATATATATATATATATATATATATATATATATATATATATATATATATATATATATATATATATATATATATATATATATATATATATATATATATATATTTTAATGTGTAATTTCGTGTATTTTATTTTTGTGGCTCAGGTGTTTTCGTTTATACCCAACTTTTACCTATTAGAGATAACATTGCCGTTTTGTGCAAAGAGTTTAAGTGAGAGAACAAGGTACTAGTACTGTTTTTATTAGTGGATAGTCACCGATTAAATGTTAATAATGAAAAACTAAAAAGACTAAAATAAATATTTACAAAAAAAATCGACTTCAAAAAGATAAATTAAACTTATCAAAAATTTAAAAATAATAAATAAAAAGAAATGAAGTCGGGTAATAACATAGGGTATTAAAGTATAAAAATATTTTGTGTATTTAGGTAAGGTTTCGTATGTTAACAAAGATTACCGATCGGTAAAGAGCGGTAATGCCGGTGACATCGAAATGTTAAGAAACCGTGTTTTATAATCTAACCAGATTTCGTAAATGGTAAGGTTACGGAACGGGAACCGAAAAAAACAAGAACCGTGGTTAACTTGCAAAACGTCACCTTTTAGTTTTTAACATTTGGTAGTTTAGCGGAATGTTATTACCCGACTTTATTTTTTTATTTCTTTTTAATTATTATTTTTAAAAATTTAGTGAGTTTTATTTATATTTTTAAAGTTAGTTTAATTAAAAAAATTCCTATTGCTAACGTCATTCTTAGCTTAGTTTGTCTTAATTATATGGTAGCTAAATAATTAGGTACTTTCTGCTTTCACTTTATATAAAGACAAAAATAAATCCTAAATTTTACAAAATTATAATAACCCAACTATTACAGCCAGGTAAATGTTTTTCCCTCTACAATTTTTTTAAGCAAGACTTTTCGATACCTCTAAGTACAGGGTGTCTCTAAAAGGTGCGGAAAAATGCTACCACAAATTTATGAGGCTAAAGTTTTACGATATAACCCATCATATTTTAGTCCAAAAGTGGATGATTTCGGAGATAACTGGTGTAAAAAATGTATTCAGTTCTTGGTTTTTATAAATAATTTTGTTAATAATAGTAGGTGTATTATGTTACAATATTCGGCTAAAGGGGATTTTGGGTGATGATCAGTTAGAATTTACTGAGCATTTTATTGTAAACTCTACCATAGGGCGCCACCTGCGCTATCTTGCACAAATTGATAACAAAATATCTTTTTTCAGCCATTTTGTATGTAACTTTTAGATCAAAATTATTTTTCTTCAACATTTTTTACATAAAAAGGTATACATGATAAAAGTTGATTTAAGCAGTCCTCCTAGTCCAGGTGTTTTCAAATAAGATGTTAATCTTTAGGAGAGTACGTCTTTGGATGATTTTAAAAAATGATTTAATAAACGTATGTACTAAAGGCTTAACTTATACAGAGAAATAGAGTTTAAAAAATAAGCTTTTTACTACTCTGTAGCTAAAAAGTAAATAGAATTAGGACATAGGTTTATAAATTTTTTTCTTTTTAGAGTCACCTAAGAATTTACTTTCTCAAAGTATATCATCTTATTCTGAAAAACCCTCTATAGCTTAGACCCGTCCATACAAGAAGTGATTTTTAAAATCCATCACCAAAACGGCTACCGAAATCGAATGTTATCACGTATAATCTTTTTATGTAACATACGTTAAATAATGGGATTTTTTTCTAAAAGTAACATACCGAGTGGCTCAAAAAAGTATTTCGTTTTTAATTTGTGCACCGCGCAAACCCCCTTTAGCCAAAGATTGTGACAAAACACCTATTATTAACAACAATAAGTATTAAAAAAAAAAAACTAAAACCAGGATAAATGTTTAACACCCTGTATCTCCGAAATCATCCACTTTCGGACTTTAGTAAGTTGAGTTTGATCGTCATATTTTAGCCTCAAAAATTTTTAATAGCATTTTTTCCACACCTTTTAGAGAAATAATAATAATAAAATATTAGAAAAAGGCAGATATTTTTACACAGTTTCACAATAAAAATACAGATTGAGAATTTGCTTTTAAAACTTTTTTTTTGGGGAAGGCGGAGTGCCGAACCAGAGAATCAACTTTTTTTCGCAAAGTTCAAAAAAAAATAAATAAAATGTTGCTCTTAGGCCGATAGCTTTTAGTATAAATTTAGTCCATCTAAGTCAGTTGCTATTTTTTTCCTTAAACTTATGATAATAAAACAATATTCAAAAAGTTTTATTAAACCAAAAAATAATAATAATAATAATAATAAATATGATTTTACCTTTAAATATTGAAGTTCAATTTCTTCATTCATGTCAAACTGGATTTTTTTGTTTGGGTTTTTAAACCTTGGATCACACTTCCAAATCTTAACATTGACAATGTAACTAGCATGTCTTCTGGTCTGGCCCTGATATGGCCGATAAATCTATAAACATTGATTTTATCAGAGACGTCAACAAACAATTCAATACAGGGTGTTCATTAATTAATGGGATACAGAAAAACCACCCAAACTATTCAAATATTGATAATTAGGGAGATGCCAAAGTAAAAAAAAGATATACACTCTGTCCCAACTCTATTTGTACACGAAATATGTTCGCTCCTGTACAAGATACAAAAAGTACTTAAATTAAAAAAAAAAAAGATTACTAGGATACACCTATTTTATTGACAGAATTAGTTAATATACACGAGCCCCTGTACAAAACAAAACAAAATTAACGTGAACCTTTTTTTTAGAAGCAAAAGCAGTTGCCATACACGACTTTCTTGAAAATTTAAATTTTTGGTCCATTTGTCCTATCGTAAAGTCCATCCGTGGACATACTGGGAGGCACAAAAAGTCGCGACATTTTAGATGAATTTAAAGTGGTGTAGGTGACGCCCCCAATAAACAGATAAAAAGTGACATCGAATTTGTCAATGATTTTTTTCACCTTGACAAGCTGTATCTTTCCTATTATCAACTTTTGAACATAGGCAAATTTGGCTAAATATTTTGGCGGCACAAGGAATCTGTGGTTTCTCTTTTGTACAGGGTTACTTATTTTAAAGTAAACAGGGCCTAATTTTTTAACTTTCCTGTACTTAAAAAAAAACAAATAAAGCCATTTCATGTATTTTTTTCCGTAGAATTCAATTATCTAATCAGAAAAAACATTTGAAACAAAAACAAAGAGTTACAGCACGAGTGACGTATTTTTATTGGAAATACCCCGTATATTTTTATATCAATGGATAGAGATTTTCACGAGGAGTTCGGTGATATAGGGGTTGCTGGGTTTACTTCATGCGGTTCTTATGCAATTGTTTAAAAACTGCATGATACTATAAGGAGAGTTTCACCTGAAAAACCTGGCTGCCACAGGTCACAGGTGCCAATTTGTCATAGTCATGAATTTTAAAAATACATTTATTACTTTTTGGAGTAGTTTTATAATGAGGTTTTCATCAGAAGAACGGCTTCAAATTGTATTGATGAAAACCTCATTACAAAACTTTCTTAAAATTCTTGACTTTGACAAATAAGCAACTGTTAGGGTTGCCAGATGTCCGGTTTTCGACCGGACAGTCCGGTTTTTCAAATGTCTGACCGGTCGGAAAAATCTTAGCAAACCGGACAACAGAATGTCCGGTTTTTGGTGGGACTTGGATAAAAAAAATCATAATTTACTGAGTGCTACAGAATATTTAAAGACAGATTCTGCATTAAAAAGAGTTTATTTAAAATGATTAGACTCGACGAATATTTCTGACAAAAAATTAAATTTAAGATAATTCATTAGTTTAAATATTAATAGTTTTTAATTTAGTGTTTGGGGCTAATTATATATAATTATTACTTCCAGGATCCAGTCCAGGGGTATGCAGTAAAGTAAATTGTATTATGTTCAAAGAGTTATTAGGATAGAAAACAAATAAGGGCTAAAAAGTTGTATTTTACTTGCTTAATTCCAATAAAATAACAAACTTGCTTAAAAGTTAGTGGCACATATTTTTCGCAGAAATCTTTGTTTAGGTACCCCTGGAAACGCCACTGGGCTAAAGTGAACTTTTTTATATAAATAGCTTTCACCGTATTTAAAAATAAATTAAAGTTTTTTTCATGTCCTTTTTTTCTGTAGTACATCTGGCAACCCTAGCACCTGTGACCCGTGGCAGCCAGGGTTTTTCAAGTGAAACTATCCTTATAATATTATAGGGGTACTCCATTTAAAAAAAAACGTCACTCGTGCTGTTACTCTTTTGTTTTTGTTTCAAATATTTTTCTGATTGGATTATTGAATTTTACGGACAAAAATAAAATTCGTAATTTAAAAAGTGTAGGGAATTTTAAACCCTGTACCATTGGTTAGTGGACACGCTGAATATTAGAAAGAAAATATGATTTCTTAAAAAGCAGCTAAAGTACTGACAAAAATCATTAGGAGCTAAATCTACTACTTTTACCCCTGTTCGATCTACCGATGCAACCGATCACTAGAGATCATCAACCGCATACGGTTGAGATCCAAGGAGTAATCAGAAAGTTTAAGTTAAAGATGGGTCCATATTTAATTAATTCTGAAAGCGATGCCGCCAAGTATACAAAAAATGATAAAGTAAACAAACCTTTTCGAATGCACATAGCCCCGGCCAGAGCCTAATTACATATTTTTAGATAAATAATAAAAATACATTGCTAAAACACGTATCACCTACTTTCAAAACATTCTCTTATTTCGCCTCTGTCCTACTATAAAACTGGTGGCACGTGGCGTGGTACTAGAAACTTGTCGGGTTAAATATTTTTTGTTGCAATAAATCATTGTTCACAAAAGGGTTTGTTTACTTTATCATTTTTTGTGTACTTGGCGTCATCGCTTTCAAAATGAATTAAATATGGACCCATCTTTACCTAAGTATGTTTTCACCAGAAAAATCTCCATTTAAGTAATAAATCAAAACATTTATCCTTTGCATGATTCTGGTCGTTTCTGGTATATTTTTACTGAGACACAATATAAATTGTTCCAACTGTAACTTGGTTACGTTAGCGGATCCTATTTCTTTGGGGTTCTTGTTGAATGTAAACATGTTGGCGCAGGAATCATTACCCGCTAGATCAATAATATGTAGCTAAAATTTAAAATAAAAACATAAAATGGAACTGCAGTTTAAATAGATCACATACAAAATAGCGAGATATACACGTCGTGCCACTTCTTAACGTTCATGGGCAATTTTTGCCAATGCATATAAAGGAAACGGTCTTAAGCTTTATAAAGTTAAAATTTATTAATACTTACTAAAAAGCACGATGAGCAAAGAAAGTTTAGATATAGTCTTTAGAAACGTAATTGATACATTATAAGGTGTTATAAATTAAAGATGAAACCGCGGCGGGGATTATTAACAATGACGTAGGGAAGGTCCTGGAAGGCCCGCCCTTCTAAGCAAGGTTGAACATTGTGAAGTGTCAGTAAAATATATACTCTGTTCACTATAAATCGAGAACAACACCTAAACAAAAATTGTTTTTTATTGGTTTGAAAAGTAAGTTACCCTAGTCCTCACAATAAAAATATATTTTATTGGTTGAAAACTAGAGTAACCGGAGTTACTTACTAGGTATTCATTATCAATTTATAGGGGCCAAAATATAGGTCTCCATTAAAAACGACGTTGATTGCTCGAATTCATTGTTTATATTAAGGTATGCTTAATTTTTAGATAAGTAAACGTTTTTAGTAAAAAAAACTTTATGATTTTAAGACCCTATCAATGGGCGGAGATGCCCGATAGGTTGGATAACGCCGCCCACCTAGGGTGGACAAGGCCGCTCACCAATTAAAGGCGTTTTTTCGTGTTAATACGGTTCAAAACATTTTAAAAACATTTGAATACCTATTCTATCTAACTCTCATATTTATATTGCCATTTCAAACGCGTCTTAAACCACTTCGATGAATACGGTTAACACGAAAAGAAAGATATGTTTTAATATAAAATAAAACATTTTTAAAGAAACTAATAAACCATATACCTTGTTATCTAATATCTATTAAAAGCTCTAGACATTTAGATTATTCTTAATAATAAAATTATGGGCAAAGACTAAAAGGTAACATCCAACATAAGAAAAATATACCTATATATTTTTTATAAAAATATTATATAAAAATAAATTATAAGTATTGTTGTTATTATTATCAAAATTGTAAAAATCTACTCACCTAAATGGCAAATATATGGTTTGGTATCACCTTTGGCAGAGCAATTTCTCTGGGTGGTCTTACCCGCCCAAGCAACACAGAATCCTCTAATAAACGTTTAATTACGTATATACCACTAGTATATTTTTAGTTTATTTCTAACCTTTAATAGAGGTTAAAATGTCCGCCTAATATAGGTGTATTAATACTGCAGTACTATCCAAATTTTAGACGTTGAAAGTATACGTTTATTTATAATATAAAATGAGCAATTAAAAAGCGGTTTCTAATAAACCCTATAAATTGGTATATAATATACAAAACTGTAACGTTTACTAAACACGTTAAAAAGTCTTAAATTTTATACGTTTATATTTAGAATAAATTTTACGTTAAAAAAGCCATATGAAATAAATCAAATATTGACGTATACGAAAAACGTTTATTTTGTATGTATAATATACGTATATGTATTAGGTAATACATTCGTTTATGCTTACTAAATCTAAAAAAATAAAATAAATAAAATAACAAATTCTCAAATCAAAAGGACGCAACTGGTAACACTTAACACTGCACTCTAATAAATAAAAGTAATAAAAAACACAACAAAAACTGTATAGAACATAAAAAACAGTTGAAACTTAAAAAATTCTAGAATCAAACATAATAATAGAGTCTTTCACGTTTTGGCATTACGGTATCGCTGTTTGGACAGTTTAAGCCAGTCTTGGCATGCCTGTCCGATAGCTTTGTCTGTGAGTTCTCCGACAAATGCAACTCCCTGCACCTGGTCCTTACCTTAAAATGAAATTTTGACCGCTTCTGTAAAAAAAGAAAACCCAAAGTCACTAAAAAGTACAGGTGATCTTAGTGTTTTTTTGCATAATAAATTAATTGTTAGGGTAGATTAAAGATACGCCCAAACCAACGCGGGATGCGGGAACGGGACGGGGCGAAACGGATGCAGAACCTATTTCTACAGCGGGATATGAATATATTTACACCATCGCGTTGTGAATACATACATATATCCCGCTGTGGAAATAGGTCCCGCATCATAAAACAATACTCCTATATCCATGAGGAATATTTTGTGTCCAAATTCGTCCCGCTCCCGTCCCGTTCCCGCATTTTAAGGTCTTTATTGTAATTGATTGGTTTTGTTTGTATTATTTTTTAGGTCTGATAATGCTCTTAGGAGCGAAACACATGTCACCATTTAACGGTTAATTAGTAAAAAGTGTTAAGACCGAGACTTTTGTTGTTTTCTTTTGATATGTTATATCAGGTCTCTTTGAGAATATGGACGACTTCTTTCAACCCAAACATTTCTAAGAAAATTAAAAATAATATTAAAATAGTACACAATACACGTAAATTAAAGCGTATATATTAAACGTTTATAAATGGTGTATTAAAAACGTATAATAGACCATTAAATAACCAAGATATATTTCAATTATTTTTATTTTAGTGTACTAAAAATTAAAACAAAACAGAGGTGTAAGGTGTGACATTCACCTAATCCAAGTGTTTGAGCCATAATCATTCCTTTTAAATAAGGTATAATAGGGGTTGAGAGATCAAAACGAAAATTTCCGCAACAGGTTCAGCGGCCATTTTTGCCGACTTCATCAAATAAAACATCAACAATTCTTATCTAATATTATATGTAATATGTATAACTATTGAATTGATATGAGCGCAATTAAAATAAAGGTAAAAAGTAGGTACTTACTTTATTAGCAATCGGAAATACAATGCACTGCACAATATTTTACAAGAAACATGAAGCCGTCTGACGTTTTGTCGCCGGCTTTCGGCGGCCATTGAATCTCATAAGTCACTTCGAAGTGTCGAAGGTTAGTTACAAAGCCGCAAGAACTGTAACAGTTCTTGACAAAGCCGAGGAGAAAAGCGACTGCCGCGCATCACGTGTCGTTATTGTAAGGCTGTTATTGGCTGTTATTGGAATAATGCCGAACGGATGAGTAAATTTTGTAGATTATTGGTACGTTTACTTTTAGGGAATTTTAGACAATATTATTTATATACAGCACAAAGTCAAATATTTGCAAATATTAACCTCAAATTAAAATTATAAAAATATTATTACTAAACCAATGATATTGTCATAGGAGAATGATAATAATGATTTTAAAGCAATAATAGTTAGTTTTCTAATAAAAATAATCTATAATAGACGTAGATTATGCTTTAGTTTCACACGTTGAAATTTCAGTAAATGGTAAGAAAAAAAACGTTTTTAAAATACTCGAAAATAATAGTGTTTCATGAGATTATCATTAATAGTTCCAAACTATAAACATATTTTTTGTGCATTTTTAAAACACGCACATAAATGAGACCATAATATAAAGTAAAATATTTTTTAAAAATTTTATGATATTAAAAGATGATATGACATACGTTGAATATACGATTAAAATATGCACGTGTTTAAAAAATGTTTAATAGAGGTGTAATAAATATACCAAAACCAAAAATACACGACAATATCGTTTAATAAACGTTTATTAAACGAAAAGGCAAATTCTTGTGTTGCTTGGGCGATAACTTGAATTTTATACTTGAAAACGGCAGAGATAGGACTGCCCGAAACGTTGTGTGAATAGTTATCAATAAAGACAAGTCCAAAATTCCTTTAGTATCACTGATAAAGAATCATTGTCTAACACATTCAATTATAATATAAATAAAACACAATCATTCTGATATTATATTAATGGTGCAAATTAATCCTTATGAATCGTAGTAACGGTTGAATTTTCACAGAAAAAAAATAGATCATTCTGCACCTAAAACGTTTTTCGATTACTGAAGGATTAAAAGCGGTTTCGCGAAGCGCAAATCATCTTATTTAGTATTTTACCTTTAATGTTTGTATTGAGTTATAGTTATTCCCGGATCGATTAGAGGTAGCGTTTAAAAATTATGACGGCGGCGCACTATAGGATGTTTAATAAAATTTTGGACAAAATTAGATATTTCAAGAAGTATGAGTCGTAGATATTTGATTTTTTTACGAAAATGTAGTTAATGTAATTATCTATCCCAGAAAAATAGTCTCCAAAAAGTCATAAGGGCACTGTGGTTATGTCTCATTCAAATCTAACATTTCCAAAAAAAAAAGTCTTGTATCGCTCTACAAGCATCAAAACACCCACAAAATATTACAAATATTATCAAATCGAAAGCTGGCTTTAAAACCTTTCGAACATTTATAGATTTTTTTTTCAACAATTTTTATTCCCCCATTTAGGGGTTAAAAATAGACAGATAATCACAATGTTTTTAAAATACAGGGTGTTACAGAATGTTGTTAAGAAATTATGAGGGCAGATTCTACTATTGAAAATATGAAAAAAGGTCATATAAACATGGGTCCGCAAATTCCTCGTTCTCAAGATACAGTGAGTTAAACTTGTAAAAGATGTTTTTCTTTTTCTTAAATATCTTTTACTCAATTTTGCTTTAATTCGGCAATTATATTTATGGAAAATGGGAGTTAATTTATCACTAACTTAATAACATTTCCAAGTCCAGTGGCGATTCAAACAGAGAGTGAAGGAATATTTCTAACAAAAAAATGGTGTAAATGCGTGTAAAATTTTTGTGCTTTTCTTAGATTAAGCAAATAAAAATACAGCTTTTATGTCTCTTGATTTTTTCGTATGTTGTTTAGTTTAAGGGAAAAAATAAAATCCACTTAATTACGTATTTTTAGACCATAAAAGAAGCATTGCTAAAACTTTTTCTTTTAAAGATTAGGTATTCTAATTTTTATTAGCAATCATCTAATAACAAGAATAAATACTTGTTTTATTAGGGTTTATATTATATCTAACAGTTTTTACTGAAATGGGTGTTTTCACGCATTTACACTGTCAGTGGAGTGCCATTTTTTTGTTAGAAATATTCCTTCAGTTGCTGCTCGAGAGGCCACTTGAATTGGAAATGTAATTAAGTTAGTGTTAAATTACCCCTTAAAAAAGATATTTAAGATATGAAAAAAAACAAAACAAGTTTAACACCCTGTATCTTAAGAACGAGGAATTTTCGGACCCATGTTTATATGAACTTTTTTCATTTTTTCAGCAGTAGAATCTGCCCTAATATTTTTTAACAACATTCTGTAACACCCTGTATTTTAAAAACATTGTGATAATCAATCTCTTTTTAACCCCTAAAATGTTCGAAAGGTTTTAAAGCCAGCTTTCGATTTTATAACATTTGTAATATTTTTGGAGCAATATAAGACTTTTTTGGAAATATCATATTTTAATGAGACATAACCACAGTGCCCTTATGACTTTTTTTTGAGACTATTTTTCTGGGATAGATAATTACATCACAGCACAATATTTGTGCAAAAATCAATTATCTACGATTCATACTTCTTGAGATATATAATTTTGTCCAAAATTTTCATAGTGCGGCGTGACTCGCGGGGCTTCTCGGACCTGCCCTAATCTTTAAAAAAATAAAAGACGGAATTCAAAAAATGTCGTCTATTTTATTTTGTGTTTATGTATGTAAGTTTTCTTCCTATTTGATTCGTAATAACACTTGTCTAGTATAGTGATAAAAATAGTGTTTATTTATTTTACTATTGCATAATTTTGCTATTTTTTTTTCTGAGTGGCACATGAAAACGTTATCGTACATCTAGTTGATGTGGTGTCGCATGTCAACGGCGCCCACATTTGGTCTAGGGCCGCCACTGGTTGCCAGGTTTGTTTTAAAAAATCGTATGTTTTTTAACTTACGCGAGAGCATATTTTAATGGGATCTGTTAAATCCATATTTCTGACAGTTATATGAAAAGTTAACACTGTGCTGCAAAGGTTTGACAAATATTTTTTATTATTTTCGACATAGCTTTTACGCCCTTCACCTAAAAAAATATAATACATAAGATTTTTCCTGTAGAAAAAAACATAAAAATTAATTCAATTTTTTAAAACATCTATTATAAAATAATATAGTCGAGGCAATGAACCAAAAAAGTTCGGAATTTTTAGGACAGGACGGATCGACTGGCGGTTTTTGCATTCGCTTACAAAAATTATTTGTAAAATTTGTACTTAACTTTTATCTTATACAAACCGGAAGTTGCATTGCTGCAGCCAAAAATATTTTCAAGAAATAATTTTTTGGGACGCCCTTTGGAAAATTTAATAATTTTGTAAATAAGACTCAGAGCTCTGGCCCAAGTCGGGTACTCGGGGATATTTGAGGTCGCTGATCATGATTATGATGTTCAAATTGACCTCCCAAACACCTGAAGCTCCGGATCGCACTCTCCCAAAATTCATGCAGGGAAGGAGACAAACTCAGCGCCTGGAATTTTTTGGGTAGCTGAATATAAATATGGCATCGGCGAACACCCTACGGACTCCTGGTGCACCCCAGAACGCGGACGTTATCGTCGATTTTTTTACAAGAGTGCCAAAAACAAGCGGAAAATCATTGTGGGGGTATTTTGTGGGGCGCTGAATCCGAATTTCATGTCGAAAATGATCTCCTGAACACCTGCATGGTGCACCGAAACCTAGCCCTGAATGTCATCTTCGTATCTTTTTCTGACTTAATCGAAAAAGACAAACCAAAAATCCCCGTGCACCCGGTGCACCGCAACCTGACCCTGAACATCATCTTCGAAGGTTTTTCACACACTCAAAAAAGACGAACGGAAAATCGTTATGGGGGTTATAACTATGTCGAAATGTTGATTTTTGTTAAATTATGTATGGAGAAAGGAAAATGAATTAATAGTTTTTTTTCGAATTTCTTGCGATTGTGTCTGTAAAACCCTCGGGGACAACGTTCGGGGCCAGATTGCGGTGCACCAGGTTCTTGGAGGTTTGTTTTTGAAGTGAAATTTTGATTCCGTGCCCCAATAAACCCCCATAACGATTTTCGGTTTGTTTTTTCGAACGAAGATGACGTTCAGGGCTAGATTCAGGTGTTCGGGTGGTCTTTTTCGACATAAAATTCGGCTTTAGGGTCCCACAAAACGCCCCCACAATGATTTTTGGCTTGTTTTTGACACCCTTGTAAAGAAAATTTTCGAAGATGACGTCCGCCTTCAGATTAGGGCGCACCAGGTGTCCGTGTGGTATCTGCCGATGTGACATTTCGATTCAGCGACTCAAAAACCTCCGGGTGCCGAGTTTCTCTCCTTCGCCGCATAAACTTTGGCTGAGTCCCACGGAGTTCCTGAGCTCCAGGTTTCCTGGGGTCAATTTGAACATCCTAATTGTGATCAGGGACTTTAAAAACCCCCGAGTACCCAACTTGGGCCAGTTCTTATTTACAAAGTTTTCCAAAGGGCGTTTCAAAAAAACATTCCTTGAAGTTATTTTTGTCTGCAGCAATGCAACTTCCGGTTTGTATATAATAAAAATTAGGTACAAATTTTAGAAATAATTTTTGAAAGCCACATTTTAATCTGTCCTGTCCTAAAAAATTCCAAACTTTTGCCCTTTTTATTGCTTCATTGCCCAGACTAAAATACTTTGTTTGTGTGTAGTCGCTAATCTTCGAAAGTACTAAATCTATCATAAATTTTTTTCCACAATCAGAAAGCTACACTATTCCGGAGTGTTATAGGCTTTATTTTACACAAGAAGTTCAGATAATAACGCCCAACGAACTGGGCAGGGGTCCACTAATATTTAATTATTTAAAAAAGTTATTCGCAAACTATCAAATAAATTTAATGACACATAAATAAGAGTGTAGAAGAAATAGAAAGGAAATCTAGTATGGGGGACAAGTCGAAAAAGGGTCCATCGGGGGCGCATTCAGAATCGACGCCCGGTAAAGGCTCGACATGCGCACATGAAGACATGCGCAATAAGGAAGACCTTATCAAAATTAAATAAAAGGAACAAATTCGTTTGCCAAGGTCAAGGTTGGGATAAAGTTTAACCCAATTTTGTCCAATCTGAATGCGCCCCGAAAAGGAGCAAATTAAGGTGGCGCCACAGTAGCAAAGGGGAAGGTTTTAGTATTTCTTTTTTAACATTATTTTGTATCTATCTTTTCTTTTTTATTTTGTCTTACTCTAATAATTATTTTCTTTTCATGCTCATTGGTAAAAATATGTCCACTTGCTATACTGTGGCGCCAACTTAATTTGCTCCGATGCACATTTAATAGGCTGAGTTGGTACTCCTGCGTTCTACCCTTCATACACATAAACTAAAAAAATAATGGCAAACTCAAAGGTAACCTGACCCTTGTCTCAGTTGGGGTTGCGTTTGCCGTTACAATAAATAAATTAATATTTAAATAAATGGTAGCAGGCACTGAAACAAAACCCTACTTCAAAGTATGAAAAAAAGTCAACTTTATGTAGTGTACTATACTTTGGCCACTATAAATTGATAATGAATACCTAGTAAGTAACTCCGGCTACTAGTTTTAAACCAATAAAATTCATAGTTTAATGTGGTAACTAGGGTTACTGACTTTTTAAACCAATGAAATAATTTTTTTGTTCAGGTGTTTTTCTCAATATATAGTGAACAGAGTATAAACAGGGCCGTATTAACTTTCAGGCGCCCTAGGCTAGAATTCCCGGAGCGCCTATTTTCCACCAAAAAAATTTTGAAGAGCAAAAAAAAATAAAAAAAGGTAATTCACTCCTTTTCGCGCCTATTTCATTCCAAAGCACCTTATTCAGAAAGAAATTATACACCAAAAATCCCCACTCAACCTAAAGTTTTTTATAAACTCCCTGTCTGGCGCCTATTTATTTTTTAGGCGCCCTAGGCTGTAGCCTAGTCAGCCTTATGGATAATACGGCTCTGAGTATAAATGTGTTTAAGTCTTATATTTGTATCATAGATAGCATAAAAATAAAATGTTTAGTTTTAGTGTAACACATGATTTTCTTTTTTAATTGATTTACCTAAAAATAAATATTTTAAAGCATCATACTCATTGTTTGCTTTCATTTTTGTGGCTTTTCTGCATTTATATGCGTCAAGCGAGTTAGGTGGATCTTTTAAAAGATCCACTGCATGTGTATTGTTAAATTCCATGTAAGACATACATACAGACATTTTAATGTTACTTGGTTGCTCTTTGGTTATTTTTAAAAGCTCCTTTGCTATTCTTGGGGCTAACCCAAAATTCTACAAAAAGATTATAAATAATGGAAAAATACCATAAATAAAAACTGTCTAAAAATGGTTTTTAAAATTGCAAATTAAAATTTCCAGTGTGTATATAAACACTTGAATTCTTAAATCGGTGCCTGGATGCTATAATCTGTTTATTTTCAATTTAAAAAAATACTTCAACAAAATGTATTGCATTGTTCCAATGTGAGTTATCATAGTTAAACAAAAAATACCATATTTACTTACTAGGTGTTTTTTTTTAATCGAAAATGAACAAATTATATAGGATCTATATTCTTAAGTACGCATAATATACCGGATCAGCTAAATAACATAACACATAGTCATTGTAAGTAAAAGAGACAGGCTAACGGCCATACCGGCATGTAAACATTTCATATTGGATGACTCAAGTACATCCTTTGTTGTTGCTTTACTGGCCGATATACCTTTATCTATCGGTTAAGCGGTATGATTGAAATTTGCTACAAAAGTTAAAAATGGTATCATGAAACAGGTCATACTGTAACGTAAACTTTTGGTACAGGTGCACTTGACTCCACTGAGGACTATTACCATATATAAATATATATTTTTTCAAACTGACTTTAATTTAGGGGTAGCCCGTACGGGCCTAATTAAATCTTTGATTTTTTTTTAGTAACACCTTTACTTAACTCCACTCTATTCTTCTAATCATTCTCTACCCTCTTTTTCCTCACCCAAAATGTATTTAAATACAAACTTATATTAGTTCGTTTAGATTTCTGAACAGTCTTGACCCTGTGTGTTTGTTTAATGAAAATGTTTGACCTAGAAATTTTTTCTGTTTCTTTACCTTGTACAAAGTTTGAATCTTGAAGTTATTTCATACTGTGGTATTTGTTTTAATTTAAGATATTACAAAAATAATTAAATATATAATAAAATAATCTACATGCCACCCTATACAGCAGGGGTGGCCAACTTCAAGATCGACAATCGACAGCACCCAGTGTGATCTCTAATTACATAGTTATTAAAATCTTAAATGAACCAGCATTGTGCAGTGAGCTCTACGTAATTATATTTTTTGCCTTGCCACAACGGACCTGTTGGCCACCCATGCTATACAGGGTTTTCACAATGTATTTTTACCTCTTCATCAAGATGTAGACCACTGGTAGTAAAGGTTTTGCCTGTTCCGGTTTGACCAAAAGATATGATTACTCCGTTAAATCCTTTTATGATACTAAAATTAATATTAAAAGTTTTATTCGTTCTGTATAACTTTTTAGAAGCTATAAAAATTGCATAGACTATAAATATTGTCAAAGTTTAAATAAGCTTTAAAAGCATGAAAATATTAACGCAAATAAGAAAATATGTAAATTACTGTTACTATTAATGATTGTTAATTTTAGTTATCCATTAACTAAATCATTGCACAAGAATATGATATTGGTGCTCTCTTACCAGAAAAAAGATAATAAACGTTTAATGCGCCAGAGACAGGTTTTATTTAGCCGATTCAGCGATTGAATGTGCTAAACAGCGGCCAAGGCGGATGCGCTTCTCTGAGAGCTGTGTCTCACCACATACAAAATAACTATTGCCTTTCGCCAAGTTTCCAAACACACTTCCACTTTCTGCGGTCTTCCAGGCTAAATAAAACCGGTGCCTACCGCATTAATAAAGCATTTATTTCTTTTTCCTGGTAAGAGAGCACCAAAATTTTGCCATCATTTAGTTAAAAGATTAACGAATATTTTTATATAAACAAAATTCTTCTAGAACACCCAAAGGTTAGTTAAATTTCCCTTTGTTTATTATTAAACTAATTATTCATAAGCAATTCTTTTTTACGTAAATTATTTTTTCTGTTCCTTTACTATTCCTTGGGACACAAAAAATTTTCATCGAAATCCAGTCATTATATTCGCTGCTATATCGTAATTTAGAAAAATAATACTAAACATTTTTAATCACTCATAACTTAAACAAAAACCGTTCTGGGGTATAACTTTCAACATATAAAGCCACCAAAATATGTTGATTGATATAATAAAATCGAATAGTTTCTTTTTAGTGGCACGCTTAAGACATTTTTACTCATTGGGCCTTATGAATAAAAATAAGCAAATGCTTTTGCTGATAAGTAAAAACTAATGAATATAATATAGAAATAAAGAAGGATTTACTTAAAACGTATGAGCATTTGCTTCCAAGTGCGAATAATAGAAAATTGAAGCTACTGAATAGCAGCATGAAGAATGTCAAAATTTCTATAAATACTCGCATTGTAAGCAAATGCTCATACGTTTGAAGTAAATTCTTCCTTATTTCTATATTATGATCATTACCTTTTACTAATTAGCAAAAGCATTTGCTTCTTTTATTCATATGACCCATTAAGTAGTGTTTTTGGCATACACACGTTCAGCCAAATCAAAAGGTTCATGTGCGTCCCATGTTTACATGTCGACATTCTTTATCTAATCTTTAAGTGGCAGTGTTTTACACGCTTTAGACGTTCCACGCATTACCTATAAACCTTTTGTTTTGATTAAACGCCTATACCATATAAACCAAATACTCATCCTCTATTTATGAACGGCCAAGTTTTACAGAGCAAAAACACCTTCAATCTTGTGGGCGTCACATTTAAAAGTAACCTTAACTGGCATAAACACATTGTATCTATAGCCACGGCAGCTTCAAAAAGCTTGGATTTCTCTTTCGAGCCAAAAAGTACTTTTCAGCTTCTAATTTATACACTTTTTATGTGTCCCAAATCTGACCTCCCTTGGAATATTGTTCCCATATCTGGGGCATGGCGTCCCCCACAACCCTAAGCATTCTTGATTCTATTCAAAGAAGAGCTATTCGTCTCATTAATAATCCTTCACTTACAGAAAGGCTTCCCTCTCTTGCCCATCGTCGGGCTGTGGGGGATTTATCGCTTTTTCATAGGTACTTCCATGGCTTCTGCTCTGAAGAATTGTCCAGTATAGTTCCTCCACTCACGGTTCCCAACAGAGAAACTCGTGTTTCCGCGCGTATGCATCTCTATACGGTTCAACTGGACAGGCCCCGAACTTCTTACTTTGTTCGTTCTTTTATCCCTAGAGTTTCTAGATTGTGAAACCTGCTGCCCGCGGAGGTCTTTCCTTCCCCCAAATCTTCAAGTATTTAAATCCCGTGTCAACAAACTCCCTCTTAGCTCGCTTAAGACACCCAAGGTACGTTAGTATTTAGGCTTTAAGCCTTCGTCGTTTGTCCAAAGATAAAAAAACTGGGGCTTTAGCTGCTAAAAAAACCGCTGGCTAGCTGCGCCACTGATTGTGTTTACACCTTATTTGGAAAAACAAACTCTTCCAACAACTTACTTTCCTAATAGATCTGCAGTCACGTCTTCATAAACACGTTCCTGTGTAGCATTTAAAAATATTCCATTTGTCTTAAATTCCCAGTAAGATGCATCTTTTGGCCTGGGCTTCTTGGACAAATCTTGCAAATGTCTTACATATATTTTATTGCTTTGCTTGTCTAGTTTTAACAGATTAAAATCGAGTTCTTCTGTTGGAAATATTCTAAAGAAAATTCGTTTTTAAGGGGCATCTTTTTTAAAAGTTATTTCAGAATCTAATTGTCACAAATTGACAATGTAATAATAAAATACAGGTATTTTAAAAAATAATAAAAACTTGAACAAAATAAGCCAGTAGCAACATGTAAATATGGAGGGGTTATGTGTGTGTAGTTTATTTTATGTTTCGGAATTAGGTTGCAAAATTACTGTACAAATCCGTATAACTGATTTTACCGAAAACGGGCAAAACGTTTTACCAGCATGAACTTTTTTAGGTTTAGATATAGACAGACATACCGGCGTGGAAACCAAACCGTCGTCCATAGGCGATAAATGCATTGAATCCCTTTCACCATTTTGCTATATACTCTACTACAATACACGGCTGCAACGAGCACGCCGATTCCAGAAAACGAGATCAAGGGCTGCTGGCCCACCGCTTTCCACCTTTTGTCGGACGGCGAAAAAGCACATATCCTTTCTCGAATATTTTGCTATGATTTTAATTTCCTATGGTCAGCGAGTTTGTTTCCACACCTGTATACAGGGTGTTCCATCAGGCACTGCTGCAATCGATATCTCGAAAAGTAGGCTTTGGCACAGGGCAAATTTTAAAAATTTGTTAACTTTATAAAGTGAGTGGGGGACATACAACTAGGATATTTTGACAGTTCTACCACTTCCGGTTATACCGGAAGTTAATGTCAACTTCCTTATTTAAAATGGAACACACTATATATTATTTATTTTTTTAGATTCTGGGTAAAATTTTGAACATAATTTATATACATAATACTTTCTATACCTAAGGCCAGCCGTGTTGTGAATTTATTATTAATACATGTATAAAGAGAACTGCAAAAGGTGAAGTCAATTTTAATTAGGTGGTAGTTAGGGGCTGTCTTTATTAATTAGATACTAACCTTATTTTTATTAAAACTCACTCAATTTTCATGCTAGATATTTTTTTCTAAAGAAAGGTCTCATTAGGTATTTCAAAAAAGATTCTATGAGTTTTCTTTAAAATATGCTGCATTTTCCCGTTATTTCACTTTAAATCCATTAAATAAATTATTAATTAAGTATTTGTATTGGTTGTAGAAAAATTACAATAAAACAACTTTGTTTGTCTTTTCAAAACCTACAATTTTGCTTTTCACAGTTTTTTTATTAAAATGTATAAGTTTCTAGTTATTCGCGAAAAACCCTATAAAAACGTCGTTTTTTTGTTAATTATTATTAATTACAAAAACATTATGTTATTAATTAATTATTAATATAAAGAACATTTTTTGCTTAGAATTACTTTTCCAATCGATTCCCATTGTTAAAATGTAATAAAAAACTTACACCTCCTAGGGGGGCGGGGTGGAAATCACCCCCAGGATTTTGGCGACCTTGGGTTCGACATACATACATACATAAGTTTTGTACCTTGGAATATTTCTTACCGTTCATTAAAATTTTAAGTCGATCCATGCAGGACCAAAAAATTGGCAGGTGAAATGCTTTATTTCCTGTACTAATGCCAAGAAAGGAGTTGTATTTATTTACGCAAAAACAGTTCCTTAAATAAAAAAAAATTAAGAGATTAAATTTGTTTAAAAGTAAAGAGGAATTTAATAAAGAATATTTTACTTTAGGGAAATGTAGTGACTCACAATTTTTATTTTGCATACATGCAAGTTTCTAATCAATGGACCGTGTTTTAAATTGGGAGACAAATTAATTACTTTTCATCTAATGACGGTAGTAATACATTTTTTTATTTAATATGTCCAGTTTCTTATGCCTATTTTCAAACTTGATTAGCAACAAGGTACTTCTTAAAACTTTTGTCGGGCGATATCATCTAATGGTGGGTCTTCCAATAATAAAAAATAGAAAATATTGATTTTGTAGCACAAATACATAAACTTGATATTATACAGTGCTTTATTTTTTGAACGGATTAATTTAAAAAATTAAAACTTTGGGATATTAAATTATACTATATTCTAGAGTGAAATTGACATATAAAAATTATCTTGTCTTGTGGATGGCCATATTTCCGAAACTAATAAAGTTAGATGTACTTAATGTGGTATTTGCTTAGAGGTCTTTTAAAGATCTTTTAAATGGTAATATAATATACAGGGTGTTTTATTAAAAAATATATACTTTTTTCCTACTCTGTATATTATCAGCAGTATCGCCATTAAAAAGAGCTTCAATAAAATACTACATTAGATATATTTAACTTTATTATTTTCGGAAATATGGCCATCCAAATTAGGTATTTAGATAATTTCTAAAATGCCGCCATTTTGTATGAGGTAAAGGTGTTGACCTTATATTCGGGAGCTTTAAAATGATTTGCCTCAAGACCCTCCTTTCTATTTAATTTTTCTTTTCAGGATAGCGCCCAGCCGCCATTTTGAAATTTTCATCTGTCAATTTTACTCTAAAATATAGTATTTATGCATTAATTTTATATCCTAAGGTCTTACTTTTTAAAATTAATCCGTTTAAAAGATAAAAAGGAGGGGAACCATATGTTAACTTTTAAGCCCTTATATATGTTTTACGGTCCGTTAAACCTTTTAAAATTATCTTTATGATTAACTGTGCAATTTACATCTACCAATTTAATATTCAAACTGTCACAATGAACACCATCTACCGTCTGTATAAAAAAATGTATCATATATCATAAACCTAGATATTTAATCAATTAAAATATTCAACAAATTTTGAGCAAAAAAATAATAGTGTCTTTGAAACATTTGCCCAACCAATCTTGCAAAAATATTTGGATAGTTTAATCGATTTGAATTTGTAGGTCGAGTTGTATACAGCTAGATTTTTTGAAATACTTACATTAAAGCCAACAACAAATAAATGTACTGATAATAAAGTTTTCTATCAATTTTAAGAACCAGTTTGGATGACAGAAATGTACTTGTTGTTAAACAGTACTAGTGATTTAATCAATTATCTAAAAACAAATTGTTTTAAAAATTGTTGCTGTTTGATTGGTCTATTTTATAATGAGGGATATTATCATGGTTAAAATAAATTACATTTATTTGACAGTTGACATATAAACCACAAAGGCTAGATAATGAATTGCATAGGTAGTTTTAATTTAATCGTTTACACCTATTTCTCTAATCATCAACGTAATTCTTAAGCATATAAATATGTTTTTAAAAACGTTCTGTAACGGGTATGGATACTTACAAAAATAAATTATTTTTTTATACATCACATTTATTTAATTATTTGTAAATATTCTCTTATAAAATAAGCAGATTTCTAACATTAACCTAAATTTAACAGTTACATATCTTATATTTGTAACAAACAATAAAAAAAAGTTTCAAAGACTTTAAAAAATACTGGAACATACATGGTTCACCTTAAAAACAGTAATTACAGGTTCTTGTCTTCTGTTAATAAGAAACATCCTATTCAAAACTTCCCTCTTACATACCTTTATCGGTCTAATAATTGTTATCTACCTAAACTGATGCATACTTATTCTTAACCCAATGGTATCCTTGCCGATTTCAGCAACTTGGCATACATTACATAAAGATCCTTTATACTTCGGTAGGTAAGAGCTTCCACATAAAGGACATTTTTCTTCGGGCTTTCCCCTGTATATAGGCGTGTATGAGTAACCGCAGAGAGAGAAGGGGTTGTGCTCGTCATATTGGAGTTGTAGTTCGTCTGTTGGATTTGAATCACACGCCTGCACAAAAATTATATTATTATTTCGGTCCATCTGCGTAACATAGAAAGTGGCAGGTACTTATTACTTTTAATCTTGAAAAAAAAACAAGCAGCAGGGTGTATGGCTTTGGATTAGAAGTCTAAAGTCTATCCAAATTACAAATGCGAAGGAAGTACACTAATTCATGCATTTTGCACGTGTATGCTGAAATAGGGAGGGGCGCACTAAGAAATTCCATTGGTTTGAAGCAAATATACTTCCTAAACTAAGGTGTGATTTTTCTTTTGACTTCAACATCCAAGTTGTAGTCGTACCTTAATGCATGATGGCGTGATTTTAGCAATTTAATTTAATATCATTTAATTATTTTAAGCAGTTGTATTCCGAATTTTTCTAATTGGATCAACAATGCCGTCCCTGCATGGCAAGGTTTCAGGTTTACAATTATGTTTTATAATAGACACTTTTGGAATATAAAACTTGGATGGTTTGGATGACAGAAATGTATTCGTTGTTAAACAGTACTAGTGATTTAATCACTTATCTAAACACAAATTGTTTAAAAAATGTTGCTGTTTGATTGATTTATTTTATAATGAGGGATATTATCATGATTAAAATAAATTATATTTATTTGACAGTTGTCATATAAACCACAAAGGCTAGATAATGAATTGCATAGGTGGTTTTAATTTAATCGTCTATACCTATTTCTCTAATCATCAACGTGATTCTTATGCATATAAATATGTTTTTAAAAACGTTTTGTAACAGGTATGGATCGTTAAATTACAAAAATAAAATATTTTTATACATCACGTTTATTTAATTATCACTTTTGGAATATAAAACTTGGATAGAGTATAGCTTTATCGTCCAGAAAAATGATTTATTATTACATAACACTGATTCTACTTTTTGGCAGAAATTTTTTTGACGTTAGGTGGCCTAATGGCAAGAGGCCACTATCAACCTTTATTATTCAAATAGAAAGGGGGTACATAAGCACCTCGTTTTTAAGGTCCTTTGATTACGCTTGTAAGTATAAAGAACGCCTGGGCCGATTTTTAAAAGCAAACCGGTATTTAGTAGAGAATCAAAGTGCCTTGAAAACAAGGTGCTAAGTGACCTCCCCTTTTCATAAAAAAAATTCATAGAACCATTTTGACACATTTTTCTGGTCCCGGGGCCTTGGCCACAAAATGTTTTATTTCTTTATGTCAAAAAGTAGTTTTAGTGATACCCTTTCTCCTGAAGTTTACTATAACTTGATAAAAAAATTCTATCAACGTTAAAAAATTGTTGTTTTTTTGTCATCAATCATGAAGGTAAAGTATTCCAATTTACTACACAACAAGAATAGAAAAAACAAACATCATGTATATAAATTTCATACGTTTTCATCTATTTATCTTTTGGGCATAAAAAGAAACAAATAAACATCAAAAACTCAAGAAAAATGACGAGGTAAAGGTCTTTTAAATTGAACACCCTTTATATTATGCCACAATTAATAAGGTTTTTAAAAGGCTTCACAAAAATACCACATTTAATATATCTAATTTCCATTATACCTAAATATGGCACTAAGCTGAGACTGTGAATATTAAAAATTAAAGATATATCAAATGTGGTATTTTGTAAAGATTTTTAAAAACTTTTTAAAATTCTTTTTAACGGTGAAATACAGGGTGTTCCATTTAAAAAAGTTTACCTCTTAATTTTTCTTAAGTTTTTGTTTTGATGTTCATTTGTTTCTTCTGTTACGCTAAAAAATAAAGATTAAAAGAATGAAACTTTTATACAATACGTTTTTTTCTATCCTTCTTAGTTATAGTCAAAAGTGGGTTGCAAAATATAAATGAAAACCTTGTATATATGTATTTACTTTGAGGAAAGGATGGCAGAAGATAAAACGTTTATAAAGGGTGTAAAAAAACTTACTTTCTTGTGATTTATTTTATTACAGATAGTTTCATATTGGAAATCAATTTGTCTTACCTGCAAAATTTTCCTGGCCTGTTGAGCGACTTCTGCACGTGGCCCTAAGTCAAGCAATCTTTTAGCAAAGGATGCAGCAGTCTTATAGTTTTTCAGCTTGAAATACATATTTAGTGCAGTTCGGAGAGTCAATATCTGATGAACAGGTTGTAACTTGCAATGCGTGAAATATGCTGCCAATTCGCATTGTCGTTTTTGTTCTTCAATGGTGCCTAAAAAATAAGAATTAGTTACAAAGTCATAACTGATTTCCATATATGATTCTTACCTTTTGGAAGCGTTTTTCTAAGAGTTTCCATTTGTAATCCGCAAATATATTCACTGCATATCCTTAACATTTGCTGAGCTTCGGCAATTTCTTGTTTACTATCAACGACGAGCAGCGTGACCGACAATAGGAGGTTTTGGAATTTCTCAATTGCTTCAGTGAATTTTCCACCTGTGGTAAGTTGATAACCAACCTAAAATTTAAAATAACCAGTCTACAGGGTGTTTTCTACTTGCCGTAAAAAAATTAAGGAAGCTAGCTTGTTTAGCTATCACCTGGGGTGCCGCTGGGTTGCCAAATTTTATGAAAATTGGATAAGGAATTCCTAACATATTAATTTTAGTTTTTAAAAAGTTTAACTCTATCTTGAACACACTGTATTTCTGGATCTACATATGTCTATATGAAACAGCAATACGCCTTTATTTTTTTTTTGACCGCAATTAGGAAGTATTCTGTATATTTTTTCTGGATGATAAACAAAAACCGAGATATTTCTAAACCGTTTGCTATAGTTGGTATTATAAAAACTTTTTTACAATTTTGTTAATACATTTTTATAAAGTATATTTTAGTAAGGACCAAAGATATGTTATAGTCCACCTAGAGCTTTGCCAAAAACAAATTTTACCTGTAATTTAGCCACCAAATCGTTTAATTTAACCCCAGTTGCGGGCAAACTATTCTTCATGGTAGCCTCTTTCCAATTTCTTAACGGATAGGTAAAGGAGGGTGGTAAATTTGCCAAGTGCGTCGAAACTGTTCTAGAACTACTGTATAAATTCAAGAACATAGTTTCAAAGGGCTTGAAATTGACTACACCCACTTGATCATGCAGCAAACGACAGGCTGATTCGAGTGAACCAGCCATAATATGATCAGCGGCTAGTTGAGAGGATTTGGTCCAGTTCAGTTTAGGCGAAGGTCCTGAAATAAGCATTACAGTTTATTAGAGATAAGATAAAAATTGAAGGGTTTTTGCAAAAGCAACCAATGTCACTTCTAACATAGCGTCAATGTCAAGTTTTCTTTTCTTATTTACAAAAAACGAATGCTTATAGAACCTTCAAATATATCTCTCAATGTGCAAAATACAGCTATATTTACGAAAATATTACAAAAAATTTATAGAGTTAGCCATATAGGTTTAATAAAGTTTTTTTTTAATATCCCGACCTTATTGAAAACTTGACATTGGCTGTTTTAAAAAAAAAACAATTAAAAAAATAGTTTTTTTTAAACATATTGATTAATTTACACAAGTTTAGAGACATTTTTGCTTAAATTTGGCATTATCTAGTGATAAGAGTCTTTGAAATATCCTTTACTTACCCTGTGCTGGTAAATGAACGTAACTATCAGCACTTTCAGTCGTTTGAACTGGGCCCAAATCAGGAATTTCCAAATCTGCATCCTCTACGTCCCATCCAGCCTCTCCACTCTCAGACACTCTTGGTTCATTTGATTTATCTTCTAAAAAATAACAAATTCTTATTAAAAAAGGAATGTAACGATATAAATAGATATCTAAATGATATAAAAAAACCTAAATTAATTTTGTCAGTAAGCAGTCGAGGTTGTATAAAAACCTATTTTTGCAAAATCATTTTATAATAAGGATAGGTGCATGAAACTAATCCTGATGGGTTCTAAATAATTTGTAATAATAAAAATGTCTGCATTTCATTGTATTTACCTCCATCTCCTAATTCATCATCATCATCACCCCAACCACCCTCAACTTCTTCCATAGCTTCTGCAGCAATGGGTTCGGCTACTAGTTTGCTTGAGGTAGTTTGGGCAGCAGTATTTTCAAAATAGCTCTGAAATAAAACCAAAAGCCATATGTAAATTTGGCCTAATTTGTTATTATATCTATAAGAAATTAATGTAAGAATATAGAAATAGGGGGTAGGGGGGAGGGGCAAGAGGTATGGTATTTAAACCTTTTTGCTTTTTAAATAAATTTTATCAATATTTCTAATTTTTATAAAAGCAAGTAAAAATTTTTGTTTCAAAATCGGGTTTTTCATTTAAAAGTGTTGTCTAAAAGTGTTATAGAAAAACTCACAAAAAAGGACCTTTTGAGCACAAATTAAACATCTCCCCTTTGTTGTTTATTATCCAAATACAAACTTTTTTTTAAATATTTGCAGCATCAAGAATAGAAAAATTGCCTATTATGTCTTAACATACCCTGCTGACAGTCAATAAAGGCCAATTGCTTTCTGCCTGCTGAATGGGTGGGGGCGGTTTCAAAAACACAGCATTGGGATCAACATCAGGAAGTTTTTTATCATCACCTATCTGCTGTCTTAGCTGTTCAGCTTCTTCAGTCATCCCGTGGGTAGCAGCTGTTAAATAGGCCAGTGGAAGCTGATTAGTTACTTTTAATACGTTCACACGTTCTTCTAGGTCTCCTAAATTAACAAAAAAAAAAAAAATATATTGTTTTAAAATTAGCGCCAAATAGTTCTGATTAGTTATTCTATTCTAGCAATATGTTTTGTAAGGTAGTGTTTATGAACATAATTTCTTTACAAAATACATCTTTCAAATTAATTACTAACCATTTTAAAAAAGTATAAAAATTTGTGCTGATTAAAAAAATCACGAAAAAATAAAGACGTAAAAAATTAAATAAATAGTTAAATAACTTTTTGATTTGATGACCAGCCATTTTATTGACAGGCCAGCAATTTGACAAAAATTAAATAAAAACGGTGTTTTAATAGATTTGTTTAAAGTTAAAAAAAAATAGATACATTTTTGACCATCTAATTGTTTATAAAAAACGGCTTAAAGTTAAACATTTTTTCTGACAATATTGTACCACGACAATTACCTTAAGACATATTTTTTTACTTAAAAAAATTCAGTAATTAAACAAACCGTGATTCATGTTCTTACCCAGAAGTAAAGATCCATGATATTGCGACGATCTAGCCTTTCTGATTTCCGCAATTTTGGTCATTTTTCTTAACTTATCCAAGTTACCGGTAATCAGGTACAAAAATGATAGTTTTTCAAAACTCTTTGTCCTCTGGTAGCACATTTCCACTACTTGATGATTACCCTACAAAAAAATAGTTTATGAAATTAACCAACTTACAAATCACCTAAATAAATTATCTGCTAGCAAAATTTAAAATCTGGTAGGTACAATAAATGAAAGTATTATAAATTATCAAAAATTCAGGTTTTCTTTTCAAGCACAAATCAAAATAAGCATACACACGGTGAGGCATTTCTTTGTACCTACCTTTATAAAGGCAAGTCTGTGGGTAAAAGCTAGTTTATACAGACGCGAAAAGCGAATTGCGAAAGCGAATATTTGGCCAAAAAATTCGCGTTTTTTAATGTTCATACAGCTGCGAAATTCGCCGAAATTCTAGGCAACAACATAACCTACAAATTTCTATATTGTTTTTACTTCGGTGGGTTCTTTTGGGATTTTCTTAGTTTTTCTTTTTAATAATATAACATTTGTGTGTTGTGATAAATAAAGAATATAGCACATTTATTTGGCAACAAAGACATAGAATCGCTGCAAATTTATTATAAATAAAAGGGCTAAAAAAGTTAATATAAATTCAAATCAAAAAACACAAAATACTTAAGAAAATGAACACAAAAATAACGTTTCAGACAACTAATAGAATGACATAAAAATAACAATTACAAAATTATTTTTGAAATAACCTCTTGTTTCTACGCATGTGCACACGCGAATATTCGCCAGAAATTGAAATGATCTTAAGTTTCCCGCCCACTAGATTTTAAATTTTGCGAATTCGCAATATCTTTAAACTGTCTTAATTTTGAATTACCCGCCTATAATTTTAGGTGAAAGTGACCAATGAGAATGAAATTCGCGTTTCACAATTTGCTTTTCGCGTCTGTATAAACTAGCTTTTAGACTGATAATATGAATTTGCATTGGAACGCGCCGCCTGTTCAGTATAGACACGTTTGCACTTACTCGCGAACCTTCTTTCAGTTTAGGTAGGCTCCAAGATCTGACTAACCGTCTGTATGCTCATTTAGGCCTACCTGAACTGATTCTTTGTGTGAGCGCTTAATAATAATATTAAGAAGTCTATCACCGACACTAACAGTATTTTGAGAAGCATCTTTTTCTATATGCAAAATTCGCAAATCGTTGTTCAAAAAAAAAAAAAAAAAAAAAAAAAAATAAACCAACACTAATAAAAAAATTATTGTTTCCCTACAAAAAGCAGTCGTTTCCATGTAATCGGACTTTAAATATTGAACTATTTTTTTAATTTTGTTTGAGTTTGGATTTTTGTTACTACTACCAATATTTAAATAAATCTAATACACAATTTTAAAGACAATTTGATGGGCTTAAAAAGGTTTCTTAACATTTTTGAATAAATTCACTCCTTCCACAGTTAATCACGCATAAATATTCGACTAATTACTTTTGGATTCAACTTTAACGTCGAATAACATTTAAAGGAGTAAATTTATTAAAAATGTTAGGAGAACTATCTGTGAAGTCCATTAAATTTCCTTTAAAAATGTGTATTGGATTCATTTAATATTGACATTTGTAGTAGTAACAAAAATCCAAACTCAAAATACAAAACTAAAAACATAGTTCAGTGTTCAAAGCATGATTATATGGAAACGGCTTATTTGACAACAATTTACTATGCAATCTTTTTGTGGGGAATTTAATTTCCTTTAAGAATGTGTTTGGTAAATTTTTTCATATCAACAATTTGCGAGTTTTACGTGCTGCTGCCTATTATTATTTTGATTTTTGCAGCGAACCCATTTATTTACCTGCCATAACGCTGCTTGCGCCAACTGATCCCAGCAGGCCTTGTCATTCAAGGCCTTGGCAGCTTCTAGTGCTATTTCAATATTTCCACATTCCAAAGCCAAAGTGAATCTAGTTTTGTCATCCTTAACAAAGTGCAAAGCAACTTCAGGATATCCTTTTTGCTGAAGGTAGGATATGATAGATTGCCCAACAAGGCGTGATTTTTGAACCATGTAAAGTACCTAAAATTCGAGACAATAATATAAGTTTTTGTAAAAAAAATACACTCCATTACAAATTTGAGGCCAACCATTAGAATCTCGAAAGCGATAAGAGATATAGGGTTGGTTAAATTAGAGCAAAGTTGTGCATCTTAATGCTATACAATATTTGATTTAAACATTTAAACTTTACAGCCACTCCATAATTATCCTGAAAAAAACTGTAAGTTTTTATTTTGTTGAGTTTATTGAAAGAAATATTTTAGATTAAATGTCACATTACCATTGCCACTTTTTCCCTCTACAATATGACGTTATTAAATTTTAGATCTGCCGTTTCGTTTTTAAGCAATCTTTTTCTAATAATCGAACTATTTTGTTTTAGACTAAACAAAATATAATTTTAATTTAAAATTTAACATCTTATCATACTGTACATTTATACGCCGTTTCGAACTAATAAGCATTAATAACTATGTATTTCACTATTAAAAATTACAATTTAATCCCACATGTTTTAAAACGAAATATTGTAAAGCATTAAATGCGAAGCTTTGCCCTAATTTAACCAACCCTGTATCTCTTACCGTTTGCAAAATCCTAATGGTGGGTTTTATTCAAATTTGTAACAGCTTGTATACATATAGTGTGTCCAAAAACTCTGGAAACGCTCAAAAATTTCAGCGAGTTTTGAACCAAATTGCACGAAATTCGGTACTCCGGGGTAAAGCCACTGTTGATATCGGCAATATTGACAGATTAAGAAGCAGGAATTAATTCAAAGTTGTTAAATTTAAATGAGATCCCTACTTTTTATTTAATTATTGGATTCTAGCTGTTTTTAACTATTCAGTGTTATGGTATGGTCCAATTTTTCTCTTTAAGTAATAATAGCAGAAAATAATTTAATTTGGTAAAAATAATAGGTGTAAACTGGTATTATCTTTCTTTTATATCCTAGGGGGCTTCCATAAATTACGTGAGGTGTTGTTTCCATATTTTGGACCCCCTCCCCCTTGGTGAGATAAGGTGAGATTTTCTTTAACCCCCTCCCCCTATCTAATCTCACGTGAGATTTATGATGGGAATACAAAGCTCTGAAGTTCTTGAAATGAAATTAATTTTGTCCTCAAAAATTTTTGAATGACAAAAAAAATCTCCATCCAAGAAATCAACAATACATCACATTTTCCCGGGGAGGGAGGCCTGCCCCAAAATTTTGTCCCCTTTCTACCTAAACGTGAGATTTTCACAGATCCCCTTCCCTCATCGTGAGATTTGGTGAGATTTTCCTCGACCCACTCCCCCTAAAATGTCTAATGTAATTTATGGACGCCCCCTACAACTTTTAAACTGGTACTAAGTTTTGACATAAGGAATATCCTAACAAAATATTATTTGGATTTTCTGGAGAATTGACATTGACATTTACTAAAGTAAAATTAAAAATATTATATGTAATAAAATTAAAGAGAATTTTCCACATTTTTGAGGCGCGTCTAAGGGATCAGTTCACGTCTGGCAGCCTCGTTAAGAACTTGTTTTATGATTAGACATAAAAATGTTTAGGGATTGCAACCATTTCTGTGCAGTTTTAACTTTTAATTTTTTAGTTTTCTATAGAACCTAAATAAAAATAATTATTTTATATTAAAGACTTTATTATAATTTTATTTTTTTAAGTATTTTTTAATTTTAATTATTTTATTACAAAAACAGAATAGCTCTTCATATTATATAAAACGTGTAATTTTCTTAAAATATTTATTAAATATTTTTATTCTGAAGAAAAGCCAAATAAAATTTTGTTTTAATTTATATTCCCAGAAAACAAAATTAAATATAATATCAAATACTTAGTTCAATTTGAGTTTTTGAATATCAAAATAATCTGTTTAAATAAAAATATACATTTAGTGTAAGACTTTTTGTTTCTAATCTTCTGTCTTTTAAATTTTGTTAATAATACGTCTTATTGTAAATTTTACACCAGTTAAAAGTTTTCAAGGTGTAAATGGTAATACCTACGAACTTTACACCTATTAGTTTTACTAAATTAAACAGTTTTTCTGCTATTAAAACTTAAAGAGAAAAATTGGACTTTTATAACATTGGTTATCAAAAAAGAGGAAATCCAATAATAAAATAAAATATTTTCATTTAAATTTAAAACTTTAAATTGATTTCTGCGAAACTAAAGATCTGTCAATATCGCAGATATTAACACTGAATTAAGAATATGGTTTTTCCCTGGAGTACCGAATTTCGTCCAGTTTGGGTTAAAATTCCCCAAGATATTTTAGCGTTTACAGACTTTTTTTGAACACAGTGTATATCAAACAATGTAGATGTTTGTTACATTTCTAACTTCCTCAATTTGTTTCTTTACCTCTTCGTATCGGTGATTTATTAGAGCCAACTTAAATTTATATTCAGTTGGATCCACTGTCAGAATCCGTGGTTTACATTCACGATCCAAACAAAACACCTGACTACCTTTTACCCTTGTAATGTAGATGGGCAGATCTAATGTACGAATAATACCATGGTCCCTAAAAACAAAAAAAAATTGTTGTAATAAAAAGTATATATTAAAAGTCTTTAAAAGTTCAGTGTATTAAAAAACAAATAAAAAATATAATGATATTGAGTTTTTACTACAAATTACAGAGAATGGGGTGTTGTTAAGAAAATTTAAGGGCAAATTCTACATCCAAAATGTAACATAACTTTAAATAAATATGGCTCCGGAAATGCATTGTGTCCAAAATACAGGGTGTCAAACAAAAAGAAAAAAATATTTATATCTTTAATTTGATATCAATAAAATTAGGCAGTCTTATTTTTTTCATTAAGAAGTCAATTTAGATTCTACTGGATTAAATTTATTCAGTGCAGTGTCGTCTCGATCAGTACCTACACCGCACGTAATTTTTAATTTCTTCTTTTTTAAATATTGAAGTAAAAATACAGTTTAGCTACATTTTTTTGAACTTGTTCAGTTTTTGAAAAAAAAACAAATAGAATTTCATTGCATATCCCTGGACTACACAAGTGACATAAAGAAAATATTGTTTTATAAATTATTTCTAATAGTTTTTAGTAATAATTACAAAACAATAACAAATAAGACTAAATTTAGTACTATTGATATTTAAACTATCAAACATTTTCTGGGATGCGTCAGGTATATGAAAAAAAGTAGATTTTTATTATTTTACTTGCTTAGTAGGCCTTATTAGGCCTCTTAGAGCCCACCTCCACCTTTGTTCTCACTATAATATTATAATTACTTATGTACCATTTGATAAAAAGACTATTTAAAAATGGGATTATAGGTGAATTTGAGGATTTTTAAAAATAATTTTAACTAATACTTTGTGAATTATAATCCTATGTGATTTTTATCGAAAAAGTGATTTCGAAACTTCTATGTAAAATTTAAATACAAAGAAATAAATAACTTAAAAATTATTTTAATTTGCTAAACTTCCATTTAATGAAATTAAATACCTTAATTTCAAAAGGTTCAAAAGTTATTAGTAAAAAACATTGAATAATCTCTCTAATGGCACATGAGATACGCTATGAATATCCCCATCTTTTAGAAGTGGGTTTTTACCTATGGCATATAGAACCCTCTTAATATCATTAGGCTTGGTATATAAAAAATCTAATTTTTGGTATTTTTGGCACTTAGACCCTTTTGAGGTTAAGGTCTTCAATTATTAATCTTAACCCTTAAAAAATCTATAGATTTTCAAATATAAGCACATATGTATGTATGCGGGACGTCAGTGAAATGTGAAATTAATTTCACCTCAGTAATTAAAGGCCAATGCTAAAAAATAACTGAAACTGAAAAAGTTTAATAAAATCTGATAAGGAATATTTAGGATAAAAGCTTTTATTTTAGAAGAAATGCATGCAAAAATTTTTCTTATGAAATTTTTTCATGCAGAATTATGTTCAGAATAAAATACTGATTACGACGATCTATGATGCCAGCTTGTATTTTGGTCAAAAAAATTTAAACCGCAATTGTTTAAATAATTAGGAAAAAAATTGCATCAAATAAAATTTTATGACTATTTTTCAACTGAAAACGACTCTTTACATTTTTTCGAAAAATTAGTATTTATTAAGTTATATTTACTTAAACAATTGAAAATAGGCAATTAGGCCCAACTTTACCATTTAAAAAAATGTATGAAAATATGAAAAATTTTACATGATGTATTTGTATTATAGAATATAGAATCCACAAACTTCTTGTAAAAATTGTAGAGTAAGCAATTTGACGATTTTGACCTGTTTATTTATTTATTTATTTGTTATTTGTCTTGTACCTAATTGGAATTTGACCCCCTTTCTGACGACCGATCGATTTGAAATTTGGTACACTTCTTTAATCTTGATGACAATACAATATATCATATTTTTATGATTGTAAATCCAACAACAATCTTAATATGGGTCTCAAATTAATGAGCTTGATTGGTAGAATAGAACCCACTACAAAAAAAATTAAAATCAAAAATGGCCGCCGCCACAAAATGGCGATTTACATATTTTTCTCACAACTACCTCAATATGGATATTTAATGAAAAAGCTTGATTGGTAGAATAGAACTTACAATGAAAAAATTAAAATCCAAGATGGCCGCCGACACAAAATGGTGGATTACATATTTTTTTCCACAACCCCAATATGGGTATCAAATGAATGAGCTTGGTTGGTAGAAAAGAGCTCACTATAAAAAAATCAAAATTAAAGATGGCCGCTGCTACAAAATAGCAAATTACATATTTTTCACAACTACTTCAATATAAAATCGTTGGTTAGTTCTGGTTAGTTATAGTAAGGCATTAAATGAACTCAATAGAATGAAAAGTATCAACAAACAACAAAACTAAAAACTTGTTAAATTGTTAAAACAATTGCAGTTTAAAAAATTCTGACCAATATTCGAGCTGGCATTATGGATCGTCATAATCAGCATTTTATTCAAAACATGATTCTAAAAAAATTCCATAAGACTAATTTTTGATACATTGGCGCTCATACGACCTTGTCTAGACCCACATTTATATGAACTTCTCTTTGCTTTAGCTTTAGAATCTGCCCTTAAACTAATGTTCTAAACAACATTCTTATATTATGTTCTTCCAAATTATTGTACACAGCTCCTTCTTTCAAAAATTACCATTTAACACTGGCATCATATAGTAAAAACTAAGTATCAATGATTTTTTTAAATGAACGTACCCATTTGTAAGAGTGTATTTAATATGATTGCTTGTGGTATAAATAAACACTCCAGTGTCGTCCCATGCACCAGATTTAACTCTAGTGTTTTCGTGGAGAGAACACAAAATATCTAGTTTTCTGTTACATACTGTGACGGTATGTTTAGCAAGGAGGGCTATGTGTGCCATATCACTTGACCATACTACATAACGACACTTGTTGATTTTTACTGAAAAAAATTTGGTTTAAAATATTATGGTCCAAGAGCCCGTGAGCGGCATACCTTCGTCATTTTGTAAAAGCTGAAAGTTTGTCAGCGCCTCCCAACATAGATAGAAGCGATGGGAGACTGTTTCAATCATAGTGGCTTTGGCAGGTAACAAAGGTAAATAAATTAAAACTTAACTTTTGTTATTTTGTAAAAGCTGAATTGTTACTTGGGTACCTATTAGAAGATATTTCCCCAGTCTACAGCCAGTTTTGACAGTTCCAACCCCTTGCTAGCATGAGCTGACAAATTTTTAGCTTTTACGAAATGACGAAGGCCTGCCGCTCACGGGCTCTTACTCTATTATATTTTCAAATACAGTGTGTCCATTAATAAATGGCACACAGAAAAAACACATATTTTTTATGTCAAAATATTAAGACTTACCAAACACACCTACATTTAAAAGTTTATGATAAGGAAGATACAAGGTGTCAAAGAAATCAAAATAAACTATGCATTTTGATTATTTTAATGAAATAAGGTATCTAGGACTTTCTAAGTTTTATGTGGTAACTGGAGATCGCCAACACACTACTTTAATTTTTTTAAACCTTTAACCTTTTTGTGCTTTCATGTACATATGTACCATCTTACTAAACAGTATACTCTCATATGTTTTCTACACAAAAACGTAAATTTTTTAAACAATCGCTCTGAGTAACCATGTTTGAGATATTTGCAAATAAGTTGTTTAACCAAAAATGATGACAGAACTGTCAGGTCTTAGATTTTTAATAGGCTAGAATATTACAAGATTTAGTTCTCTACCAAACATTTAAATTTTCATCTTAATATCTTTCTACTGATGACTATTGTTTTTAACTTTTTTAAAAGTATTTTTAAACTTATTCATCATGACATCATTAACTCCACTTGTCAACATCTGGTAACATATACAGATAATACAAATTTAATTATTAGCGGTAAAAAATGGAAGTTTTACTTTTAAAAGCAAAAGAATTTTTAATCTAGTTACAGAGTGGTTTACTAAAAATCGGTTAATATTAAATAAAGCAAAAACAAATATATTACTTTTAGAACAAAACAATCCAATGTAAGGAAACCTTTCCACATAGAATTAGATTTGGAATTCTCGAAAAAAGTTTTTAGGTGTGCATATAAATGAACATCTTGATTGGGAATGTCATATAAGTAACTTAAGCAAAAAGTTAAATTCAATTTGTTATGGGATTCGAGGGTTGTATTGTGCTAATTTTGAATCTGTTTTAAAATATGGTATTATCTTTTGGGGAAAGGACAGTATGGTTCAAAGTGTTTTTGTTATTCAAAAGCGGTTAGTGAGAATAATTAAAAAGATGGACTATCTGCAAAGTTGTAGAACTGTTTTCAGAAACCTTGGTATAATGACTGTATATGCTGTGTATATTTATGAATGTGTAATGTTCCTCTTTAAAAACAAATTTTATTTTAACCTTAAGACAAACCATAATTATAGTACAAGAATGTTAGATTTTATGTATCCCACACACAGGTTAGCACTTACTGAAAAATGTTAATTGTTTTGCCAGAAAGACTCAAAAAAACAGTGCCAATAAAAAAATTAAAACTGAACTTAAAAAAATGGTAATAGATTTAGAACCGTAAGAGCTTAAGGGAATTTTGTCAAAATTTGTAAGTTTTTTTTTGATGCTGTATACATCTTTACTGACGTCATTTAATTTTGTGTTATACAAAGTAATCATAATTTAAAATAAAGATTATTATTATTATTATTATTATGACAAATCATGGTGTAAACATGATTATTACGTAAACCATGGCATACTTTTAAATTTATTAATAATAAATGATTAAAATACACAAATTCTAATAGAACCAGACAGATTTATTTGCTTAAATAATTATCATTTAAATATTTATAGATATTTTCCATTATTAAAAACAACTTGTCATTCAAAGAAGGTAAATGAAATTTAACAATCAATTAGCATGTTTTACAACAATGTATACAGGGTGTTTCTAAACAAATGCAAAAAATTTTAGGAGGAGATTTTCCACCAAAAAATAAGAAAAAACTTTATATAAATATATATCCTAAACACCTTAGTTTTTTTACTACGAGGTGTTAAACTTTTTAAAAAATATTATTTCTTTATAAGAACTTTTATACCCATTCATATACTTTTAAAAAATGAAGAGACGCACCCTTTGCATCAGAAGACATTTCTTGGCATACAAAAAAAAAAATTACCAGTGTCGTCCATGAGGGGTTTAGTGTTAATATTTTTTGAGAGAAAAATGGTACACCACTGTATTTTTTCAAAATAAAAATATTTATAAATTCCCAATTGAAGGTTTTTTTTTAAACAGCCAATGTCAATTTTCAATAAGGTCGAGATATAAAAAACAAAACTTTATTAAATCTATATTGCTCTAACTCTAAATTATTTTTTTAATATGTTCGTAAAAATGGCTGTATTTTGCGCATTTAGAGGTATATTTAACGGTTCTATAAGCAATAGAGCAAATTTGATCTCTTGACTTTTTTTGTTTAATGTACGGTTTTCGCGTAAATCAATAAAAACCATTTTTGGCATGGTCAGTTTGTATTCCTAATATGAAATTCTGCATTAAAAATTAGATAATCTTGGTTACCTATTCTTTAATTAGATAGCGATTTGACCGTGCCGATCTCTATTTATTTACGCGAAACCGTACATCAAACAAAAAAAGTCAAGAGATCAAATTGGTTCTAAACTAAACGTGGATTTTAAAAAAGATTTCTCTTTTAGCAATATGCAGTGGCGTACCATTTTTTTCTTAAAAATATTTACCTCATGGACGACAATGGTAAAAATTATTTATTTTCTTTCATGCTAAAAAATGTTTTCTGGGGCACAGGGTGCGTCTTTCAATTTTTTTTTAATATCTGAATAAGTATAAAAGTTATTATAAAAACAATACTTAAAAAATTAACACCCTCTAGTTAGAAACTAAGACGTTTAGGACATATGTTCATATGAAGTTTTTTTCTTATTTTTTAGTGGAAAATCACATTTTAAAATTTTTCGCATTTGTTTAGAAACACCCTGTATATAAAAATACGAATCTGTTAAGTAGATTTGAACAGTTGTCAATTTATCAATTCTTTGTATATTATTAAGAACAATTTTTTTAAATTTAATTTAAAACGGTAACTCTAGAGTCATCTAAAGGCAGACTTTAGGTATAGGACATGGTACATGAAACATAGTTGGAATCAATGCAAACTTCAAAAATGTAATAAAAAATAGGTTGGAAGTTGGTTGTCAAAACCTATTTTTGGGTCACCCTGTACACAGGATTTTATAAAAAACAAAAAAAATAAAGATCGATGTTCGAGTATTTTGCCAAAAAACAAGTCTCAGAATTTTAAATAAATTTGTTTCAATTACAAATTTTGAAAAAAATTGATAGTAAATTTCTCAGTAATTGTTGACACTATGCACATGGTACATGAAACTTAAGTTAAAATTCGATGCAGAATTAAAAAATGTAAGAAAAAGAAAAAAGTAAAGTTGACGGTTGTAGTTTATTTTTGGTACACACTGTATAGATGATTTTACCATAAAAAAATCATCAATTGGTTGTAATTTGTTAAGATAATATCTATTATATCTTATTAACGAAAAACAGCTAAATTAAAATAATAATAATAACTTTTTATGTTTTTGGGCTCTTTTAATTTATAAATAGTTCCTAACTCTATAAATTTTCTAAAAAATAAGTATTTATGTACACACGGTAACTATTTGCTTTACTGCTTTTATTTTATAAAGTGTAAAAATTATCTGGTAAAGCATTTCACCACTAAAATAGGGAAAGTGGACAATCCTATCCTGAAGCTACTAACCTTGTGCTAATGTTCTCTTTGCTGAACATCAAACAATGTAACATGCTCAGTATCGCGTAGTAAGAGCATTCCAGTACCAGCATAAAAACTTCATCACAAGGTGGTGTCTGTACTTTCTTAGTGACCTCGTTTTTGAGATTTTTAATTACTAACTGATGACCACGATCCAAGACAGCAAATCTATAAAAAAAAGCAAAAATAGCTATAAATATCTTCTTTGTGAAACACTTCAAGAAGATCAAAATAAGATTTTTACTGTTTTTTTGCATTGTAGCAAAAAGCATTAAATATTTTCTGTACTATAAGATAAGAATTCAGTGCAAGTCTTATACTAACTGAATTATCATCTATATTCGGCATTTTAGATATCTGCCATTTGGCTGATAAGTCATCTTATCAGTATCTTAAAATGCAAAGCCATAATTATCAGACATTTGGTTACAGACTTCTACTGCACCAATTTGAAGGATCTTTTTTTATAATCCCCTGGCTAATAAGAAGTCTCAATGCTACTTTTTTTATTGTTCTATTTTCCTATTTTTTTCTACAGTGACCGGCAAAATGTCCGCAACATATGGGAATTTATTTTATTAAGAGAAATTTAGAATCTTTTTTCTGACGACCGCCTCTGCATGTCCAATAACCTAAAAATCAATTTTGACATATGTCATGTTAACAGCGGTATGGCGGAAAATTTGAAAAACTGAGATTGAATTACGACAAGTGGGCTTAGATCACAAAATCTCAAAAAACTTTAAGAATGTGAGTTAGAAGTGCTTAGAATTTAATCTTATCCTCAAATGCAAAGTTTAAAGCATATATTTTGAAAAAAGTAAATTGGCCATTTATTTTTTAAATATATTTTTTAAAAGTACAAATGTACCATTTTATTTACAAAACTAGCTTTATTTAACTAAACTTCATTTGTTTATGTTAAAATAACATATTTGTTTGTTTTTTTTAAACTAACGCAAATTGTTTATTGTTATTGGGTTTTCGCCAGTACACCAGGTGTTGCAATGGTTTATTTCTGAAACTCTTCTCAATATTTTACAAAACTTAAACCGTTTTCCTCATAACTAAAGAGGTGTTTCACATTTTGTGCATAGGCTTAAAAATTACCCCTCAATTTACTGCTTTATTTTAATATTATCTAAATCTATTATTGTATTATTGTTAATTGCTTAATCAGAAAAAAACCTCATAAAAAGTCAGTAGCGTACTTTTTATTCTTTCACAAAAACATTGCTTGTGGTGCCCACTGATTCACCACTGGACCCAATAATCTTAATTTAGGTTGAGCTTTACAAGCGCCTTACTACAGTAAACAGGTATACCAAATTTGATCCAAATCGGTTCAAGTGTTTTAAAGATATTAAAAAAATTCAAACTTTTTTTTCTTTAATTTAAAATATCTTAGAAATGAAGCAAGTCCGGACATATGTTTAAAGAAACTTTTTTCATAAAAAGACATAAGAAAGCACCCCTTAAGTTTCGTACCGTAATTAGGAAACACCCTGTTTTCGAAAACAAAAAAATATTATTATTATACTTTTTGCCTCTGCAGTTCCGTGTTCGTTAACATAAGACAAGTATGGGACAAGTTCCCAGCCGGCCTCAAATACCTACCCAAAAATTGGTGTCAGCTCTTAGACCATAATATTAAGGCTTTATGTGGTAAGGGGTAAATTTATATAAGCGGTAGGTATTTCCCTTATACAGCATGTTGCATTTTCCATATTTGCTGTAGCATTAATTTGTTTTATTTAATTTTTCTGTCAAAATTCAACTGAGATCAATTAAGTTATGTAGTTATAAGTTAAATAAAATATGAATATGTGTATGCTACTTGCCTGTTTCTAGCTACCCACAATGCTGTCAATCCACTGGATCTTTTACTTTCAACCTCTGGTACATGATCACCACTATCTTGATCTTTGGGAATAACATACAGATCATACACACTATTATCTAGGTTGGAAGTTCGAGTAAACAAGAGTACTGCATTTTCAGCAGGGTTGAAGGACATTCCATAAACTGGAACTTTACCACCCCCTACAAAATATTAGAATATGCTGAATTTATATTTTAACCAAAATAAATCTAGTCTCATTAACACTTTGTTCTTTGGTAATGTACATCTTACAAGTTACAATCACTAAAAGTATATTACCAGAGAGTTAATGAGACACAAAAGTTCTGTGAAACCCTTTACTTTTTTTCTTTATTATATGATGGGGCTAGTTTTAAAGTGTTCAATCTCCAAAATTATATTTTTATTTCATATCCGAGAGGTAAACCACTGAGAAATACAACAAGCAGGTGAAATTGGATGGAATTATTCATTTATTATTTATTTTTATTCATTCAATGTACATTACAGAAAGTCCGAATAGTACAATAATACAGAAAAAAAATATTGTGAGATTGGGGAAGGTGAAGTGGAACTGTGATGGAGTTCTTTGGAATTGTGTGGAATTGTTGTGTAATTGTGTGAAAATATGTGGAATTGTCTAATATAGTGAATGATGACATATCTTTAAATGTAACTGGTGATTTTAGTATTTTGTGTTATATCCTACTCTTTTTCTAGTTTGTAGGTAAAGACCTTTTTTTTGCTCTTCACATTTTTTACTGAACAAAAAATTCTTGGTAAAAAGTTGTTTAGCAGAAAACAGGCTTTGATCTGCCACTGGAAAGTGAAATTGTGGTGGGATTGTGATGGAATTATGTAGACTTCTGATAAAATTTTGTGGAATTGTAGTGAAATCGTGGTGTACACATTTTCTTCAGTGGTTTACCCCTAGGTTATATCCAATAAAAATAAACAAAGAACTGATACATTGAATTAAATGCATTTTTTTCTAAAGTTTCAACACTCTTATGGATGTAGTCATGGTCTAAAAAGTGATTTATTTAAATTCAGTGCTAAAACATACAACTATGGGGACCTTCATGTCACTGTTGTTTTAAGGAGTATAATTGGAGATTGTACACTTTGAAACTAGGCCACTTTTATTATGTCTTGGGGCCCCACATTATTAAACTAATTTAGAATCTTTACAACAAAATGTTACCTTTAATTTGTATTACAGGAACATCCTTAGCAGTTGTAAAATCAAGCCTTCTCAGATATCTCTCCTTTACATAGTATAGTAAATTCCCATGTACAGTGTAAGCAGGTCTCTCCCTTTCTAGCTTAAAAATTATCATGCCAGCATCATGTCCAGCAGCAAATAGATTAAGGTTAGGATGTGAAGTCATGACCCAAAACCTTTCATGTTCCCTAATAAATAAAACAGCATAAAATCAAAAGCTTACGATTATGTAATAATTTAAAACTAACCTTCTGAATGTGTGAAGGCAAGTTCTCTTTTGCATACACCACACCCTAATACTCTTATCCTCACTGTTGGACAAGATCAATTCTTGTCTAGGATGAAACAAAACACAAGAGACATTGTTATAATGACCTCTGCATGTGTCTACTTCCCATGCTTTGGAGTCATTCATTCTCCATAGTTTTATTTGGCGATCATCAGCCCCTGAAACTAAAAGAAAACACAATTTAAATAAAATTTGTAAAAATTATAAAACTTTTAACAACTTTAACACTTAACACACTTACCTATCAGAGGCAAACTATGATGACATGTTGCCCAATTGACTCCTCTATCATGTCCTTCCAAGACATGCTTGACTACAGCATCAGAGACACCAAAAAGATCGGTAGCACCCGGATTTTTAAGGTGTTCTTCCAAACCAGCTGGTCCAGGAGCTACATTTTTCTTCCTTAAACCTAAGGCAATAAATATAAGACCTAATAGGGCAAGTTCTGATAAAGAAATAAATAATAAAATAATATAAATGTATTTAGTTAACAAATAATATTTCCTACCTGAAATATCCCATACCCTAACAGTGGAATCCAAACTAGCAGATACCAATAAATCTTCACTTGGATGAAACATGGCACACATTACATAGTGATTATGACCTGTGAGGACACAAATGCAAGTACGACTTTGCCAATTCCATATTCTAATTGTTTGATCATCTGAAGCAGATACTATCCATGGATATTCATGGTGAAACATAGTGGTTCTTATATAGTCAAGATGTCCCAGCAGTGTAAAGATGCATCGTTTTTGTTTGTAATTCCACACCTAGCAATAAAATAAAATATCAATGTTTGTTTTATATTTGCCCTGCTGAATAATAAAAGCTTCTTTAACAAATTAGGAGGGCATATTTACAAACACTTACCTTAATTTTATAATCATCTCCTCCTGATACAAACAGGGGTTGCTGATTGTGAAAACATATTCCTCGAACTGGTCCATCATGCTCGTCAAACTTCTCCAGCAAAGTACACATTCTGTAGTCCCATAACTGAATACAACCATTGTGCAAACTGGCTAAAATCCATGGTCTTTTGGGATGAAAAGAGAGCCCCTTAACCCGGGCTGATTTAGTTTCAAATTTCGTTAACATGACTTTTATGGCCTCTTTGCCTACTGTACACTTAAATAGCTTATTTACCTATACACAAAATCTTAGTTTACACACAAATGTATTTTTTTAAATTATTTAAATATTTGGAAAAAAAATTTGCCAACAAATCGTGTTTTGAGTATACGTGGCTGTCAAGCTGTCAAGAAATTGTTAAAAATTAGTTCAAAAGCACTAAAAATAATAGAGATCGTTCGCTGTCCACATTCGATAACGAATTATTTTTATCCGAAATATATACAGGGTGTCTTTAAAAGGTGCGAAAAGAAACTAAGACAAAAGTCTAAAATATGACGATCTAACCCAACTTACCTTAGTCCAAAAGTTTATGATTTCGGAGATACGGAGTCTTAAAACAATATTTTGGTTTTAAGCCGGCTGTCCATGAGAGCGGTTTTCCGTCGCGGATGTTAATTCAGCGTTGTGATTGGCGGGAAAAGCATTTTAAATTTGCACTTATCAATCACAACCCTGAATTATCATCCGCGAGCGGAAAATCGCTATCATGGAGAGCCTCCTCTCAATTTTATTGTTAGGTCTTGGGGACTCCACCTGCGGTATCTTGCACAAATTAAAAATAAAATCACTTTTTGAGCTACTTTGTATGTAACTATAAGATAGAAATTCGTATGCTCAACACATTTAACATATAAATGTTATACTTAGAAAGTTATTTAGGCAGTCGTTTTGGAGATATTAAAAAAATCACTTCCTGTTTGTCTTAATCCTTAGGTGATTTTAAGAAGAAAAGTTAAAATAAACCTATTTCCTAAATGGCTTATTTCTTGAGATACAGGGTGGTAAAAGTTAAAAAAAGGCTTAATAACCACTTTGTATCTCAACAGTTAGGCTATATAGAACATGCTTATTTGATAACATTCCAAAAGATATGCAGCAATTCTAAAACACCAAGTGGCGTCGAGTACGTGGGTGCACGAGGGCCAATGCAATGCACCCAAAGAGGTGAAATGGAAGTATGCAATGCCTTTTGTTCTTAAAAATCCTGGTACAGACAAAAAGTGTGGAGTGAAAACCTTTTTTTGCTCTTTATCGGGGTACACACGGTCATGCAACCCTGAAACGCACTTGCATGAAAGCAAATGTCAAATAAAGCTTTTGATAGACACGATTTAGATGTACCTGTCAGTTCAGCGTCAGTTTTGCCTGCAGGTGGTATGATCAACTTCAAAATAAGCGTAATTCAGCGAAAATATTTTTTATTTTTGTCAATGTATTCATTACTTTTAACTTTCCAAAAGCATGGATAACCTTGGTACATATCTATAAAATTACGCAATACATTTTTCTGGCGCCAAAGTGCCATTTTGTTAACTCAAAACCAACAATATAACCCCGTAAATGACGTTCCTAAACAGAAACGTTAACTAACGTGTCCTACACATGCACAAGTTTGCACGACGCGCGCCACGGAAAATCTAACTCGGACATCGAGTCGCATGCCAAGCCACATGTTGCAGTTTTTTAATACACACGGTCAAATTTGCGAGCGATCTTTGACTTTTTGTCAGATGTGACAGTTTTGCATGACCGTGTATACCCCGGTTAAAACTTCTTATAACGTAAGAATGAAATAGGTAGGTGTGGAGGTATGTGGTATTTTTAAGAAGTGGTGACCCTTCCTTTTTGGTTTTTTAAAAAAAGTTGGTACATGGTAACCATAGAAAATTTCAATACTCGCCGCGCCTGAAAATCCTGCATACTTTAGACATACAAGAAGTGATTTTTTTATATTCAGATATCTCAGAAACAGCTGCTTAAATCAACTTTTACCAAGTAAAGATTTTTTAATGTAAAATATGTTAAAGAATAAGAATTTGTATCTAAAGTTACATTAAGAGGGTCTTAAAAAAGTTATTTTATTTTTAATTTGTACAAGATAAAGCAGATTTCGGCCCCTAGAATTTTCAATAAAGTTGATAGCGGATTCTTATTATTTTTTCACAAAACCTCCTACAGTCGAATATTGTGACAACACACCTACCATTACCAAAACTATTTATGAAAAACAAAACAAAAAATAAATTTTCAACACCCTGTATCTCCGGAATTATCAACTTTTGGACAAAGGTAAATTGGGTTAGATCGTCATATTATAGCCGCAGGAATTAGTGGGAGCTTTTTTTCGCACCATTTTGAGACACCCTCTGTATGTATTTCGGTTTTAGCTGATCAAGTTTAGTTAAGTCATTTACTCGTACCTATAGGTACGTAATTCATATGAGCAGTGGCGTATTTACCAAAAGGCTGAGTAGGCTGAAGCCTATGGCGGCGTTTTTAGGGGGGCGGCAGACGTTCTTTAATTTAAGTAAAGCCTCCGCTATTTTCCACGTAAATTCATAACGTATATTGCTAACACTCCCAATAAAAAAAATTGTATTTGTCATTTGACAACATACAATCACTCTTATCACTCTCCTAGCCCATGCCTGATCCGTACATGTTTTATCTCTTACTTTACTTTTTTAAAAGAAGGAGATAAAAATATTCATGTGCTAAAGGTTTTGGGTTTAATGTTAAATCCAAGTTTATTTAGAGTGAATGGGAATGGGAATATTTGACAAGTTAAATTGTAAATTATTTTTTAAATAGGTATTTTAACATAAAAAGAAATTTTGAAAATTCCGAGCTTTCGTGACCGTAGTGATTTTCGTTCTAAGTTTAGTGTTCGTTTTTGTTTAAGTTTTGAAGTTATTTGTTTATTGTGAATTTTACAAGAAAATATCCACATATAACCATTTAAATAAATTGTGTACAAACTAATTAACTATAACTTTCCTGTGTTGCATTTAAATAATGACCAATTAATATTTAGGATTATTGTTTTTGAATTATATGCCACTGAAACGTAAGTTAACCTATAAATATTTAAGTTAGCTAGTTAGGTTTAAAAATTATTTCAAGTTTTAAAATTTAAATAAAAATTTCAGTTTTAATTTAACAGTTCAAGGTATTCAGAAAATTTAATTAATTGTATCATTACAACTTACAAGTCATTATCAAAGAGGTTTTTTAAAATTCTAGGAAATATATGATTGTCTAAATTGTTTTCTGAAAACATGTACTTATTAAATACATTTATATTATATTTATCATAATTTATACAGCTTACTGACTGTTCTTTTTAGATAATTAATCCAACATTATTCTTTCCAGTTTTTAAAATTTAATATTTCTGTGATTTTCTCCAAAGTTTTTAAATTTTCCAAAATTTTAAGGTTAGGTTTAGGAAAAGTAACCTATAATGGTGATCCGTTAAAAATTTTTGAGAGTAGTTAATTAGCAACCACAAAATGTAGAATATTTATTATATTATATTTAATTTAACCTTATAATAAAACCAGCTGACAATGAAAACAGATAAACATAGATAAAACCAAATTTTAATTAAATCAGTTTACGGATATTTAACTTTAATTAATGCAATAATTAGTCCTGCACTAATTTGACAATAACAAAAAATGTAAAAATTTATTATACAGTTCAGTGTGGATGCAGTTTTTAAAAAATATGTATAAAAAGTAGACAATACATAAAAACAAAAATATAAAAATGGGTTTTTAAAAGTAATTAAGTAAAAAAACTTCTAATTAAATAGGTATCTAATTTTATGTGGCATTTTAGGATATACCTATTTAAATTTTATCAAGTAAAAACTCTACATTTTTTCTGAAGACTGTTTTCTTAATACCCTTAATTATTAGGTGTCTTTTAAGTAAATATGTATAATATTTTTATCAAAAAATATTTAAAAAAATACAGATGATACTTAAAACAATGAACTTTACTGTTAATATTTCTCCTTTCTCTTTTAACAGTGGCATAACCGACCTATAAATCTAGTAACAATTATTTCGCTGGAAAAACTGGGCTTTATTTAATTGATAATTAAAATTAAGCTTGCAACATTGTTAAAAAGCCCTTATCGGCATAATTTGAAACTAGTATAAACAAGAGTCCATGACAATTCATAGTCAAGTTTTTTTGTTGTTGTGGCAGTTAATATAGTGTTTTTTAAATAATATTTATATATTTTTTTATATTTCTTTTGCTGTGCTTATGCAGGCATACCATTCGCTTTTCCAGTCGGCTGCAACCTATGCAATATTGGCATGGGAACATTTCCCCCAGTCAAAACACATATTCTCTCTTCTAAGAAGAGCAGTGCACACTGTTGCCGGGTTGGGGTATAGGACTGATGGGAGGACATGTTTTGCAAGTCTTAAAATTATGATCATTCCTTCTAGATATATCTTTGAGTGTGTACTATATACTCATGACATCCAAGCCAGATATAACTTATATAGAGAATTCCACTCATATGATACTAGAGTGGCAAATGACATTCGACTTGACTACTGAAGACTGAATAGGATTTACCTGTATGTAAATTATTATGTCCCTCTTTTTTTTAATAAATTGCCACAAGAACTAAAAGCAATGACCTCTTCTGTGTTTTAGGCGAAAGTTAAAGATTATCTTGTACAAAAGGCATTCTATAATTTTCAAGAATTTTTAAATAGTAATGTAAGTGTACAAATTGTAACAGTGTACTTATATATTTTATTTCATGTATAAAAAGTGCGTTGTTTAATACCTATGTACATATGTCCAAACTAAGTTTACCTTTTAGAAATTATTAATTATTTTATCAAAAATGTTTTGTGATACCTGCCGACTCCGACATAAGGAATAATAATTTATTGTTAATTACTTGAATAAAGATTTAAATTTAAATTTGAATTTAAATAATTTATTGAATAAATCTCGGAATAAATGCAATAAAAAAATACCAGAAGAATTAGTCTACAATTTATGCTAAATGTTTTGATGGTTGTCATCATAGATTCTGTAAACAATTCTGCCATGAAGCAAATGGTGCAAAATCAGATTTGTTATGCCTACAGTTTAAGTGTAAATATTTAAGAACTTAGGTGTTATCACTTTATATAAAATTATGGGGAACATTAGCTGGTAACTACTCTTTGTATTATTTAGGTTTTTAGACTATGATGCCTAATATTTTCTTTGAAATTTAATGCATTCTTTTCAAATGTGGTATGAGGTTAAAACATACCGCATCCATTGCATTACCCCCCTTCCCAAGGAATTAAAATTATCAACGCCAGTATCTTAAATTGTCGAATATAAACGACAGAGGGCGTCGCGTACCTATCTTATTCATGTTAACTTACTATTAGCGTAAGAACGCAGTGCGTTGTTGCCTCCATTTCATGTTCTAAAAATCTTTAGTTTTTTAAAAGAAAATTTCTTAAATATCCTAACTAAATTTACATTCCAAAGATTATAAAAAAATTTGATATTGATCATTTTCTCGATATTTGTTTGTATACAACTTTTTTAAATGAGACAAAAAAAATATTTATATACACATTCAGCTAAGTGAAGAGGTATATTGGCCAGTAAAGTAACAACAAAGCGGGACCGATACACAGTGCGTTGAGAGATTGGTATTTCTGAACAAAAATCATATCATCTGCTAACACAGAAAGCAATACTGTAATAGTATTATACATTTAACCCATTATTACACATATTATATATACAGGGTGTCCGGAAACGTGAGGTCAAAAATGATAGGGGTAATAAAGAAAGCCAAAATAATGTTTGTACCCTGTATAATTCCGACTTACTAAACAGTCGTTTACCTATCAAAAGAAGCATTACTATAGGGTCATTTAGTAGACCAAATATCATTGGTACTGCGGCAACAGTTGAAAAGTTATAATTAAAATATTTTTTTTTTTAATACCAACTTGAAGGTCAATATCTCCCTAACGAAGCGCAATAGAACTTTTTTTATAAAACGTACTAACATTATTTTGGCTCACTGTATCACTTCTATCATTTTTGACCCCACCTTTTCGGGTACATTGTATACAGTGTGCGTTTTTTAAAACTTACAATGGCTATGTTTTCTAAACCACTGCATATATCAAAAAATAAAAAAAATACATAAATTAAATACTATTAATATTTAAAGTAATGAATTTTTGACGTGACAAAGTCTTATAATTCGATGAAGCCGGCTGCACGCACCAAAAAACATGACTTATGCGGCGCTACCTTGCTCTGAGGCGTTCCATTTAAGGCGAGAGCGCTGAACGAGCGACAAGAGGCACAATCGGCCTCCGCGTTCGGCAGCGTTCGACATCTGTTTTTCTCCTACTCGAGTCCGCGGTTCGCGTGGACAGCTGCTATACAATAATACATTTACATGTTTTAGTCAAGTATGAAGTGCAGTAAAAAGTGAATGTGGTGTCAATTGATTATAGCAAGCATCAGTATTTTCTTATGACGTTGTCACGTTCAGCTATCCTCAGTAAACCGACTTTGCAGACAACCGATTTTTTTTAAGGTTAGCACTATGCATCCGGGAAACAATGCATTGCCGGACCAGGGGCGGTCATAGGGGGCCATGGCCCCCTTTAATGCCACATCCTTAGTATTTCATACATATGTAATGGCAAATATGGGCATTTTGGGCCTTTACTTAGATGATACATACAGTAGGCAGCCCCCTTTAAGTTACACATAAAAATTAATATCAGATCTTAATAGTTCATGAGAGAAAACCCCTAGGTACCAATTTTTATTAAAATAATCGAAACATATCATAAGTTATCGAAATAAATTAAAAATATTTTTTTCTGTATCTTCCTTATTATTAACTTTTGGATAAAGGAATGTGTGGTTTAATCTTAGTATTTTGGCATAAGGAATCTGTAGTTTTTCTCTGTACCATTAATTAGCGGAAACCCTGTATATGTACAGACTATCCGCGGATGGGGCTTACAAGAGGACAAATGGACAAAAAAATCATATTTCTAGAAAAAGTTATTCTTTATAAAAATTTTGCTTGTCAAAAAATATATAAAAGAGAAAATGTTAATTATGTATACAGCATTCGCAAAAACTTCAAAATATATTTTTCTCCAAGAATAAACTACCTTTATTTTTCATTTTTAATCAAAATATCATTTAGAAAATTTATTTGGAATATCATTTGAATTACTTTAATACCGTTTACCGATCAAAAAGCTTCATAAAACTGATTTTGGAGTTATCAAAAATTAATTATGTTAAATTTTTATTATAAAATGACCTAAAAAAGCTGTTTATCTTTGCTTTTAAACACCCGCTTCCTCCAAATTCCTACACAACACAATTTTGCAGCTGTAAACGAATGTAATCAAGGCGTTTTCGCCCAATTATAAAGTTCAATAAAATTTTACATAATTATTTTTATCGATTATTAACTTTATTTTAAATAAATTTTTCTTGTGACATTTTGCTTAAAAATGAGAAATAAAGGTGGTTTACTTTTCTAAAAAAATCATGTTTTTCAAGTTTTTGAGAACACTGTATACAAAATCGATATTTTCTTTTCGTAAATCATCTTTTTTTAAAGCAAACATTTTTTAAGAATGACGTTCTTAAAAAGTAAAATTATTGGTCCATTTGTCTTCTTCTAAACACCATCTGTGAGCAGTCGGTAGACAGAAAAAAATAATTTTGAGCAGTAGTCTACAGTGGCGTAGCTAGGACAGCAGGGGCCCTGGGGCAAAAAATAAAGTGGGGGCCCTAAAAAGACCAAAAAAAAGGTCCTCATTACTTTTTACTATCTTTACTTCCCACTTTCTTTATGTATCTTCATCATGCCAACCAAGACCTCAAAAGATTTGAAGAGCAAAAAAAAGGTCCTGCCGTGCATTTTATTTTCCTTGCCATTTGTTTTCAGTATTTTTGTCCTAACGCTTAGGGCCCCTTTTTTAACCTCCAAAGGGCCCCCTAAGATTGGGGGTCCTGGGGCACTGCCCACCTAACGTCATAGTAGCTACGCCACTGGTAGTCTATTAAATCAAAAAAATGCATGTGTTAACAAATAATATACGGTTAAAAAAAAACTATTTTTTTAATAATGATAATTTTCATTTCTTATTACAAATAAAAAATTACCACGAAATATCTGATTTCCATAAACTAATAATTCCTCGGCAAATTATTAATTAATCTTTTGCCTGAGATCGATGTACTTACTGCCACTGAGTAGCGAAGGTTACCCAGCATCACATGAAGGAATAAAAACGCGATATCAATTTTTGCTAGTCATCCCAGATAAATATTTATTGTTTAGTTAAATTTGTTGTAAACTTATGCGACCATGTAAAAATAAATTAAATTAATCTTAACGATTTAATATATTATTTTTTTGAGAAAAGGAGCAGTAAAACAGAAAATAAACATATAAATATCGATACATTTCATAAATGCTTTCGTAACAGAATCTTTTGGTGGGTATATACAGTGTAAGCTAAATTAATCTTGCACACTTTTTACCTAATAATAATTTTTATTTTTGTTCCGCCTTATCTTTTAATTTTTAAAATGCTAATTGATAGATGTGTTTTCTTCTGATTTGCCCATTTTGGCCAAATAGCTTTTGACAGGACTGGACTTACGGGACTTTTTCCAAAATGCTGCATTTAACCTCATTGCAAAAGAAATCGGATTTATCTAAAGTTCTCGCCAGTAGACAACATGCCAAGATGCATCATCACTTCTGTTTCACTTTCAATTATTCTCCTTTTTGTTGCTCGCACACGATGTAAAAGACGTGTTTAGACAGCGATAGTTGATTGCCGTCTTTATTTGTATGACGTTTGTGGCATCTTTGTAACTGGTTTTTAGTCTACAATATGTAAAAGTGAAAATTATGTGAAAACTCTCCTCTTTCCATACCATTTAATACCAAGTCTTATTTTGATATGTGTAATAATACTCTAGGAGTTATGACTTGTCTAATAATTTTCTTTACACCCAGTATTCCTAGATTTAGTGATAATAGTTCTTTAAGTACTTAAAAAATTAATAAGTTGGAAAATCTAGACATGCGGCAGCGTGTCAAGCCAGCAAGTTCAAGCAAATGAACTACGCAACGCTACAGCGCTGCGTATATTATACGAACCACTTGGTACCACTTTTGACCCCTCCATAACTCTACAAAATTTATCGTAAATACATAAAACTACGTCCAGTAGCGTAGCTAGGCGTAGGCGGCGTAGGCGGTCGCTTACGGTCTCGCGCCTGGAGGGGCTTTTCGCACGTGTTAAGGTGAAGGTATAAAATGTGAGATAGGGACATAAATAGCCTAAAAATGAAGGAAATGAAAGGGTAAGAACTTTTTCTGTTTGGTCCCGAACTTTTTTTCCGACGATCATTTGTCGATAAAAGTGGTCTCGCGGATACAACTTTACCTGTTTATCTGTCATAAAAAGGGCCTGGCCTACGACAATAATAATAAGAGTGAGAACCTTTTTTTTGCTCTTCAACTGTAATGTCGGAAAAAGGCTCTTTCGCATAGAAAATTACATAGCAAGGGTGTATTTAAACGTGAGGCTTTTTTTGGTCTTTAACTTGTTTTCGACAATCATTTGTCAACAAAAGGAGCCTCGCGGATACGACTTTGCCTACGCCTATTTTTGCTTACGCAACGCCACTAAAAAAATTACTTAAATACCTTATTTGGATGGCCATACTTCCAAAAGTAATAAGGTTAGAAGTACAGGGTGTTCGTTTATATTTTAAACGGGCAATACACGCTTTATTGTTTGAGATAGAAAAATATTTTAAATATAAAAGTTTTGGTGTTTTATAAGAACCGCCAGGATTTGCTAAAAAAATAAACAAATGACAATCCCAAAGTAAACAAATAAGCATCAACTTTGTTATTTTAAATAAAACACCATATATATTTTAAGTTCATTGGAAAGGATATATTTTCCTGTTTTCAAAAATATATACTTTGTGTATGTTTGGACCCCTAGTTATCGCAGAAAATGTTTTTGAATGCTGGAAAAATTAGCCGTTCTGATTCATAGACAATCTAACAGGGGCGGCTTTGGTTTCAGTTGTTTCTTTAAATATGGCCTTTCTGTTAATTATTTTAGAAAATGAAGACATTGTCTATATTAATAAATATTTTAATTAAAAAAGACCTACATGTTTTTTGTCATTAATTTTTTACTTAAACAACTTAAAGTAAACTGCTCAACAAAAAGATCGTACCATTCAATTTTTAGACCCATTTTCAAACTGCTGTAACTTTTTAAAAATTAACTTATTTGAATATCTAAAACGGAGTTTAAAACCGCGTTTCTTCTACCTTAAGCTGTATTGCATTTAGTTTCAGTAAGGTGAATATTATCATGATGTACAGGGTGATCAATAGAGTGCTGCAAAAAACAAAAAAATCGAGTGTGTCCCATTTCAGTGGTTATTTTTTTTTGTCGTTATAATATGGGTTGTTAGCAAGGTCATATCAATATCTCTAGACGTTTATGTCCGTTTTTGAATTGAGGATCTCTGGCTTGCGATACACCTCTAAACGTCAAATTTTGGTAATCAATTCATTAAAAAGCCATAACTGGAAAATGGATTGACGGATTTCAGCGAGTGTTTCATATTCGGAAAGCTCATTTCATGTAGATTTTTTGTGTCCTAAGCACTTTTCGATAGGTTATAATTTTATGAGTATACGGGGCCAACAAATACAAAAACATAGCTAATTTGGACAGCCTAAATATAGGATAAATTATTGAACGCGAAAGGGACCATATGTGTGGGTTCTGTTTTAAAAATGGCCAAGTTCAAGTTTGTGTTAGGGTATTTGGTGTTGTACACAATGATATACAGAGTGATCAACAAAGTGCTTCCAAAAAATTTAAATGTTTAATTTTGTGCCATTTTGGATAGCAAAATGTTTTACTTATTAGAATTATATTGTTTTTCGATATTCCTAGACGTTGTTGCAAGTCATTTTTATTAAAATCCCAGATAAATGTAAATTTAGGATTTCCCAGTAATCCATTTTACACATGTTTTATACTAAACGTTAAAAAATAAAACATTCTCATTGGATAAAATGTTTTTTAATCTCACTTGCGTAAAATAACATTCAATAAACAACAACAGATAGAATTAATTATGGTACAGACAAACAAAAAACATTGAAATTAATAATGGGTGGGTCCCCCGTGAGCCCTCCTAACTTCCTCTGCCCTTCTTAGAATGCTATTCACTAAGCTTGCAAGGAAGTCCTGGGGAATATCGTTCCATTCCACTCTTATCGCATTTGCCATGTTATCCAAGTTGTCAAAATTATGCTCTCCGTCATTCAATTTTCTTTTAATCCAACTCCATACGTGTTCTATCACATTCATATCCGGCGATCTTGCAGGCCAAATCATTCTTTCGATATTGTTATCCCTTAAGACTTCTTGGACAATTCTGGCTCTATGTGGACGAGCGTTGTCATCCACCAAGACAAAATCGTTTCCAAAATTTTGTGCAAAAGGAATAACAATATCCCTAATATACATGTCTCGATACTTTTCAGCATTCATCGATTCTCCCACCAAAATAACCAAATCTGTTCTCCCATTCAACATCACACCACACCACACAAGCAGTCCTCCACCTTCAAACGGTACTCTCCATGTTTTCTTCCAGATATCGTTCATTTCTTGCTCTCCAGACCAACATTCTTCCATCACTTTCATACAAATTGAACCTATTTTACGCAAGTGAGATTAAAAAAACATTTTATCCAATGAGAATGTTTTATTTTTTCACGTTTAGTATAAAACATGTGTAAAATGGATTACTGGGAAATCCTAAATTTACATTTATCTAGGATTTTAATAAAAATGACTTGCAACAACGTCTAGGAATATCGAAAAAACAATATAATTCTAATAAGTAAAACATTTTGCTATCCAAAATGGCACAAAATTAAACATTTAAATTTTTTGGGAGCACTTTGTTGATCACTCTGTATATCATGGTGTACAACACCAAATACCCTAACAAAAACTTGAACTTGGCCATTTTTAAAACAGAACACACACATATGGTCCCTTTCGCGTTCAATAATTTATCCTATATTTAGGCTGTCTAAATTAGCTATGTTTTTGTATTTGTTGGCCCCGTATACTCATAAAATTATAACCTATCGAAAAGTGCTTAGGACACAAAAAATCTAAATGAAATGAGCTTTCTGAATATTAAATCATTCGTTGAAATCCGTCAATCCATTTTCCAGTTATGGCTTTTTAATAAATTGATTACCAAAATTTGACGTTTAGAGGTGTATCGCATGCCAGAGGTCCTCAATTCAAAAACGGGCATAAACGTCTAGAGATATTGATATGACCTTGCTAACAACCCATATTATAACGACAAAAAAAAATTACCACTGAAATGGGACACACTCAATTTTTTTGTTTTTTGCAGCACTCTATTGATCACCCTGTACATCATGATAATATTCACCTTACTGAAACTAAATGCAATACAGCTTAAGGTAGAAGAAACGCGCTTTTAAACTCTGTTTTAGATATTCAAATAAGTTAATTTTTAAAAAAGTTACAGCAGTTTGAAAATGGGTCTAAAAATTGAATGGTACGATCTTTTTGTTGAGCAGTTTAATTATATCACACGATATTAACAATAAATAAACCAAATTATTTAATAATGAACTGAGATAATCTTTTTAAATTACAAATGTGCATCAGAAATAAAGAGGACTGGACAAATGAAATAAAATATTATCTTGGTTTATTATTAAATATTTTGTTTATTTATTGTTATTAAAGTTTTATAGAATTACTTTAAGTTTTTAAATAAAATAATTATGACAAAAAACATGTGGCTCCATTTTTTTATATTAAATTTTTTAATTTTAGACAATGTCTTTATTTCAACCAAAACAATTACCAAAAAGGCCATATTAAAAAAAAACAAATAAAACCAAAGGCGCCCATGTTAAATTCTCGCTAAATCAGAACGGCTAATTTTTCCAGGATTCAGAGTCACTTTCTGCGATAACTAGTGGTCCAAACATAGACAAAGTATATATTTTGAACAGGAAAATATACATGGTGTTCCATTTAAAATAACAAGGTCGATACTCATTTGTTTACTTTGCGACTGTCATTTGTTTATTTTCTTAGCAAATCCTGGCGGTTCCTATAAAACCCTGAAATTTTAGTTTTTAAAATATTTTCCTATCTCAAGCAATAAACCGTGTAGACCCCGTTTAAAATATAACCGAACACCCAGTACCAAATGTGGTATTTTCTTAATGCTTTTTAAATATGTTTTTAATGGTGATATAATATACAGGGTGCCTTAATAAAAAAATATTCAATTTTGTCCCACCTTGTATATTATCACCGGTATCACCATTAAAAACACCTTTTAAACAGCTTTAAATAAATACCACATTAAATACATCTAACTTTATTCGTTTTAGTATTGACTTTATATTCCAGGGTTATAAAGTACTCTCTCGAGTACTCGTCAGGAGCATTTATTTATTTAGTTATTTATTTATTTATTTACGTACTGGACATTTTCAAGGATTACAAGTATAGATAATTGCTACACTAAATACTAATTAACTACTAACTCACTATAATAACCTTTTTGGCGACAGTTTTAAATACACTCAAAGAAATATCAAATAAGTCCCAACTGATCGTAGTACTTATTAACATTCTTAGCTATTCTATTTGTAGCACTGTACAGCAAGTAATACGTGCGACAGTATGGTACATGTAGAAGGGCTTGACTCCGACTCTGACGAGTTGGTACTCGAATAGCAAAAGCTTCCAAACATTTTGGACATCTTATAAAGTTGTTCACTAATTTGAACGCAAAATAGACATGGTAGTATCCCTTCTATGTGCAAGTGTGGAGAGTCCAAGTATGACATAGTCTGATCATTTGTTAGTTGAATACCGTTTTTTAAAAGTATAAAACGGGCAAGTTTTATAAATTTATGTTGCACATTCTCCAGTCTATTAATGTAAGTTTGATAGTATGGTGACCAGACAATACTTGAACACTCCAAAACAGATCTAACAAAGGAAATATACAAAGTTTTAATGGCACAAATGTTGCGAAACTCTTTACAAGATCTCTTAATAAATCCTAGTATTCTATTTGCTTTACAAATTACATTTTCAATATGGTCTGAGAACAATAATTTTGAATCCTGATATACACCCAAGTCTTTAACCAAAGAAACTTCCTTAAGTTTAACATTATTAATGTAGTACTGACAGGGAAACATTCACAAACATTCTTTGTTCTATTAAAATTCTTTGTTCTATTAAACCTCATAAAGCAGCATTTATCAGTGTTAAGAGCCATATCATTCAGTTGACACCAAGAAAATACCGTATTGATATCATTCTGTAAGGATATCACGTCTTGGACAGATGTAACTCGTGTGTACAACTTCATGTCATCGGCAAACAGTAAGTATTCTGAAGATACTAGACTACCTAGATCGTTAATGAAAAGACTAAATAAAAGAGGTCCAAGGTGTGATCCCTGTGGGACTCCCGACGTAACCTGGAAGGATTCAGAGAGATGACCATCTATTTTACCGAGTTGTTTCCTATCAGATAGATAAGACTCCAACCACGAAAGCAGTGTTCCAGAAATGCCATATCCTGTCAGTTTTGAAAGTAAAATTCCGTGATTAACCTTATCGAACGCCTTGGTAAAGTCTGTATATATGGAATGAGTTTCGGCTCCTTCTTCGAAGGATAAAGTTGGTATAAACGAATAGGTTTGTATCGACTATGCGCCCAAGGACAAATCCATGTTGTTGTAAAACTATTATATCTTGAAACTTGCTAGATAGTATACTTTCAACAAAGTGTTCGAAAAGCTTAGGGATTGCCGATAGCTTGGTGATTGGTCGATAATTTCTGACATCATTCTTACTTCCTGATTTATGAATTGGGCAAACATATGACAGTTTCCAGACTTTGGGAAAAATGCCGGATTTGAGTGATTGACAGAACAGGTAAAATAAAGGCAAGTAAAGAGAGTGAGAACATAATTTTAACACACGATTAGGAATACCATCTGGACCTTCACTCTTGTTAATGTCAAGTTTGCCATTTTGAATTTGAGAAGGAGTTATATTGATTTCAGATATATTTACAAATTTTCCAGATGTATTGTGATCGAGATTTAAAGAATTTAAAGAATTTATGGGATTAAAAACAGACGAAAAATAATCAGCGAAGAGATTCGCAATACCAATACCACTATCACAGCAGTATGTGCATCAAAGTGCATTTCTTTAGGAATAATACCCCGAGTTGTTTTTGATTTAATAAAGTGCCAGAAAAAATTTGAGTCTTGATTAATGGCATTTTCGGCATCCCGTATATATCGCCGATAACACTCGTCCGTTAGATTTCTACATTGTTTCCTTAATCGAATAAAAGTAATGTAGTCATGTTCATTATTTGAATGTTTGTACCGCTTGTGCGCTTGTTTCTTTTAAAATATGAAAGTTTTAAGTTCTTGCGAGAACCAGATTGGAAATTTATTGCTCGAAACGGAACGTTTTAAGGGTACAAACATATCAAAACTATCAAAAATGACATTATAAAAGTTATTTACAGAAATCTCAATATTTTCATTCAGAATTGATGTCCAATTGAAAGATTGAAAATAGTTGTTTAACAAATCATAATTTGCTTGCTTAAAATCATAATAAAAGTAAGTAGCATGGTTTAAGTACTGTACATTGGTTAAATTAATAGATAGTTCTAATGGTGGATGGTAAGGATCACTTTTTACCAAGCCTTGTGATTTGACGATTGATTTAAGCTCAAAGTTGGATAAACAGAGATCAAGAATAGCGTTGTGATCATTTAGCACACCATTAAACTAGGATAAGCCCAAGAAGGAAATAGTGTCACAAAGCAGTTTCTTTGTCCGATTTTATATTACCAGGTAAAGAGCCACATGATCTACACTAGGAGATCATGTAATGTGAGACAAATTATAGTCGCCCACAACCAATACACACTGAAATTTATCACAGGCGTCAGGCGTCAGAGACCGAACTTATGTGAGTTTTATACACGGAAACGTCCATTAATAGAGGAATGTACACACAGCCGACACAGTAGACTGACTTACCAATTGTTATTGCTACCCATACCTCTTCTATAGCAGGATTTCCTATAGAAAGTTGATGGGATTTAAAGTTATTTTTCACAGCCACAAGAACACCACCACGACCGCACTTTAAACTGTTATTAACGTTCCTGTCAGTTCTGTATACAGCATAACTAGGATCAAAAAGTTCAGCATCATTTATGTTGGGATCCAAACCAGTCTCAGTAAGTGCGATAATGGAATATGCCTCTGCTTGAACTGCGCAGAGGAACTCACTAAGTTTAGTTTTAAGACGATTTACATTCTGGTAAAAAATGAGCGTATTATCTAATGATTCTGCCCGTCTGCAGGAATTTGTCGAAAATTTGCTGAGTTGACAGGGTTAGGGGAACGCCGAGGACGAAACTCCTTAATTGCGGTGCCTTTGGGCCATAGGTTGGGATCAAGCAGACCTTTAATAAGAGATTCCTTAACACCAATCTTAAAGGAAGCAACGTCGTCGTTCCTAGCCAAAACAACACACTTAACATCAGAAATACATAGCTGGTTGTTCATATAGTCCAGTATTTGCTCTTCGGATGTATTTGGATTACATCTACCAAGGTACAGTCATTGTCGCCTTTCAGCTGCCAAGAGTGGTCCATTGTGTCTCCCAGTGCCAATAATGACTGGTGGTTGACCGTCGCGTTTTGTCGATTTAGCGGATTTCTTGGCTTCTGAAAGGGGTAGTGGATTTTGCTGTCCCTGAGCACCTGATGGTAACCGTTCCAAAACTGAACGCGTGCCCGAGCTAGGCCCCAATTTGGGCTGTCTATTAGGTTGTACGGTTGTTGCCGAAGTAATCGCTTCATTATTGGGTTTGGATACAAGTAGATGCTTAAGTTGTTGAATTTCCCCTCAAGTGTGGCTATCTTCAATGACATGTCACCATTTTGACGTTCAAGTTCACTAATTTTTAAATCGTAGTCTATACAAGGTGCTGCACGATTTTTTCCATCAAGATTGGTAGCTCCATAACCATCTTTCAGTTGGCAGATTTGTTCTGTTACTGAGTCCACCTTAGCTCGCCAAAGTCTGAAGAAAGTGTGGACATGTGAGTACTCAGTTCCATAATCCTATTTTGAATGGCAACGTTGACTTTTTCCAAGCCTTCAGATATGTTTTTTTTTATCTTTGGACAAACCACGAAGGCTAAAAGCCTAAATACTAACGTACCGTGTGTAACGTTGTTAGCCATTCTAATCTTTAGGTGATCAAAAGCTTTTTGCAATTGAGCATTCAGCGAAGCAAAACATTTGACTAAATCTCGGCCTTGATTTTTAACCGGAATCTCACAGGCATTACATGCAAATAACATGACCCTAGATTTCATTTGGGTCACTTGGGCCTCGGAAATAGTAAATTTAGAACACGCCAAACAATAGACAGCTCCACAAAAATCACATACAATTTATATTTAGCTTCTTTTTCAGTTAGGTCAGATTTGCATTTTGAGCAAGACATCCTGATTTCAACAGTTGAAACGGGGTATAGGTTAAGATATTTTATTAAAAGTTACTGCTTCCTATAGATGAAACGCACTATATAAAATACCTTATTTTTTGTTTATTTAGAATTTGAATTATACCGTTTTCTTTATTAATTAAATAAAATAATGTGGCACAAGACCGCCCATTTTCATTTTTTTCTTAAGATTTCAGCCTTCATCTTGAAATTTTCATCTGTCAATTTTACTCTAAAATATTATATTTATGCATTAATAATTTATCCCCAAGTTTTTATAAATTGGTGAGGTTTACAAGAGGACAAATGGATTAAAAAAATCTAGAGAAAGTTATTCTTGATAAAATTTTTCGCTTGCAACAAAAATTTAATTTACAAAGGGAAAATGTTTGTTTTGTATACAGGGTACAAAAAACTTAAAAATCATAATTTTTCTCCAAGACTATCTTTATTTTTAATTTTTATACAAAACATTATTTAGAAAATTTATTTGGAATAGCATTTTAAATTACCTTATTTATTTTACAGGGGTATTAAAAAGTTTCATAAACCTGATTTTGTGTTAAAAAAAATCAAAAATAAAATATTTTAAATTTTTATAGTAAAGTAACCTAAAAACTATAATTAACCTGCTTTCCCCAAAATTTATAACACAATTTTTCAACTGTAAACGAATGTGTGTGTGATCAAGGCGTTTTTGCCAAATTATAAAGTTAGATTAAACTTTGTTTTATTATTTTTGTCGATTAAAAACATTATTCTAAACAAATTTTTTAAATGAAATTTAGAGAAAAATCATGTTTTTGAAGTTTTTGCGCACCTTTCACACCAAATCAACATTTTCCCTTCGTAAATAGTATTGCTTTATTACATGCAAATTTTTTTATAAAATATGACTTTTTCGTAAAATTAATAATAAAAGTGTTTTCCTTATGGTGCGAACGTAGTAAGTACAGTCTGTATATAAAAGGATGGTTTATCTTTTCTTTTTTTATCACGTAGGCTCCAGCCTACTCAGCCTGCTGGTATATCCAACACAGATTAAGACAGTTGGATCCGGTGGCGTCATAGTGGGCACCACAGCGAATATTATAAAGAATAAAAAGTACGCCACTGACTTTATATGGAGTTTTTTACTTTTCTGAGATTAAGCAATAAAAGGTGCAACTTTTTAGTCTTTCTCTTACTTTAAGTCATTCTAAAAAGTAGCAATTAAAAGCATAAAATAAAATCCTAAATTTAAAAATTTACAACTTTGACCTCAGTAAATAAGGAAAATGACGATTTTTGAGCAAATACACGACTGCTTATTTATTTTAAGGCAAATAATAGTTTTATTTGTATTTTTATTTCTTATATTATGCTGGGTGGTATAAATAAAAATGAAGTAGGTACTAATAATCCTAGTATTAGCATTTACTTCGAAGTATGTACTTCAAAACTAAAGTAGGTACTATATTAAGAAGCATCTTCTTTGATTTTTCCTTACTAAGGCTTATATATAGAAAATAGCATAGTATTTACTTCGACTTGTAGTAGGTACTTTTATTTGAAGTAAATATACGAAGTAAATGCTTATACTCGTAGTATGAGCACCTACTTCATTTTGTCTATGGGTACTTTTAGCAGAAATTAAAGTGGCTTTAATATTTTTCTTGAAATCAAAGGTTAATCGAACAAAACACAAAAGGGTAAAAAGTTGGATTGTTAATTGCTTAATCAGGAGAAAATTGCAAAAGCTCAAAAAAGTCATTGGCGTACTTTTTGTTCACAATAATATTGGCTGCGGTGCCCACCAAGACGCCACTGGACCCAATATTCCTAATATTGGCAGAGCTTTATAAAAGCATTAATACATTAAATACGTATTTTAAATTTTATCTAAAAAGGTTAAAGAGTTCTCAAGATACTTAAAAATATCGATTTTTTTTAACTTATCGTCCTGTATCTCAGAAATAAAGCAAGTCCGGACATATGTTTATAGGAACTTTTTTCCTAAAAGATATAAGAAATAACCCCGTTAAGTTTCGTACCGTAGTTAGGAAAACACCCTCTATAGCTTTTTTATGAAGAGGGTCTAAGAATCAAAAAATTTTGAAGACCTGTTCTCACTTTCGAAAAACATCCATCTAACTCACTTTTAATACTACAACATATTGTCTTTCGTTCTTTTCATATGCTAAAGGGGGGCACATTAAAAACAACAAACAAAGCTGTTTTCCATACAAGTTACCTTCTTAGTCATGCTGAGGGGAGAAGGGGTTCAAACCCTCACACCTTATATACGCCTATGTTTTGAATGGTTTATTACGATTTTCGTCTAGCAGCCATCTTTGTGACATCCTTGCGTGACTAAGCTACCAAATTCTAAAAAGTATCATACCAAACATTTAGAACTACCTTTATGACAAATCTAAATGTGTGGGTTACACTTACTCCCCAGACAGGAGACCGCACATGCCTTCTGGCTGAACACCTATAAATAATTTTTCCATATAATTTAAACTAGACTTTTCTTTCTTATGCTATATTTCTTAAAATGAACCCACCTTGTTTACGGTAACATTCTTTTTACAAGCTTTTAATTATCTTGCTATCTGTAGGGTTGCCATAAATTCTATAGCCCATGTCGGGACAACTTCATTTCTGGTATGTTTAGGTTTGAGGAGGGGAGGGGGCACACTATATCTTTTTGTGTTTTAATGTATTTATAAAATTCAGCAACATTTTAGAGTTACATTGATATTGCCCAATTAATTGCTTTGACAGATTCTGCGCCAATAGTCGATTCCTTTCGTCGGTCCGCTGACTTGCCATTAATAAAAAAATCTTTCTGAATTGATATTAAGCTTCGTCCAGACTTGCAACAATTTGCCAAACATCCGTCCAAACAAAACAATCTATTTGCGCGCTCCTTTGATGCAAAAAACCGACAAGCTCTGAATCACCGCGAAATTATTTCCCAAGCTCTTAGAACGAAGTGAATTTCGTCCACGTCCGCGCTATGTGGGGCTATGTGGCGCAGTGGCGCGCTATTCGGCGCGGTGAATTGTTGCAAGTCTGGACGCAGCATTAGGTATATGAAGAATTGTAAAATAAGTACTTACATAAAAACAAATTCTAATTAAGGTTTTTATACAAAATTAAATATTTTGTTCCATATCGTAATTCGGGACTTTTTGCTATGAAATTGGGACGTCGCGTCAGCAATGTATGTATGTAATAGTATGTATATATGAAGCAGTAGCCTCAACTGTTTGAGCTGAAATTTTATGTACCCGTTTAGTTTGGATGACAATGCATGATAAGCTGTGTGTTTTAAATCCAACATGGCAGCACACCCAAGATGGCGGACTAGTTATTTTTAATGCACTTCTACAATATGGGTATTAAATAAAATGAGCTTACCCAGAGCATCTCTAAAAATAAAGTAACGTCACTCCTAATCCAATATGACGCAACTCCCAAGGTGGCGCATTAGTTATTTTTGTAATTGTATTTAAGTAACTTGAAAAACAACGTAACTAAATCTAATATGGCAGACTGATGTTTTTATGCTATTCCACAATATAGGTATTAAAAGCAAAAATCTACTGGGAATTCGAATGTGAGTTAAACTATGTTGCTGGAATATGTGTAAATTTTTGGTAAACTAAGGTTTTTAAAGTCCTCGATACAAATGCCTAATCGTATTACCGCTAGACTGTTTGAAATAAACCGGCAACGACTTGCAACAGTGATGCGTCGAATGAGATACACAGACTGAAAAACATGTCCGGAGATAACTAAAAATTAAAAAAATAATTTTAAAGTAAAAAAACCTTCTTAAAACAAGCTTTTATTAAAATGAACTAAAAAGAATAAAATAAACTTTTTTTTAAACTTCTACCATCAACATTTAACCTTATTACACAATTCAGATGATTTAAAAGCTTGTCGCGAGATTTGCCTGTATAGAAAAAGAAGTAAATTGAATAAATGGATTTAATTTTTAAAATTTTTAAACTAATTATAAATATATACGGGTAGGGGAGCGCAGGGTAATGGGAGCGGGTGGGTAATGAGCGCGCTATTGGTAGAACGGAACGTATTCACTTTGGAATGATCGTAGGTACTTGGCCGCTTCCGTCATCCATTGACAAACTTCGCATGACGTGCACGAATCGCCAGTGCAATGAGTTGAGTCACTAGGGACAATTGAGGCGTTGAAATATCAAAGGGATCAAGTGCCTTCTTTTTTTAAATGAGTTTATACCATAGAAAGGTGCTATGTGCCAAGGAGAATAAATTGAGAAAGAGCCATGTGCCTGTAGTTCATCTTAACTGGCGTCAGAATACATCTTGTGTTTAGATTTTGTTGACCCGTAGCTTTTAAAATGTGAAAATAATAAAGTTTTTTCAAAATAACTCTGCTTCTTGTTTTTGGCACTTAGCACCTTTGATACTTCAATTGTGTGTTTTCGCTCCAAGCTTATAACAAAACAGCAGATTGTCAGCGCCAAGGTTAGGATGTAGTCATATTCTTTTTATTAAATTGCCTTTTTATTTGTGTTAACTAAATTTTATGTAAGATCTCACCTAAATTACATAAGTTTAGGTAAATTTTTGATAAATCTAAGGGAGTTTCCATATAGACGTTATTTCCCTATAAACGTAAATGGGTTCTCATTTCCCGCATGTAACGGGTAATGGCAGCGACTGACTTTTTTGTAAATCTTTGATTGTATTCTAATACTTGGCTTTATTTACTTATAAGTTTGCCTAATATATACTCTAATAATAAAGGTAATACTTTCTACTTTAAAATAATTAAAATGTTAAAAAATGTTTTTTTTTTTATCAAAGTTTCCCTTGGTAGGCTCCTATTACCCTATTCTCCCCTACCTAAATTCCGCGACATGGTTTTAAATCATTTAAATTGTGTAATACGGTTATATGTTAATAGTAGGAGTTTTGAAGAAAAAGTTTATTTTTTTAGTGCATTTTAATAAAAGCTTGGTTTAAAAACGATGTGTTACTTTTAAATTATTTTAACTTTGAACAGTGTTTTTTTTGAGATTGGTTATATGCAAAAACGTTTATCAAAAATAATTTTTCTTAGAAATAGAAAATAAACTTTTCTATAAAAAGTAAAGCGGTAATTAATCTTAAACCACTTAATGCTAATAGTATGATAATTTTATCCCAAAAATATAAAGATTCAATTTATTTAACATACAAATCTTCAGGTCTAGACTAATAGAATTTTTTATGTTTTTGATATTGGATTGACAGTTAACCATTTTGCTAAAATATTTACTTACTTATTTAAACATCTTGTTTCCTTTCTCTTATATGCAATATGCAAAAATATTTTATAAATCGAGAAACCTCTACACATTATATAGGGTGATTTTTAACCTATTAATAGGGTAGCCCACGATGCTAAATGGGGATATACTCGAGCTTCATAGAGACCTATTGGGTTGGAAAGCTTAGATGATAAGAAACAAATATATACAGGGTGTCCGGGAAAATGTGGAAATCTCTCGCACACGTATGGAACAAATGAAAATAACATGACAAGTTCCTATAAAATTTTTCCGTTTAAGCCCCCCTGCGGAGATATGATCCCCTAAAGGGGGCAGCTAGAAATAGATTTTTCGTGAATAACCTTTAAAGCGCTCTGTATAATTTGATAATATTTTAGTACGATGCATACTAGTAAAGACCTCTTAAAATAGTGCCCTTGAAACTTATGTCGCTTCTTTAGTTTGCCAGGGACGGACTAGTTTTTGCACATTATTGATAATATTTTTACGCCCTGTATGGTGAATACACAAAAAATATGTTTTTGGGTAGTTTAAACCTTTTGCTAAAAAAGGTACTCTTGTTTGACATCGATAAAATGAGCCGTTTTCGAGTAAAAATTATTTTAACAATAAGAGTTTATTTTTTTCCTGACCTGCTATGAGAGGACTTCAATACTGAATCAAAAATTACAAATTACATAGAAAATAAAATATTGTATTATTAAACAAAAATAAACTCTTATTGTTAAAATAATTTTTTACTCGAAAACGGCTCATTTTATCGATGTCAAACAAGAGTACCTTTTTTAGCAAAAGGTTTAAACTACCCAAAAACATATTTTTTGTGACTTCACCATACAGAGCGTAAAAAATATTATCAATAATGTGCGAAAACTAGTCCGTCCCTGGCAAACTAAAGAAGCGACATAAGTTTCAAGGGCACTATTTTAAGAGGTCTTTACTAGTATGCATCGTACTAAAATATTATCAAATTATACAGAGCGCTTTAAAAGTTATTCACGAAAAATCTATTTCTAGCTGCCCTCTTTAGGGATCATATCTCCGCAGGGGGCTTAAGCGGAAAAATTTTATAGGAATTTGTCGTGTTATTTTCATCTGTTCCATACGTCTGCGAGAGATTTCCCACATTTTCCCGGACACCCTGTATAATGGTGGGAAAGCTGCTATAGATTTTTAAACAATATGTAAAAAAATACTGTTGTTATTTCGCTTTGTGGAAGTCGTCAGATTAAATATTTTTCGTTATCCTTAAATTATTTCCTTCAAAATAAAATAATTATAATTAAAAAGAAAATTTAAAAACGCGCTTTTTAAGCACATTAAACTAAAAGAGGGAAAATAATATTTAAAATAATACTAAATACTAGTACTATTGTAGGAAAGCATGGGCACTTTGTGCTATCTTTTTCGTATATTGATATACTTATTATAAATTTTATGTCGAAAATGACGTTTGCAAACCAATACGTACCCCATGTTTTTTTTTAGGCAATGGGCTTTAATAAGAATCGTATATAAGTTTCTTAGAAAAAGAACTTTTGTAGTGTACTGTATTGATATTTTAACAAATATACAGGGTTGTCAAAAAAAAAACAAAATAATCGTTAAAAGCTACATTGACAAAAATCTTAAAGGGATTTTTTTAAATAGAGACCCCTGTTTAATATTACTTTGTCCCATTTACCATTAAAAAAGCGATACGTTTGTATAAGAATGTCTAGTAAAAAAATATAAATTTTGAAATATTGGAATTTATGCATTTAATGCAAAAATATGTAGTGAATAACATTTGAAATGCTATAAAAATATACGTATTTTTTGATGCGTTATTATATTTTTTTTTAACTTTATTAATCTTGGTTTTTCGTAGGTCCAAATTACATCGTTCCCTCGTCTTTATTGATAAGGGACTCCATTGTGAGAATAGTAAGAAGAAAAAATGATAAGATAATATAACGCAAAAGAAGGTAAGACAAGATATTTATTACATTTATTAAGCTATATGGCATGCGGCATAAGTAAAGGTTTATACCAGAAATTAAACAACTTGATGATTAAGTCTAAGGCTCATTAAACTTTTTTTTAGGTTTACATTTTTATTTTTATTTTTTGTGACATTTATTTATTTCAAATAATAGGCAGGTAGGTTACCGCTTAATTGTAATCTGCACCAAGCACTGCACTTTAAACGGTAACATGTCATCTTTAACGTTAAATCCAAAAAAAAACCATATCAGGTACGTCTCCTGTACACTTAATTTAAACCCACAACACCCGGATCAGAAGGAAGGATCACTATCAAAAGAGCTAACTATCTTTTTAATTATTAAGCTATATTATCATATTCAAAAGACAATCGAATTGTCCTACGGACAACCATTCAGTTATCCAAGTGAAAGTAAAAAGACTGGTTATCCAAGGGACATTTTTTGAACTGTTTGATAGAACATAGTTTATTTTTTGTTTTTATACTCACAGTCAAATTTAGATCAAATACGATCTAAAATAACAAATTTATTGAAAAGTAATACCTATTAACGTATTTCTGCTGGTTCTCCAAGGGAAATAGATTAAATCCAACCGCTCTCTTTGACGAAACTTGGCCAACTGATGCCGCAGTTATAATAGAAATAATTTTTTAAAAAATTAACCCACTTCAAAAAATTAGTAAAAGTCACTAAAAAGTTAAAAATAAGAAAAAAATAAAAAAGTCCGGTAATAGCATATTGCATAAAAGTGTAAAATCTTTTGTTTATTTAGTTATTAACATTGAGTAATTGAGCACATATTATGTTATTACCCGACTTCTTTTTTTTATTCTTTTTTTTTAATTATTTTTAACTCTTTAGTGACTTTTACTAATTTTTTGAAGTCGGTTCATTTTTTTATTATTATTTTTAGCTTTTTAGTTTCTTTTTGTTACAATTAAATAGGTAAATATTCACTAAGAACACTACTAGTACCTCTTTTAGCGGTTAGCTGCAGCTTCTATCGATTTATAAGCTTTTGACAGCAACGAAGGTTTAATTAAGGAATTAAAAAAAGATTTAACCAACCAGAACTAACCATGACCCCCACCTATACTCTGTCTTTAGTTCCTTATATATTTTATCAAAAGCTTATAAATCGATGCACAGGGTGCTGCAATAAATCGATACACGCGGGGCTGCAGCTATCCGCTTGTCTTTTAGTTCGGTGAAAAGGGTTAATTTTACCCCAAGGTTGTCGATTCTGAATGCGCCATTGATCTTTCCTACGTATGGCAGAGAGAAAAAATAGGTCTAGTACCTTTCTCTCCCGCGATCCTAACTTTAATTTTTACGGGACCACCTCGGAAGTGCACTCCTTCAAATAAAAAAGAATTTTTAAAGTCGGTCCACCAACACCATAGTGACTTTCCAGTGACGCAAATAGAGCGCTCCCGAGTAGTTCAGGAGCATTTCGTTCTACTTTATGGCGTTCTAGTGACGGAAAGTGTTATGCACCTGAACTACTTCCGTTTTTCTTTGCCCTTGCCCCTCATGCACCATCCCTCTTTTGGTTTTTGTGCTTCAAATGTGTTTTTTATGGTTAAGGATGATTTGTTTTTAATTATTTGTTTAAAATGGAATTAGATATTAAAAAGAGATTATTATTATAAAGCCAAAAAAGTTAAAAAAACGAAATTATATAATTTCTTAAAGTTATCTCTCTTTCCTTGTCTAGGGATGCGTTCCAGTGACTAACTTTTTATAGCAGATCAAGAGCTTCAAGCCCTGAAGCGTGAAGCACAAAAATTTTCGTCACTGGAAAGCTACCCAGAGTTATCGCGTAACATACACACAAAAACAAACATACGCGGCGAATTGTGAACCTCCTCCTTTTGGTCGGTGAAAAGTGTATGTAAGGTATACCTTTTTCGTAGAAAAAGACGAAGAAAACAGAAATTAAGCGGTGAAAGCAAAGTATCAAATTTGTCATATGTATTAAAAATGCATACATTAAATGATAACAAATCATTGCATCCTGTTTAATTTCGACTTACTAAAGAGTCGTTTCGTAAGAAAAGGAAAACTAGTATGAGGTTATTTAGCTGCACAAATATCATTGGTACTGTGGCAACAGTTTAAAAGTTATAATTAAAATATTTTTTTATACCAAATTTTGAAGGTCAATATATCTCTAACGAAGCGAAATAGAACTTTTTCTTAAATGAAGTACTAACATTATTTTGGATCACTCTATCACCCTTATCGTTTATACCTCACCTTTCCGGCCGCCCTGTATATCGCTATCGTTAATATCCTATATTTTCTTATTTTCCATAAACATATTGATATTTAGGATCTCTGGTATGTGCGACACTCTGTATAAGTATATGTAGCTGTAAAAGAAGCGAAGCTCTTAGTTTAGAGACCTAGGTTAACATTGACCTTTTTAATAGGTTCTCTGATATGTATACCTGAGACTAAGCACGGGAATATACTACTGTATTAAAATACGCTAATACTATTATAAACATTTGTGAAAGTCATCATACGTCGTGTATTTTGAAATGCTGTAATTTTTAACTTACTTTGCCGCGAATAATCTCTCAAGTACGATGTGAATATCCATACGGACTTGTTTTAATATCTGTGATTAATAAATAATAAGTGACCATAGTATATTTTTTGTGGATAACTGGGAATTATGGTTTTACTAAAACCAATTTTGCCAGCGTAAGTTTGCAACCTATTATATATAGTTTTATAGTTTATTGAGTTCTTTTAAGTAGGTACCTATTAAGGTGTGTTGATACAAAGTAGATTAATCTTAATCTTAATAAATCTTGTTGTAGAATTTTATGTTCTAATTTAATATTGAATTGTAAATTTATGGTACATTTCTTAAAAATTGCCTCCATAAAGTTAGCACTACCACATGCAAGATGAAAGATAGCATAATGTGATTAATTTGTCGCGATTTTGTCGTGCGAAAAATTATTTCGCAAAATAAAAGAAATCAATGGTAGTGCTAATTTGATATCAAGTTAGCATTACCACCTCTCAAAAACTATCTTCCAATTATCGGACAAATGTCTTATCTGGTGCATAATTTGTTGCTTTTTCGTCTTGATTTTGTCGAGCAAAAATAACATTTGTCTTGAATTTTTTTTACCTTAAATGGATGATAGTGCTATTATGATATCAATAGTTAGCACTACCAACCATCTTCTGATATTTATCGTGATTTCGTCGTACAAAAAAAATTCTCGCGATTTTGTTTTAACCTAATGATATTGATATTGGCTAACTTAATATATATCAAGTTAGCACTACTACTTCATGAAAATGATCGGACGAATGTCGCATCTAGTGCATAATATGTCGAGAATTTTTTTATCTCTATAGTGGTTAAATCTTTTTTTAATTTGTTTTGTTAGGGAATTAAAAAAGACCATGACCACCCCAGTATGACATTTTGCAAAACGGTCACACTGGGAGTGGTCATGGTTAGTTCTGATTACTTAAATCTTTTTTTTAATTCGCTTTATTAAGGAATTAGGTTAACACTACCATTATTTTTTTTAAACTCGCGACAAATTTAATTTTTGCAGGACAAAAAAGCGACAAATTAATCACATTAGCCATCTTTTATCTCGCATGTGGTAGTGCTAACTTTAAAGAGGTTTAAAAATTTAATTTTAATTGTAATTTTTTGAAAATTGTACCTATAGCATTAAATTAAGACCATTTTTATATTTAAATAAATTGCCCAATATATATATATATATATATATTATTTCATGGTTTTTCACTTTTTTGTTAAAGCTTATTTTTTATATATTTTTATGAGCTTTTTCTTTGTAGTATTTTTTTAATTTTAAATAATAGTAATACCTAGAGAGAGCACTTGAAACAGTTACATGTCAGTTTTAACGATAAAACCAAAAAAATCGACATAAGTTATAAATTTACACCCACCTTAACTTTTTTATTTTTTGTCGCAAAATAAGTTTAATGAAATACGATATACCCAATAAAGGGTGTGTATTTGAAAACTTACAATGGCTGTATTTTTTTAAACTAAGGAAAATATTTAAAAATAAAAAAATACTGTTTCTATAAAACCCGGGGAATATAAATAACGTATTTTTCAAAACACCTTTATCAACCCCTTAAGCTGCACCCCCAGTGACTTAAAAATGTTAAATGGCAACACCCCCTCCGTGGCATCTCTTTAGAAAGCTTATGAAAAAATTCGTTTGTCATAATAAAATTGGGGTAAAATTAAGCACTACTACCCTTAAATTTAAGAAAAATCATATTTTACTATTCATAAAGAATACCAGAAAATTTCCAATTTAATTAAAATAAAATTAATTAAAAAATTAATAATAAATTAAAATGATACTGCCCGTAGAGCTACCTGCCCCTATACAAAGTTCACCATTTTGAAAAAACAAGTTTGTCAGATTTTTGATATCTGCTTCATTTTTCATGCTAAAATTTTTTTAACAAATTGATTTTTTTTCATATTGTACTCCCTGTATTTAACAGTTTATCACAGCGATTAATTTTTTCAGATAATTTTAAATGTACATAAGTACCCTTTTAAAACTGTATTAGAATTTTATTTCTAAAAAAATTATTAACAAGTCAGTAGCGTCGCAAATGTAATTAAATTGTATTTTGGTAAAATAACAATTCCCAAAGTTTCTGTGAGCACCACATATTCTGTATTTCAGATTTTAATTGTTTCTTTACAATTTTTAGAAACTACGGACATTTATCTCGGGACGGTTTTTTACTTTTTTAAAAAAGTCATTTGTGGTCTACAATTTTTCTTCTGAATGCTCTTTTTACTTACCAGAGGATTATTTCAAGTAATAATTTATAATTCGGTTATTTTAGGGCATTTATCGATTAGCTTAGAACAAACATTAAAATTTTTTAAATCTTAGTAATTTTAGAAAAAAAATATACAGGGTGTTTCAAAAATTAATGCTTCCACATTTGTATTTTTTTTAATGAAAAGCAGGGTGTGTATCTTTAGATGATTTTACGAAGAAAGTTCAAATAAACTTATGTTCGACTGTCCTAACTTTTGAGATACAGGGTGTGAAACTTAAAAAAATATATACCTTTTTTTATAATAACTGTGATACTACTCTACAAATTTTAATAAAATCTGGTACACAGCCACTACACATTGGGGGCATATTTTAAAGTAAAATATTTTTTTCTTTCTTTTAGTGGCGTTCAAGCGGGAATTAAATTAAATATTTTTTAAAGAAAATCCTAGTAGGCCACTGCTTTTTTGAAACAAAATTATTTTTATAATTTTAATTTACTTTTAAGCAAATTTGATATCATGTTATTCTTTTGTCCGACGAATAGTTTTTACTTAATAAAATATGAAGCTTTTCTCGGCATGTTCATATATTGTAAAAATTGATAAAAATGCCTTATTGGTGTTTTGGTAAAAGTGGCAAGGTTTATTAAAAAAAAATGCAAGTACCTGCATTTTAAATCTCTAATTTAGTCTCTCCAAATCTTTCTTATCAAACTTTTACAATTCTGTTATAAGAACTTTCTGCCAACATCTTTTGTATATTCGTGAACCACTTAAGAGACTGTTGTAGATCCTGCTCACTAGTTGCATAGAGGTTTAGGTCATTACATTTTTTTTTAAGTTTCACACCCTGTATCTCAAAAGATAGGACAGTCAGATCATAAGTTTATTTGAACTTTCTTCGTAAAATTATCTAAGGATTTACACCCTGCTTTTCATTAAAAAAATACAAATGTGGAAGCTTTAATTTTTGAAACACCCTGTATATTTTTTTCTAAAATTACTAAGATTTATAAAAATGTTAACGTTTGTTCTAAGCTAATCGATAAATGCCCTACAATAACCCGAATTAAAAATTATTACTTCCATGCAATAATCCTCTGGTAAGTAAAAAGAGCATTCAGAAGAAAAATTATATCTACTCCACTGAAGACTTTTTCTAAAAAAGTAAAAAACCGTCCCGACAGAAATGTCCGTAGTTTCTAAAAATTGTAAAGAAACGATAAAAATCTTAAATACAGAATATGTGGTGCTCATAGAAACTTTGGGAATTGATATTTTATCAAAATACAATTTAATTACATTTGCGACACTACTGATGCGTTAATAATTTTTTCGAAATAAAATTCTAATACAGTTTTAAAAGGGTACTTATGTACATTTAAAATTATCTGAGAAAATTATTAGCTTTGATAAACTGTTAAATACAGGGAGTACAATATGAAAAAAAATCAATTTGTTGAAAAAAAATTATAACATGAAAAATGGAGCAGATATCAAAAATCTGAGAAAAAGAGAAAATTTACACAAAGTGAAATGGCCATTTTTTCCCAAAAAGTTAGCCTACAAAACGGTAAAAGCCGCATTTTGCTATTGCATTTTATTTAAGAGTAATAACGATTTGAAATTTACCAAAAAATTTCCAGTTGCAGTTGAATTGAGCAGCAGTTTATGTATCTATATCTGTTATTACTGCAAATTATTGTTTGTTTATTTCATTGCCAACCAACTTTACACATTAGTATATCTTTTAATTAGAAATAGTGCGGCCCTGTACCGTAAATCCGAAAAGTTTCATGCCAAGTCAGGCCAAGACACTTTCTTAGATCGTGAAAAGAACTGAACCATACTGACTCCACACACTTGCCAAACACCATTCAACCGCAACTTCTCTTTCTCATTAATTCATGCAGGTTTTAGGGATTTTAACTACCACTGGCTGACCACCTCGCCGCGCCGTCGGCGTCGGGTCACTTACAATTTTAATGCTCGCGTTGCCTTCAGATTAGTTTTTTTTACGAAATAATATAAAATATCTTGTGTTACATTCGTAATGGCTTTCCTATTTTTAATCTGTAAGGAAATTATATATTTTTTTACATAACTAGGTCCATCCAATCTTCGTTTTTAAAGTGATATTTTGCTCCTCCTAGTTTAAAAATAAAGGTAGTTTTCTCTTATGTCATATTCGATAATGTGCACCTAACTCATATAGATATGATTTATTTGGTGCATGCAGCTATTTTAATCAAGGATTTTATAAAAAAATTGAGAAATCAATAAAAAGTTTTTCATATGGTTCAATATTTATGGCGGTTACTGTATATTTTCGGACTTCTTAGACTTTCTTTCTGAGAATTTTCAGTTTTTATTATGGATTGTACATTAAAGCCGGTTAATTTTGGGACAGATATGAGCATTATAAAAGATATTTTTTAGTTAAATAAGATAAATAGTATCTTTGGGGTTTAAGTATTTCAGTTAAAAAAAATATATATTTTTTAAAACAATATTAATTTTTTTTAGATGTCTGATCAAGGAGGTGGTATTTCAAGATCAACCACAGATCACCTATTTAAGTATATGTATTCCACTGCTCCTCAACCTAGCAAGTCCGACGCTCACACCGTTCCGTTGGCAGGATATGGATATGGTTTACCAATATCTCGATTGTATGCTAGATATTTTCATGGAGATTTAATACTCCTGTCATGTGAAGGTTATGGAACTGATGCAGTAATCTACATGAAGGTAAGTTTACGTTTTAAGTATTTTAATGGTAAAGATTCTCGAGAGAATTGATGGTCATAAAGCGAGAATTTTTAAAAAATAAAATCGGAAAGTTAAAATTTTTCTATATAGGGTGTTTGGATAGTCAACAATAATATTAAAAGAACTGGTAAAAAAAACTCATAAGCATCCAAAAAACATAAAATGACCTAAGTAAAAACTATGTTTTCGTGATATTGGCGTTTGAATTACAAAATCCTCTTCCTTAGTTGATATTCCATTGTTATACATATAGATGGCTTACTGTACCATAGTCCTGTTTCATTGTATTAATTTCAGTACTCTAGTTTCTTGAAGAAGGCAGTATAGGTCTGCTGGGTGTGTACCATATGTTTCCAGAGACACTCTAATATCCCCGGAGATTGCCTGTCTTTTGTGATCCAATGCCTCACACTCTGACAGTATGCGGGTTACTGTTTCGGTTCCTGCTCCGCATAATCTGCAGTTCAGGGCCCGGATTATCAACTTCTCGATAGGTGACGACTTTGTCGGTATCGAGTTCTCGATATTTCTTTCGAAACCTATCGGCCGTTTTTACGTAAAAATTTAATAGAATAAAGACTTATTTAATAAGGATAGAGCCTAGTTATGGAACTCGAGAGATATCGACTCGGAATCGAGTTTCAAATAAGTTACGAATCATCATTCAGTAGCGACTCGATACGTTACGTCTCGAGACAACGGTTAGGGATCCGCCTGCTGTTCTTCGTTGTATAACCCCATTTTCTTCAGATGTTCTTTTACTGGAGCATGTCCAGTGAGGAAACCTGTGATTGTTCTTAGATGATTACTACTCATTTTGAGTAGTTCTTAAGCTGTTTTAGTGCATGGTCCTCTGATGTACAGTGTTAGTAGAAAAACCGAAACGATGGATTATCTTAGCAACCGTTAAATATAAATGAACCAAATTTTGTGCGAATTGGTAACTGAACATGAAGAATTAAAAAGTTATATTTAAAAAGTTGCCAAGTTTATAGCTTTCTTTGTTGGTTGGGGAATTTTAAAATTTTAAATTAAATACCCCATTTTTTATTATTGTAACCGATTGCTTGTATCAACTTTATCATGACCTATATTAGCGTTTTTTACTCTTGTCAATTTTGAAGATATGGCATCAAGCTTGAATACAGAAACGTCCAGGTATGGTCTCAAAAACGATCCAACCGAAATTCGTCAAAATTAGTAAAAGGTAGTAACTGGACATTTTAAATTCAGGACTTACATTTGCGATGTTTCATAATTAAATTTCCTTATCCCCTTTCCTTGACTTTTGTTTAAAGAATTTGGAAAACGTCGCAAAAATGCTATTCATGAATTTAGAAGGTCCAGTTTCACCCCTGTAGTAATTTTGACGAATATTGGTTGGATCGTTTTTAGATTTCGAAAAAACATGATGCCATATCTCCGAAATTGACACTAGGAAAAAAACGATAAAAAAAACAATACTATGAAGTCACAATAAAGCTGATACAAGCAATTGATTACAATAATAAAAAAATGGGATATTCCATTTAAAATTTTAAAATTGCCTAACCTACAGAGAAAACTATTAACTTGGCAACCTTAGTGGCTTAGGTGTGTTGAATATCCAAATATGTTAGGTTGGTTTCATATCATCTACCTTTTCATCGGTTTACTTTTGGCTAGTAATAACAAATGGAACATTAAAGTTGGCCAAACATGGATTTAAAATGTGTTTTTTTATTTAAGAGGCCTAGTTTCAAACTGTACTGAATTCATATATATTTTGCCACCCACTTACAACGATAACTAAAAAGATAGAAAAAAAACTTCTTTCATAAAAGTCCTATAGTTTTTTATCTTTTGAGCATAATAAAAGAATGTCAAAAAGTTAAGAAAAATAAAGAGGTAAACTTTTTTTTAAATGGAATACCCTGTGTATTGTGTCACCATAAAAAAATCTTTAAAAGAGCTTTAAAAAATGCCAAATTTAATATATCTATTCTTAATTTTAAAAATATTGCCATTTAAATCTAAAGAATGGCGGATATAATTTCCATTATGTCTACATGTCTAAGGCAGTGTTTATGTGTGAGCCGTTTTAAGCGAGGTTAGCAGTTAGCAAGTGTCGAGCCGAGCTGCTAACCTCGCTCAGTACCGCCCCAACAGCCTAAGCCCGTTGTTTCCTAACCTTTTCAATGTCACTACGCCTGTGAACAAAATACCAAACTGCCCAAAATGTACCGAGTTCATTATTTTGAAAATCAACTTTCAATGAGTTATCCTCCCGTAGTTCAAGAAACTCTACTTTTGCTGAAACATCTTCGTCGTCCTTAAAAATATCTACGACGATTATCCATGTTGGGAAAATATTGCTTCAGTGAGTCGATCACAGCAGTTAAATGTTGACCCACGGAATTTTTAAACGTGATTTTGTTTTGTATTTACCAATTGCTTACTTAGTTGTGTAAACATTGACATATCGTTAGCTTGGACTCTATATTGGTAAAGTTCCAATTTGCGCAAAAAATTTGCGATTTTATCCTGCAATGTTAAAATGTTAATTGCATATCTTTGCAGTGGAATAATCATACTATTAATTTCACTAAAAAAATCAGCAAGGTTGTTTCACGTAGGTTACGTTTTAATCCTTTTTGTGCCAACTCTGGTACCCCCTAGACTTGCCGTTTTACCCCTGCGAGGCTAATTACCCCCGGAACCAATGGCCTAAGCTGTAAGTACTAAGCTTAGCGCCGTAGGCATAGTGGAAATTATATCTACTATTTTTTAGATTTAAGTGGCCATATTTCCGAAACTATTAAAGATAGATATTATAATAAATGTGGTATTTTTTAAACTCTTTTAAAGACCGTTTAAATGGTGACATAATATACAGGGTGTTTTATTTTGAAAAAGTTAACCTCTTCATTTCTCTCAACTTGTTGATATTCATTTGATTCTTGTTTGTGTTCAAAATAGATAGAAACACTTTAAGACTTGTACAGGAATTTTATTTTTATATTTTTTAGTTATCGTTGTAAAAGTGGGTGACAAAATTAAATAAAAACCTTGTACAATTTCAATCAATCTTATTTGTTACAAAAATGCGATAAATATTTTAATAGTTGTATTTTTCAATTCTGAATTTAAAAAAAAGTGTTTAGGGTCATGACTACATTTATAACTGAGTATTTAAACTTAAAAAATTAAGCATAACAATTATTTAATTTATATGTTTTTGTGCACTTTTTTAAATAAAATATTGGTGATTGACACTTTGGAATTAGTCCCCACATTTTTCGGTACCATCTGTTTTTATCCCCAAGTTTCTGTTCTATTTTAAAAAACGTATTTCTAATTTGGTTGGGTTTTACACAACTAAATAAAAAAATCATTCAAATTCAGATTGCCTTAAATACCACTTTACCAATTAAGTTATACCGGATGCCCACAAGATTACTAGCATGCCTTCTATTCCCTTGAGAAGTTTTAAACGATTTTGAAATTTTGGTCGAATGTATGGTTGGATAGGATGCAAAGTTTTGATGTTTCAGATTTTATGTGCCACAACCGGAAGTGCTTTCAACTTTGCTTTAAAAAAAAACACACACCTAATTAAGATAGGTATAACATGTGGTACATGCATTTTCTTGGAATTGTCCTTAGGATTGATTTTTAGAAAAATATATAGGGTATTACATTTAAAATAGCAAAATTGAGTGCACTTCCGGTTAAATCGGATGAGCTACATAAAATCTAAAACATCAGAAATCTGCATCAAATTGGCTTTTAAAATTAAGCTGGCAACGTTGTTAAAAAGCCCTCACAGACATAATTTTGAACTAGTATGGGTAAACATGACAATTTATTGTCAAGTTTTTCTTGCTGTTCTGCCATCCAACGGAAAAACATTGTATGGTAGGCTCATAATATTAACATTCGGTGTTTTCCGTTGAACGGCAGTGTTGTTGCAAATAATACTAATCCATAGAAGCTCACAAGTGAGATTTCAGCATACCCTGAAATTTTAGTAACTACCCTGACCACAAGATAGCGAAAGTTGGCACCGGACCAATCAGAAAAATTGGTCGATGCCCATGTCGAGTTTCTATTGGTCGATTGGACTACTTTCGCTATCTGGTGGTCAGGGTAGGACTAAAATTTCAGAGTACGCTGAAATCTCACTTGTGAGGTAATGGATTAGTATTCTTTAGTTGAGGTAGTTAATATCGTGTTTTTTAAATAATTTTTATAATTTATTGAGTAAATGCAATAAAAAAATACAAGAAGAATTAGTGTACAGTTTGAGTTTTGGTGGTTGTCATCATGGATTTCGTAAAAAATTCTGCCATAAAGCAAAAGGTGCAAAGTCGGATTTGTTATGCCTGCAGTTTAAGTGTAAATATTAAGAAACTTACGTTTTTTTGACTTTATATAAAATTAGGCGGAATATTAGCTGGTAACTACTCTTTGTTTTATTTAGGGTTTTTAGACTATGGTGCCTAATATTTTGTCTGAAATTTGGTGGTTCTTGTTTTTAAAAGTGCTTATTTCTAGCCAAGTCATAAACCCAAAATCGCATATTTCTGTAAATACGGTAAATATTTTTAATATTTTGAATTAAGGATACCCATTTTATCAGATGATTGACCGATTTGCAAAATGCTGCTCCTTAATTTTAATTGCTAATTAAACTGTATATTTGACCGAAATTTCAAAATCGTGTAACACTTCTCAAGAAAATACCAGGCTTGCTAGTAATTTCGTGGGCACCCGGCAGAGTTGGGCCGAATACTGAAAATCAGTATTCGAATACGAATACCGGAAAAAAAAGTATTCGAATACTCGGTATTCATGAATACCCGGAATCGGTATTCGAATACTGGAAACAAAAATATTCGAATACTACTAAACACAAAACTAAAAGCTAACCTAAATTTTAAAAGCAAAAAAAAGGTCTTTACTTAATTTTTTTCCTACTTTGCTCTTCTCTTTTGTTATTCCAATTATGACAATTGTGGTATTCGGATACTGCTTACACTTTTCGGTATTCGAATACTCGGATCGCCGGTATTCGAATACTCAAAAAAAAAAATTGTCGAATACTTTTGAAGTATTCGAATACAGAATCCCGAATACTAACCAAAAAGTATTTTACCGAATACTAAACACACAAATGCATGCGAATACTATTCCAATACCGGCAAAATGTATTCTGAATACTATTCAGAATACTGAGTATTCGAATATGACCCAATTATGTATTGTTCCGTTTATTTAAATTAACGATGTTAAAAAAATTATTGTGTATTATTTAATTATCCTAGATTATTTAGTGTAACAGGTGGATTATTTAGAATAAATTGCGATTTTTAATTTTAGGCTTTGTCCAATGAAGCGAACGAGCTATTGCCAATCTTTAATAAGACAACTTCAAAATTCTACAGAACTGTAATTCAAACTGGCGATTGGTCAAATCAAGCCGCACATATCGGAGACCGGCAGATAAGTATAAACACCAAAAAGCATCAGTTGCCTCATTCCTCTCAGGAAGCATTAACTAGAGCACTTTAATATTTAGTTTAATTTAGGAAAAATAAATAAGTCATATTTAATAGTTTTTAGGTAGCATATTTGAATGTTTGACAGTTCACCTGTAATATTTTAAAAAGCATCAACTTTTGGCAAAAATATCCTTTTACAAAAACACCCATATTTTAAAAACTTTATAGAATGAGGTTATAAAAGATGGGGATTTCCATTTGAAAAAAAACTTTGTCGGTTCAATATAACTTTTAACAATTATTTTTGACCACCTGTATTTATTCATTTTCAACATAACAATACAGTTCATTAAAAAGTTCTTCCTCTAGAATGAACCGAATCCCTATTATTAAATACTCTTTTAGAAAAAATTGATGGTTATAGCCTGCAAACATCATTTTTAATATAAAATTTAAAATAGGACAAAAACAGTTAGAGTTAGGTATAGGACAAATATTGTACAGAATCTTCTATTTAAGATAAGGAAGTTGACATTAACTTCTGGTATAACTGGAAGGGCTAAAACTGTAAAAATAACATTATAATTGTATGCCTCCCACTGACTTAATAATGTTGCTAAATTTTTAAAGCCTACTTTTCGCGTAATCGATCACCGCAGGTAGTCGTCAGACACCTTGTATACAGTTGTAAAAAATATCTGTTTTTTTAATAAAAATACCTTAGTGACATTGTTAACATTATATTATTGTCACTTGCAAACACACCTCAAATTACCCTGCCGAACGCAAGTAATTTTTTTGTTACCACAGTAACAATAAAATATGAACGTTTCTGATTGGCTAGCATTAGGTTCTAAATGTTTAGATATATTAACTGAACACGTTGAAGATTTAAACTAGGTTCGATCGTGAATAAAAATATCCCCTCCAAAATTTGCCGGAATTTTTTCGTTTAATATCTATTTATTTGTGTATAATATATGTTAAATAATACATTTTACATTTTGAGTGGTCCTTAATGAAATGACATTGCAACAGGGTTTTACACGGACTGCTTTGTAAAATGTAAACTTCTTTGAATGACATGTGATAACGTGTAGGTTAGGTTATCAACCAAAGTAAAAAAAAGTCAAAAGACAAGTAAGTACTTTGTGGTACAGTAGTACTTTGGCTTCATTAAAGCCTTTTGGACATAGATAGAAAAAGTTAAGTTAAGAAGATATAAAAACAAGTATGGTACAAATAGTGATATTTTAATCATTTTACTGTCTTTAGATGTAAAAAGCGTTATACTCTAAAATAAATAAAACAACATTGAAACAAAGTTTAAATAAATAGATAGAAGTGCGACATTATTATATTTATAATTGCAACTTTTCACTCCAAAGTTTCTATCCGTAATAACTGAGATGAGTGAATAGTTCCCTTTTCAGGGGAATAAGAGCTAAATTTACATAACAATTATAAATTATCTTTGATTAAACCGAAAAATGCATAATAAAATTGAAATGATGGTATGTACTTTAATTTAACAGCGATCTTGGGAAATTTTCGCACCTAATTTATAATTCTTAGAAATTTTTGTTGTTCTTGTTAACTAAAAACTCTTTCAAATTAAGTAGTGTTCCCTATAATGTCTTATTTAAAAATAATTATTTTCTACTTTACCTTTGTACTAATTTTTGTACATATGCAATGTATAGAGCAACCCTATAAATCTAATAATCAACACCAGTACCTTCGGGTGTCATATTTAGAAATTTAATTTAAACAAAAAAACAAGCCCGTTTTTAAAGCATGTCGATTACACACCTTCCTCTAGGTCACCATAGTTATGCCTTAGAAAATGGTTTACAGTAAAAAAAAATAAATATTCATGATCTACATTACACTCTTCAGCTTACAGCCATAGCATATAACAAGGGTCAACTGGCGGACCGCCAACCTAGTTTGTGCGGACCCTGTTGAGTACGCCATTTTATTTTTATCGCACTGTCAATGTCATTTTTCTCACTTAAATTGAAGGGTCCATGCAAGAACCGGACAAGTCCATTTTTGATAATTTAACAGGAGAGCCAAAAAACGATTTATTTGAGAAATGTAGGTTATTAACTACTTTGAAGATTTATATTGAATTTGTTTGGTGGTGGTGACCCTTGCATTAAAAGTTAAAGCATGATTTTTTTAGTTTGCTTGTTATCTAAAAAAATAATTTTTTGCAAAATTTGAAAAATTAGGTCATCACCAATACGTCTATAATTCGCTTATTTTTAAAGTTATAGATCTTGTTCTTGCGCAGGACAATAGATTATTTTATACTGAGTAATAAAGTGATGTGAACTAAATTTGCCTAAAAATTGGACTTGCCGGTTCTTGCATTGATCACTTTAATTGTAAAAACCCTTGGCACTTTCTTTTGTTTACAACTTTTTTATTTATTATTATTGTATCTACACACATTTAAATAATATCTACAGTTTAATATTTTAATTGTTAAGCCTATCTATGGGGTAGCTTTATTTCTTTCCGGACCGCGAGAGTCATGGTACTTTAAAAAACGGACCCCTAATAAAGGTAGTTGGTGACCCCTGTCATATAATATAGACTGTGGAAGCCATAAAATTTTAATATGCATTGAATAAATTGACACAGTTAAAATAAATATAATTTATATCCATCCAGGAAGATAGTAAAAAGCAAGCCTAACTATTTTACTGTCAAACATTCAGTATATTTTAAATTCATTAAACCTAACACTAATGGAGAACTTTATAGATAAATGTTAAAAAAGAGTATAGTATCTTTAAGATACAGTTCAGTTTGCTAGTATTGTTAGTTAAATTATTATTGTTGTATAATTTTATATAGAAAACATATTTTACAAGATAATTATTTTGTGCTTGCAAGATTAGCTGGTTAGCGTGTTGACTATTGTTAACCCGTATAGATTGGAACTCCAATTTAAAATATCTTCAGTTAAATTGGCAGTGGTTGGATAAGTTTTATTAAACTTAAGATAATATTTATTTTATCAACTTGACATTATGAACCAACCACTTAACTCTCTCACCAAATAACTTCTATAGGCGAATGACATTTATGTAAGCTGTACAGTTTTAAAATAAGCCTAATGGGTTTTAAAAATATTTTATTAAAAATACATAAATTTAGTATACAAGACTAAGTCAAAGTGATATATACACTAGTGAGTACATGTAGTCAGTTTATTTGTTTAAAATAAATTATTATTTTATATATGTATTCCTAAAAATTTACATATCAACATATAAGGGGTCTATTTTTAAAGTGTACAATACTATCTGCTTAATAAAAAATGTGATAAATGTCTTAATAGTTGTATTTTTCAGCGCTGAATTTAAATATGTATATATTTTTTTAGGTCATGACTACGTTCATTATAGAGTATTTAAACCTAAGACAGAATGCATTACATTCAATTCATAGGCTTTTTGTTAGTTTTCTATAAAATGTGATACTTCTGGAGATTGTACACTATCTCCCTCAAATATATTATTTTACATAGCTATCATATTAAAACAATATACTTTAAAAAATAAAATAATGTGTTAAAGTTATTTTTATAAATAATTGGAATTCATGCATTTGTATATACCGGGTGCCCACAAGATTACTATAAAGTCCGTTATTTTCTTGAGAAATGTTACACATTTTGACATTTTGGTCGGACGTTGGTTGAATAGGGGCAGATTTCTAATGTTTCAGATTTTATGTGGCACGTCCGGTTAAACCGGAAGTGCTCTCAACTTTGCTTTTTAAATGGAACACCTTATATATATTTTTCCAAAAATAATTCTACAGGCAATTCCAAGAAAATACACGTACCATATGTTATACCTATCTTAATTAGTTTTTAAGAGAATGGCGTTCAAAAATGTCATTGCAATTGCCTGTAGAATTGATTTTAAGAAAAATATATAGGGTGTTCTATTTAAAATAGCAAAGTTGAGAGTACTTTCGGTTAAACCGGATGTGCCACATACAATCTGAAACATCAGAAATCTGCATCCTATCCAACTATACATCCGATCAAAATTGTGTAACACTTCTCCAGAAAATGACAGGCTTGATAGTAATTTTGTGGGCACCCGGTATACCTAATATCAAGTTTTATATGCTAGTAAGACCTTTATCATAATTAGAGTTTTGACCAGGCATGACGCGCTTCTCAGAAACTTCCCTCCTATATCTCAGTCCTCTATATCAGTTATTGTGGATGGCCATTCATTAAGTTTTTATCTAGTTAATGCAGGATTGCCTCAGGATTCAGTACTAGCGCCAACTTTGTTTCTTCTTTACAGTAATGACCTTCTCTCTTCCACAACCAATCCCATTCATATTTTTGTTGACAATAGTACCCTTTACTCCAGTTTTCAGGTATTCAAACCAATCTCTAGGAGTGATTTGAAAAGCTAACGCAGAGCGGTTAAGATATCTCTTTTACAGGACCTTAATTTAATATTGAATTGTGGCGCCAAAAATCTCCATTTATCCAAAACACAATCATATTCCTTGTCGCGAAAAAGTCATCAAATTCTCATTCTATGAGCGGCCAATTTTTGCAGATCAAAGACACATTCAATCTTTTTGGCGTCACATTTGAGAATAACCTTTACTACTTACATTTTTTATGTTTCCGAAATCCGACCCCTCTCTGGAATATTGTTCTCATATCTAAGAAATGGCGTCCCCTACAACCCTGAGCATTCTTGATTCCATTCAAAAAGAGCTGTTCGTCTAATTAATTAATGATCCTTTACCCTCAGAAAGGCTTCCTTCTCTCGCCCATTCTCGGGCTGTAGAGGATCTATCGATTTTTCATAGGTACTTCCACGGCTTCTACTCCAAGAAACTGTCCAGTATCATTCCTTCACAAGCAGTTCCCAACATAACAACTTGTGGGGCCGCATGTATACATCCCTATACGGTCCAACTGGAGAATCCTCAAACCTCCCACTTTGTTCGTTCTTTTATTTCTAAAGTTTCTAGAATGAAGTACCTACTGCCCTCAGAGGTCCTTTCTTCCTTTTCAAATCTTCAAGTATATGTATAAAAAGATCCCGTATTACCAAACTCCCTTCTACCTCGCTTTAGACACAAAAGGTATGTTAAGGTGTGCAATAGGTGTTTTTTGCCATTTTTTAAATTCCTTATTAAACACACAATTTCTTTGAGGAAATGTTTCTATTAACATACAATAAGCCCAAAACCAAATTTAAAATTTATTGAATGACTATAAAACTACGGGTTTGGAAACTAACTCGCCGACCATAGGGAATTAAAGCATAGGAAATATTCGAGGTAGGATGTGCTTTGTTCGTATCACCGTCCGACGAAAGGCAGAAGCGGTGGGCAGGCGGCCCGTGATATCATTCTGCTCGCTCTCGTTGTAGCGGTGAATTGTAGGAGAGTACATAGTAGGTTGGTAAAAGGAATTCAAAGCATTCATCGCCTATGGTTCACGGTTTGGTTTCATACCGGTATATAAAAAAGCCTTGGATTTGGTAACCGAATTCTGTAACATCAGTAGGATGACACCGGCCAAAATTTTTTTTTGGTTTTCTGTTCTGGTTAGTTCTGGTAAGTTCTGTTTAAAGATATTAAAAAACACTATAAGAACTAAAAAAATATTTTTATTTCTTAAAGTTTACTTTTGTTTGATTCACGTTGATAAGTTTATTTAATATAAAAGAGCTCAGACAAACCCAAAAGAAATACAAGTAAAAAAATATATGGCACGCCATTGGTTTTTTCTAAAATAAAAATCAACATCATAATTTATTTTGCAACAAATTCTACCTCTAAATAATTTCGTTGTACCACAAATGCATTAAAACGGTTTTTTTTGCGCGAAAATAGTGCATTGGAGAAAAAGAAAGTCAAGAGCTGAAATTTTTTGGGAACTCAATGAAGATTTTAAAACTGACTTTGATGTTAAAAAATATATTGCCGTACTCTACATTTTTTGAAAAATTTTTAATATACATCCCGTTCGGACGCTACTGGAAGAAATAATTAAAAATATTTTATATTAAAAAAATTGGTGCTCGGTAGGTGCATGTCAAATTTTATGAAAATATCTCAAACAGTTTTGAAGTTATAATAAGTAAACCATTTTTGTCTTAAAATTTTAACACCCTATAGCTTAAAAGTTAAGAAGTTTCGGACATATGTTAATATGACCTTTTCTTCCTAAAATAAGCCAAGGAATTATATCCTGTATAAAAATCATTGATTTTTCCCAAAAACTTGGAAAATTGCTTTAAGTTTTACAAAAGCAAAATTTAATATATATATATATATATTTCTTAGTTTTGGCGTCGAAGAAACTAAAATTTAATATGTAGAAGTTAGACCCAGAAATCGTGTTGACCAGTGTAATTAATACCGTTTCTTAATTTACACATTAGCTTGGCATCATATGTAGAAATGCGGAGCTGGTTATAAATACACCTGGCACAAAACAAGTTATTTAGTCGCACGCAGTATGTTTTTGCTACAGGGCAATAAACTATTAAAAGTATAACTACTTGGACAACAAGTAAAATGTTATAGAAACATATGATGAACCTAATTTTTGGACTCATTTCAAGTTTACCGGGATAATATATTTTTTAAGGAAAACTTTTCAACATAACATAAGTTATTTGCTACCAAAATGGATTGTTTTCAGAGTAGATATTATAGTCCTAGGACCATAATTAATTCATTGGTGCTAGGACTATAAGAAAAGAACGAGGATCCGAAGAATAATGCAATTTTTGTATCATAATTAACATTTTAAATTTTATGACAGAATATTTATGCAATAATTATTGTAATTATAAGTCTCACAAAAGTAAGCTGTCAACCTGTAAGAGATAATTTGTTGTATGATTATAAGGCAAAAAGTTTATACTAACATGGGTCTGCAAATTCTTTACTTTCAAGATACGGGGTATTTGAAAAAAAACGTAAGACTTTAAAAACACTTATTTTGGTTAAATTTGTTAGTCTAGATATAATCATTATAAAATTAAGGATATGTTGATGTTATCAAAAAAAAAAAGTAGAAACCCTTTTTTGTAAAGAAACATTTTTTATGCAGTGAATTAAAAGTAAAGATTTTGTTTTTACCACAATGTTTTACATGCAATTTTTAAACATTGTGCCAAAAATCGTAAGGGTTACAGTCACGAAACCCGCCTAGTCCGATACCCGAAACTTGTTTTGAGCCTTATGGTTTTATGACTAACCCTAACCATTTTTGGCAAAATCTTTAAAAGTTGCATGTAAAACATTGTGCTAAACATGTCTGCTAAAAAAAAGACGCGTTTGCTCAGCCTGATATCCTAAACATTTGCCATTGACAGGCTTGGTTAAAGCGCCGCTTCAATATATGGCGGTATGATTATTCGTGGTAGACCCGTAAAAGGAACCCCCTTAAAAGGTTAAGTGTTCTTATCATGAAGTCCATTTTATTACTGGCCCAGGGACTAGCAGGCAGTGGTATCAAACTCACGACTAGTATCATAATAATTGTTAATTCCATCATTATTACATAAATAACAGAACTGTAAATCAGCATTTAATAATACTACAATACTATCCTGTTTCGGTTAGTATCTATCTCTAGCCGTTTTCAAGTGATATAAGCGGTTATTTAAAAACGATTGGAGATAGATACCATCCGAAACGTCGAGTATCAGTTAATCAATGCCAATAAGTAAATTATTAACCCAGGTAATGAATTTTATAATTTGTTAAGAACAAAACGCTTGATTCTGTTACTTTTTTAATAGTTTATAAAGTTCTAATTAAAACAATATTGTAGGACATGCTTCGTATTTGATCATAATTTAAAAAGATGATCCTGATTCCTATATTTTTTGGAAAGGATTCAGTTTTCTCTTAGTTTATATTTTTTTCGGTAAACTTAAAATATTTGGATGGTCCTTTATATTTTTTACACCATAAGCTTTCAGTTAGACAATAATTTAGTTTTTTACGTTATACAATTAAAAAGCATAATTCCGTTTAACATAAAGAATTTATTAGCCATGGTTTTTTATTTAGTTGACTACGTATTTTGTTGGAGACGGATTTTATTAAAAATGACGAAAAGAAAGTAAATTTAGACTCATGTAACTCACTATTTATTTTACAGTGTGTCTACGTAAGTTGGCGTCATATGAGAAATTTGTTTAATTTAAATTTTACGAAAAAAGTTATTCTTTATAAAAAGTTCTGCAAGTATTTTGTTGTCACTAAATTAAAAAAATATAAATATTTAAAATTGTCCTAAAAATTTATAATCATGGTATGTATTGCACTAATGTGAAAACCAAAATTTTCACCATTATCGCAGGAAAAAAATCAAAATATATATATTTTTTTGCAAATAATCAAAGTTGCATATTTAGAAGTAATTTTGAATTCTAAACATATTTTCTTTATAACGTCTACTTACGTAGACACACTGTATTGCGAAAATTAATCGGCATAATATTTTTTGTAAATTTATTTTATTATTGTTAATTTATTTTGTATTATCAGGTAATTTATTTTGCCAATTTGTATATGTATATATTTCCAGTTGTTAATTTTTATTGTGACTGTAAATATTTTTATTTTGGTTTGTAAATAAATACCAAAGTTTAAAATATATATATATTTTTTTTTTGATATTTTTATACATCATTTGGTCAAACTTTTCGTAAACGTGAAAACTGTATTGGATTCCATCCTCTTCTTGTATTTCATTTGGCACCTCTGGATCACTAAAATATAAAAGGATTAGACTTATTTAACTGGTTTAATACGCAGTTTTAAACTTTTTAGTTAGGAAATCATGTTTATAGCAAAAAGGAAATATTATTAAAATACCTTACAGGATGTTTACAACTTTAAAAAAAACTATTTAAAACCTATGTTCGTAAGTACATTGTGTTGATGATAATGGGTGTTTAAACTGACCACACGGGTTTAAAAATATTTGTGTGCCTCCTAAATAAATTTTCTATTTTTTATAGTCATTTGGGGACATTAAATACAGAAATATATCGCATTTTACTGAGCATAATTGAAGACCTTGGTGCAAAAACCAGGTAAGTCACATTATAGAAAGTTTTGGGAAATTAAAAAAAACTAAATTGAAGATATGTTCTATATTGGTTCGGCGGATTTATTGATTAGATGTTATTTTTGGGTACACGCCAAATTATATTAAAAAACCAAAAATTCCAAAAATAAAAAATAAGAAAATAAAAACTAAAAATCGACGTTTCAGTGGCAAGTCTGCCACCGTTGTCAAGATAAAATTAAATTAAAATAAAAAATTTCAAAATTAACTATTATTTAGGTTTAAAAATTAAATTTTTAGCTTTTTGTTAAGGAAATTCTGAAAACCTTTGACATTTAATGGCAGACTTGCCACCGAAACGTCGATTTTTTGTTTTTTATTTACATATTTTTAATTTTTAGAAGTTTTAATTTTTTATTATAACTTGGCGTGTACCCAAAAATAACATCTAATTAAAAACTGAATATTTTGTTTTTAATGTGGAAAATAAACCATTTTATTTTAGGGTATAGACAAGGTAATAAAAAACGTAATTAATATGATATAACAGAAAAACATGAACCCAAACTTTTATTTTTTTTTGTTCAAAATTTGGACTTACCTGTTTTTTGCCACGAACGGTATATTGAAATCATGGGCGCCGGCAAAATGACTTTTAGAGGGGTGCAAAATATTGTAAAGAACAAGAAAAAAGTGCCTCCTGGCGCCCATGACGTCACTCGACGCGAGAACCACATGACCACACATTTGGATCCAGACAAGTCCCCACCTATGGGGTCATCCAATATTCGGAAGGGTTCGGAAAAATCACTAAACGTTACTAAGGGGCAGGGGGTGTAGGGACGAAATGACGTGAACTTATTTTTTTGTTAAAAAGCTTGCAGTTTTAATGTTTGTCTAAATATTTTTATAACGGTTTTTTATTTTCTAGAATAAAATTAGATTAAAGTTACCTTTACTCAAAGATAATATTATAAAATACTAATAATAATAATATATTTGGTACCAAAAAATACACGTGATTGGGAATAGGTAAGGAGTGGGGTTAGTTTAAAACCTCTCCAAGTATCACTGGTGGGGGGTCAAAATTTTGTTAAAAACATTACGTAATTAATGGACGTCTCCTATCAAAATTAGCTTGGTGCAAAAGCAGGTTTGTTCTGAACTTGCCCAATTTATGCCACCAATACTTCAAGATGCGTTGTACCCACCTTATTTTAGCACCAGACGATGCGCAATGATATAAATACTTAGAATATTTGAAAAAGCAATTTTTAATAAAAACTGGAGTTACCTGGATTTTGCACCGAGGTCTTCAATTAAAACATATCCCTAGGGTACAAAATCATGTCTCAAAAAGCAATATGTGAAAAGGTATAAACAATTTATAAAAAGAAAATATATAACTGATGGGGTTTGTTTTTAATTTAACTATAAATTAAGAAATTATAATTATTAACAGTATTATTGCACTTATTTATTCAAAAATGTCTCTTCATTTTGGCTTCTCTTTTGTAATCACTGTCAGTTGTATCTCTACTCAAGTTTTAGCAGTAGTCTGCTTACATTGAAAACAATCGCCATCGTCCCTAATATATCTTTCTAATAGATATGTCTTAACAGAGAATAATCAGGATAAAAAGTGAATAACGATCATACCACTAATAACAAGAAAACAAATTATGTACCACCAACCTAATTATTTGTATCCAAGGATTTTATGATATTTTAAACTAATAATTGATAAATTGTTGTAGTATCCAATGGCGTAGCGTGAACTAATATGGACGTAAGTGAAGTCCCATCAACGAGGCCCTTTTTTCTCATGATCTATCCTATAAATCTATATTAACAAAAGATGCTTTGACACGACATACCTACTCATTACAGTGAAAAGGTATAAATGCGAGGTGGGAGAATATTGAAAAGTAAATAAATAAAAAAGCAAAGGATTTATTTTTTACATAAGTAATGTTATCGTTAGTTCTGGTTATAGTACTGCTCTGGACAGTGCCGTGGTGTAGGCAAAAACAGGCGAAGTCGTATCCGGGAGGCCCTTTTTTGTCGATAAAGATAGCAAAAAAAAGTTGACAAGAAAAAGGTCTCCAGCTTTAGATACTGACTAATTTTTTTTTAATACACATAAAATACTGGCATAGGCGAACATGTACCTGCGAGGTCCTATTCCTGGAATACTTCAGTTGAAGAGCAAAACATAAAAAAGTCCCCACCTTTAAACACAAACTGTTTTTTTAATACATATAAAATACAAACGTTAGCAAGCATGTACATGCGAGGCCCCCTTTATGAAATATTTCAGTTGGAGAGCAAAAAAAGAACCTCTAATAAACTACATTTTTCTTATACTTTAATCACACTTGCCATTATTTATTCTGCACAAAATTATAACACAAAAATGTCTGTTTTACATTTCATACCATACAATTGCAAGGCTTTCTAGCCGCGAGGCCCTAGGCTAGCTAGGCTACTGGATCTGGATGGATTGCCTGCGCGAAACAAAAGTTACGGTCATCACCGAACGTTCACTTGCGGGCGCCGAACGGTCTATCGGCATTATCGTACATAATTGCCTGGGTTTCCCGTTCGGCAGTGGCGACGCTAGACCAAATATGTACGTCGGCGACATCAAGTCGAGACCTCTTTACTTCGCAGTAAAAAAACCGTTAAATTAAGTAAGTCAAATTATAAAATAATTTATAAGTATAACGAGTTTTATTGTTAATAAAATGATGACAAAAAATAATTAAGAACACACATAGAAATTAAAATCTTAGTCAAACTTTTCGGCTTTCAGCCTTACTGATTTTTTGCGCCGTGCGCGTAATTCAGCGTTTTTACACTACCCGATAATAAGATATCGGTATCGGACGCTCATAATGAAGAGCACACACACATTATGTTTGTATATGTGCTCAATTAAGATGTTTTGTAAATATAACTGTTTTATGCATTGCATTCATTGGTTTACTTACACCCATAAATTCAATAAAGAAATAAATTATAAATGCCATACACATCACTTACAAACATTTTCACCCAATACAGATATCGTGCCGGCAGTGTGTGTAAGGACACTCATTAGGGCGAAACTTTCATTTCATAGTGTTGCCGCACAGACGATCCTGAATACCCGTAAAGTACCTACTAGGTACTCACTTCCATCGGGCACGTGTTAAATAATAAAATTCATTACCATTTGCTTAGCTTTTTTCCTGACTTGTTCAACCTAAGCCAGGATGACCAGACATTGAACATAAGTTTAGCAACATTACACACGATCATACATGAGCACTTGGGTTTTAGAAAAATTTGTACTCTTTGGGTTCCACACAAGTTAACTCCCGAGCAGCAGACACAAAGAGTGAATTGGTGTAAAAAAATGATGTCCAAATTCCAGGAGGGTAATTCTAAAGAAATAGTGTCGATCGTCATGGGAGATGAAACTTATCTTTATTATTACGACGTCCCAACTAAACAACAGAATAAGATATGGGTTCTCGAAGGTGAAGAAACTCCGACCGAAGTTCGCAAATCAAGACCTGTAAAAAAATAATGATAGTTGTTTTCTTTGGTTCAAGAGGAATAATTGAACGTGTTGTGCTTTGAGAACAGAAGACCGTAAATGCTCTCTGGTACACTACAGTATGCCTTTCAAAACTTATAGAAAAGTTAAGAGTGATTCGCCCAAACACGCAACTCGCTAGCTGGTACGTTCATCATGACAATGCCCCACCTCATCGAGCTGAACTTACTAGTCAATTTTTGACAGATGCAGGCTTGAGACTTTTGGAACATCCGCCTTATAGCCCCGACTTGGCGCCGTGTGACTTTGGGTTGTTTCCTTTTGTCAAGAGCCAACTGAAAGGACCAAAGTTTAAAACTGAAGACGCGCTACTGGAGGCTTGGGATAAAATATGCGCTGAAATAGCAAATGAAAAGTGGAAAGCTATTTTCAGTGACTGGTTGGTTAGAATGGAAAAGTGTATGCAATGTGGTGAAAACTATTTTGAAAAAATCAAATAAATGTACGTATATCTCAAAACTTTTCGAACACCCTACGTAGTGTATTCATACTTAATTTGTTCTTTTTCCTTGGGATACAGAACCTGAATTTAGTACTTCTCACATATTAATCAGTAGCCGTAAATAAATCGTTAAGTGACGCCAAAAGTAGTTATTGTGGTGCTAATCTGTTTAATCATATTTTTAAAGAAAATATATATTTTTTTAACTACTAAGTATGTTTAAAAAAATATGTATTTGATAGAATTACCCAATTCTGTTCGTTTCAAATAAAATTAGTTTGCTTATTGATTCATTTACTAATAATTTATAAAAATATTTTATTTCTGGAAGGTGGAGAAAAAAAGCTGCATTTGGCGGCAATATATTTCACATTATTTTGTTAAGTCTTTATTTGTGATTATTATTTTACATTCTTTATTTGCGATTATTTGCTACTCTGAAAAAATATATATTTTTTTACAGATATGCACTATTTAATAAAGAGCACCTTTTAGAATTGTGGTTGTAGGAAGGCGAAAAATACGAAAAGTTTTTTAAAATATTTAATTACCCAAATCAAAAAATCGAAATAAACATTAACTCATCTAATGAACCAGATATCTGACAAAAATTTGTCGCCTCTGCCCCAATTTTGTAGAAATATGATGCCAAGCAGCACAAAACAAGGGGTATGTTCAAAATAAAAATTCTGCTTCGTTGGAAAAACAGATTGTTATTGTATTTGATTTATCTACACCGTCAACATTTCCTCGTGGACCCTGGTTATTATTTCAGGAAAAATCAAAAGAACTAAGGAAAGCAACGCAATTGTCTAATAAGACATCCTCATCACTTTTAAAAGAAGTGGATGAAAGTCTTTGCCAGCTAGCAAAAATAATAAAAATGCTAAGCTTCCTAGAAAAAGAAACTTAAAATACCCTGTCGAAGAAGCGTTGGAGCTTATTTTATATTTAGAATCAAATTTAAACAAGCAGCAATACCATAATATTCGATATGGTGCTATTTCATACAACTGTAATATAGAGGGTGTCCGGTAATTAATAATTTACCGAGAAATCATAGATTACTTTTGCCAAATTATTAAGATCTAACCAAAGACCTACATCCAAAAGTTGTTAATAACAAAAATATAGGGCATCAAAGTGAAAAAATATATTTTAATTTATTTCGATGAGTGTATACGTTTTAAATATTGTAATAAAACACGGTATCTAAGAGTTTTTTGACATGAGCTTTTAAGATCCAGTATTACCTAACTTTTTGTGGAAGCAGGAGGGCGATACTTACACTACTTGGAATTTCTCTAGAAAGTAGCAAGCTTTTTGTGCTACCCTGTATGTACCATCTAAGTATACCAATTTAGTATCCTATACTTTGTACACAAACAAGCTGTACTTTGTAAGAATTGCTATAAGCAACAGTTTCCGAAATATTTGCCTTAAGATTGTTTAGTACAACCAAAACTACAACTGCCACATCAAATACGAATGGTGTAATGTCGGACTTTTTGGCAGATACCTCGAAAACGATTGCTCAGAGCCATTATTATAAAGAATACCTTTTTGTGTAAAAAGCATAGAGAGTTTATATGTTTACTTAGAAAGTACATACAGAGTGGCACAAAAAAGTTGTATATTTTTATAGAAATTTAAAGTAGTGTAGGTAGCGCCCTCTAGCTTATACAAAAAAATATTATCAAATTTAAGTAGTTCATATCAAAAAACCCTTAAATAAAAAATTTAATCAAAATATTTAAAAGGTATCAAAAATTATTCAAATAAATTGGTTTTCTTTTTCTCTTTGACACCTTATATATTGTGTAAAGGTGAAAGTTGAGTTTTTATATTATTTATTATTATTGGTTTAGGAAAAACCAATTTTTACTTGTAAGTTTTTTAACTGAGCGCATTTAAATAATTTTGGCCAAAAAATAGGCTCCCAGAAACCATAGTGCGACGTCGCCAACGCCTAGCGCCGCCACTGCCGTTCGGGGGCTAGCTTACCATCGCTCACTGAGCACGGTGAGCGAGAGTGACCCAGATTTGTATTTGGCTATGGTTTTTAAATTACGTATGGTTGTAAACGCACCTATTTCTTTACTGCGAGATGTAGTAAGTATTCAAAAATTCTTTTAGCCAATGCAAATCTAAATCTGGGTTATTTATGGGTGATACACACATGCGTTAAAAAATGAACGCAGCTCCAAAATGTTTTCCTGTTTATATGACAACCAAAATGTGATTTTAGCTAAATAGGAATGAAAGAAAATATGCCTTTTGTATGGCGTTGTCTCGCTTATTTGAATCACATAGAAAGTCACAAGCACAGAAGTTGTTTACAGTCTGTGATAGGTGTGACCAACACTTTTAGGTTTTTATTTAATTTAAGAATAAACAGGGAATTTAAGTCTTGTGGTATCGCATTTAAAGACGTCTTGCAAGACCCCTTTAAGAGCAAGGCGGTGGGCGACCAACCACGCCTAGCCACTGACTCTATCAGTAAAACGACTTTTTAATTTTAATATTGGAATATTAGGACTATATTTAAAAAAGAAAGGTTATGATGGTCCTCAAAAAACGAAACGTTGCATTTGAAATAAAATAATACCTTTGGATAGAGAACTCGATTTTAAATAAGATCAGAAAAAACTAAAACGAATTATAAATATTTCAGTTTTTTCCGGTTGACTCTGGAAATATTAGAAACTTTAAAACTTTCTAAAGAGCATATTATTAGGCACATAAAACATTTTTTTTTTCATTTATTCGCATTTTTTACAATTTCCATTGCATTAACACCATATTGACATAAAAGCCTAATGGTATAGTAACACTATAATATAAGGATTACACTTACCTTACTATTTTGAAGTTTTCTGGAATGGCAGGAAAAAATGTATCGCAGTCAAAGTTTTTATGGATTTTAGTTAAATACAGCCTATAAAAGTGTAGACTTTTAATGCTTCCTAAAAAATAACGATTTTATATTAATCGTATTTCCAGAAAAGTTGCCGATTTTTTTGTAATAGAAGTCGAAAATAAAACGTCACTGTATGGTAATTTTATGGTTACACTAGTCATCAGTCATATTTTCATTAAAAACATTTAAACAGTCAGAGAAAATAAAGATGAATAATAGTTTTATGTTGCATTGCATTTTTGGAAAATATTAGTGCAGTATTATATATTAAGTTATTATAATAAAATACATAAAATAACTTATTATGTTAGTAAACAAAAAAATAGGAGAATGTCAATAAAAAATAGTTTCATTTATTTAATTAAACGATGTGAGTTCAATGAGCTATCAATATTTTTCTTTATTGATTATTAAAACCTAAACAATTAAGTTATAACTACTGGTGGTTATTTAAAGAAGCTGCTATAAGCATTAAATGCTTGTTTTGTAATTTAATAATAAGTAGGATACCATACAAATATATCGCTCATGGGCTGCAACAGTGGTACAACTTAAAAAAAAACATGAGAAGTCCAAAAACAGGTGTAAATAAAAAATACACATTCTTTTCAGCAGCATCACTGGCAGAGAAGATATTAGCTAAAGGTTGATTTTTATTTAAACAAACTAAAGCATTTCTTATGCATTTACCTTAGCAATGAAAACTTTAAACCCATTTATCTCAACACATGATTGTTTGACTTGTGCTGCTATTGCAGCTTAGGAGCAATATTATCATCAACATCAAAAAACAACGTTAAAATTGTCTCTAAAGCTATTACAGAAAATTTTGCAAACCCTACAAGCCTTTTTTTATGATATATCTATCATACTAAGGGATCTGGGTAAGTAGGTGTTGTTTTAAATCAGCGATTAATTCCGCCATTAAAAGTGGGCTTTCAGCGTTAAGCATTTCATATTTTTACGCCATTGTCACATCTACATTTTAACATTTTTTTCTTCTTTGTTAATAAGATAATAAACCAAAAGTGTAAAATCACATTTTGGAACGAAAGCTTTCAGGGCCTTGGTCAACTGAGGAATCTTGGTTCTTGGGTTTGGACTGCGTCAAATTAAAATCATTTACCGCAGAGTACAGATCCCTGAAGCTGCCTTGTGTAATCGATGGCGAAACGTCGGTAACGATTTTAATTTGACGCGGTGCAAACTAGGGTTGCTAACCATACTATATTATATAGTATTGAACCATATTTCGGGTCTCTGTACTGTATACTGTTGAATAAATATATAGTACGCGAAAATACTATATTTCAGAGCATTTGATCTAATTTTATATTTTGCAATACTAAAACATATAAAATAAAAAACAAGATTTTTTTCTACTTTCTATTCTCGCCACTCAGCATTCACAGAATAATGAATTTAAAGTGGCGTGAAGAAAGAATTAGAGCAATTATATCATTAATAAAAAATGAGCTTTTAATTTATGTAAATCTAGAACTTAACTGCAACAAAGCTTATGGCAGTTTTTTCGAGGACAAAAATTGTTAAGAAATGCAAGAAGTGCAAAAAATCTAGTTTTATAAAAATAAATGACTAAAAAAATATATCTTAGCCTATTTTTTATTATTCCCACAAAATACTATATTTTTTGAAGCGTACTATATTTTTTATGCTTTTTTTTCAAAAAATACTATATTTTTCCAAAAAACTGTTGGCAACCCTAGTCCAAACCCAAGAACCAAGATTCCTCATCATATTTTGGATTGATTTCTTTATTTTCGCCAAAATTAGACATTTAATATTCTTTCCCGTGACTATACAGGGTATCCCAACTCTATTTATATACAAAATAACTTCGCCCACGTACAAGATACAAAAAGGAATTTAAAATTAAACATGTTTGTACACGCTAATTGTACTGCTAGTATTAGTAAATATAGAAGATGTCTTAAAATTTAAAAATTCATAGTCAAGTTAGTTTTTAAATGGTACACCCACATACACGTATATTTTACCAAATAACGACTATTGAATTTTACATCAAAAATGTATAACAGACTATACGTCAATTATTGCTGGTTTTTAAGTTAAATAAGCCACTTTGGTCCTAATAAGTTTTATTCAACACTTATATAATATGTCCATTATTGATCAGATTTTTAGAGTATAAAGTATCCTATAAGTCACTAACTTCATAAAGTGTACTTTAGTTCACTAGTGCCTTAAACAAATCCGTGGTTACAAACAAAATATACAAGAACGACAACTTGCTTTACAAAAAATTACAAAATTTCGTTGCTGGTGTTAACAATGACAAGTAACAAATAAATAATAGTTGACGTTTTTAAATTATTTTCGGCTTTAATTAAAAACTATTTCTACAAAAGTGTTGGATAAAATTTTGTATTCGATACTTGACATATACATCAGTCACTACTTTTTTGCGTGACTTATATGTGATATAACTCACTTATTTAATAAATATGTAACTATTATGCTGTTGAAAATAACTATTAAAGCTCATAACTTAAATTGTGGAATGCCCCACTCTAGTTCTCAACGCCTTAATTAATTTTCATTTTTTTGATATGTTTATATAATGGATAATTTTATTTAAATAGTCGTTCAAAAAAACTTGCCTTGTAAATACTGGAACCGCCTATAATCCACACATCTTCATATAATCCTTCAAAATTACCACTCTCTAAATTCTCTATAGCTTGGTGTAAACTTTTAAAACCATAAACATCTTGATACTGACTAAAATCTACGTCCGACCTACTTAAAACAATATTTATTCGATCCTTTAGTGGCTTAAATTTTGGTGGAATACTTTCCCATGTTTTTCTTCCCATAATGACTACATTTTTTCGGTTGTTAGTTTTGGTGCTGATTGTCATTCTATTAAAATATGCCATTTCCTTTCTGCAAATAAAAGCACATTATTTATTTTTATTTTTCATTCAAATTTTATTTATTTAAGTATTTTTGGGGTTTGATCACGGATCTGAAAATTTTTGTTTTTGGACACGTTGTTTTTGAGATGGGCGGATATCACACGTTTCAGACCTGATGACACAGGCTGTACAACTACAACTAGTCGTATCACTTAATATAAAATATTTATAGAGCAATGCTGATAAATACTTTTTTACTGTAAGGTCACATTTTCGAGAAAAAGTCGCTTTAAGGTCGGGCCTCACATAACCGCAACGAGCCCGTGGCCGTGCGTTTCCCTGGTTAAATGTAGGGGAATTTAATCAAACTGCAGTAATATGAGTCAATTATACAACGCTTTAAATTACACCTGATCATAAATTAAATATTTACAAATAAGGTAAAACAGTTTTAAGGTTTGACCACATATAACCACACCGAGTCCTGCACCGTAGCACGGCCGTGCCTCGGTTTTAAAATGTACCGTTGTAATCAAATGCCGTAGGCTTAATATCACCTCTCCGTGTCTGACCACATACCCCGCACCGCATTTTAACAAGTAAACAAACATTAGTTTATTTGATTTATTTTTCTGTGAAAATCGAGAAAATTAAAGCATTAGTGCATTGTACATTCTTCTTGTTTTGATAATAATAAAATTAAAAAGTTTATTTGAAACTGTCCTATGACATTTATAATCATAAAATGTAGTGCACTAATGTTTAAACCTAAATTTTCACCATTACCGCAGAAAAAAAACAACATTTTTTTTGTTACGGGAAAAATATTTAACATTTTAATTCTGTTAACAGATACCAAAAAGGGTCTTTTCATAAAATTACCCGTGGAAAAAAGTGAGTACTTTTTTCCCGGACATACATACACGCATGGAAAGGTAAATATTTAATTTTAGAATAATTTATTATACAGAACTTACATTTATCTTATATTAGCAGTCCAGTCAGATATTTTTTATCTTTATAATATTCCGAATAACTACTAAACTACCGCTTTTAGTTTTAACTTTTTAATTTTAATACGTCAAATTACAAAATTACATTGTCAGATACTAAATAATTTCCTTTAGGGTTTTCATAGTATTGCAAGCTTAAATTGTGTTTCAAATATACCAGTTGATCAGTTTGAAACTTCAAATTTTACATGATTAATTTTCTGACTTTAATATTATGTTTTTTTAATAATAAGGCGTTGTTTTTCTATCACAATAAATAATAGTGTATTATACACGGGAAAAATTTTTAGATTTTAGCTCTCGGTTTATCGTCTCCCTCCGCTTCACGTCGGGAATCAACAAAACCTGGGGCTAAAACCTAGAACTTTTTCCCTTGTATAATAAATAACTATTTTTTGTAAATAAACAAAATTGCATATTTAGAAGTAATTTTTAATTTCAAACATCTTTTTTTATAACAATTTTTGATATTAGCAAAAATACAGGTATTTTACTCTTAAGCAAAAATTTCATTTTTGGTCAAACCTCGTAGATGACTGACACAATTTGATATCTGGTGATTTCATTTTAGGTTTTGGACCATGCAGAACTTTTTATAAAGAATAACTTTTTTTGTAAAATCAACAATACAAAAGTAATCCATATGACGCTAACTTACGTAGACACACTGTATGTCCTAAACGTCTTAATTTTTAAACAACAGTGTGCAAAGTTTTAAGAAAAAAATTGTATTCTTATCATAACTTTGAAACTGTTTAATTTTTGAATGAAATTTGGCACGCACCTAAGTACTAAAAAAATAGGATTTTTTTGTAGAAGATTTTTAAATATTTTTACCAGTGGAGTCCGTATGGGATGAAAACTAAAGATTTAAAAAAAAATATCGTACGCCATTGCTTTTTCAAAAATAAAAACCATTTTTTAATCCCCATTTATTTTGCAACAAATTTGATCCGTTGCCTTTTTTCTTCCGACGCACCGTTTTCGCATAAAAACTAAAAAAAGGGCACTAGCTTACTAGTTTAAAATAATTTCGCGATACCAAACATGCATCAAAAACGGTTTTTATTTTTTTACGCGAAAATGGTGCATCGGACAAAAAGATATCAAGAAGTCAAATTTGATGCAAAATAACTATGAATTTTAAAACTAATTTTTATTTAAAAAAAGCAAAGGCGAACCATATTTAAAAAAAAAATCAGTATACATCTTGTATGGATGTCACTGGTAGAAATAATTTAAAAAATTTCACATTAAAAAATACCCTTTGGTGCTGAGTAGATATGTCCCAAATTCCAATGAAAATATCTAGAACATTTTTAAAGTTAGAATAATAATACATTTTTTTTCTCAAATTTTAACACCCTGTAGCTTAAAAGTTAAGAGGTTTAGGACATATGTTATTATGAATGTTTCTTCCTAAAATGGGCTAAGGAATCATATCCTGTATTTTTAGCCATCAATTAAATTACACCCTGTATTTATAAAACACAAAAGTATTTAATTGTACATGAATATTGAAAAATTATATGCATAATTGTTAAGTATATAGGGTACTTTTTTAATAACAGACATTTTACATACATTATTAGACATATACAGTGACCGCCATAAATGTTGAACCATAGAGAAAACTTTTTATTTTTGATCTCTCAAAAAAAAAATATATTTGATAAAAATTTCCACATATCCCTAAGCTCACAATACACACCAAAGTTTGAATAAACTACTAATCATAGTGTATGCGAGGTAGATGCAAATTTAAAAATTTAAGAGAAATACTACCCTAATTTTTGATCTTACAACAACTATTATTTTAAAACTTGTTAGAATTAAAAGTTATGTCATAATAAAAATTAAACTTCCTATTTAAATATCAAAAATAAAATATATTATTTGCACTTACCTCGTATAGCAGTTAGATAGAACTAAATTAACTGTAGTAGTTGTGAATAATCCTTATTGTCATTTATTTTTTAAAAATATCAAATATTTGTTATTCTTAAAATATGTAAATAAGTTTAAGTTACCTAAGATAAGAAAAGGAAATGACTTTTTTTTTTTTGGTTCAATAAGGCTAAAATTTAAAAGTTCCTTTAGATTAATGTTTCACATCGTTTTTTGTTATGGATAACGCCTCCACTTTATAGAATTTCAAATTTATTTTTATGTCTTTGTTTTGTGTTTAGATTATTTCACCATCCCAACCCAGGCCAAGTCGTTTGCAGCCCCTTTAACTGCTAGGGTCCACAAGTCTCTGGTTGGAATTATATGAAAAAGTGGACTTGTGGTGTTCACATTTTCGTCAGTGGTTTACCCCTTGGCGTGTCATACTAGACGTGGTCAAAAGCTTTGGATATATTAAAAGCAACGAGCTGGAATTTACCTACAAACTCAAGAAACTTGTTTCAGTTGTGTAATACAAAGTAAATAAGATCTGGCTTTGGATATTTTGTGACGGAATCCATACTGGTGTCATGCAAAATTTAGTATTTTTCTAAATAATTAAAATTTTGCAAATTAATGAATTTCTTCATTACTGTACAAAAACTAAGTAAAGTATCATAGGTATATAGCTAGATGGCACAGTTTTAGATCCTTTCTTGGAAATAGGTTGAACATGTGCAGTTTTTCAGATCTCCAGAAAAATACCTGTGTCATAAGAAATACAAATGAAAATGCTAAAATTAATTTGTCGTCTGTATATGGCTATTGTCGAACCACTTTTTGTGGGCCATATCAACTTCAAAAAGTGGCCCGTGGAAACACGGCCTAAGCTAAATTCACCATTATCCGCTAAATTGTCACTCAATATTTGTCTTTCACCTATTGAAAATTCATGTAACTATCTATTTTACCTATTTTTTTTTTTAATGAAAAGCTGCACTTTCAATTATTTCAATTGAAGTAGCCATGGCAGTGCAATGGCTACTGCGATTAAAAGTGAAGCGTCGTAATTTGATGGAAAAAAGGGGTAAAATAATTATTTGCAAAAAGAAAGGAATTTTGTGGGTTTTTTTTTACCCTCCCCTAACCCTTAATCTCACGTGAGATTTATGGGAATGAAAAAGGTCCTCACTTTTCAATTCCATCATCACCCTCACCCTCGGGCCAGCCCTGGGGGGCCATATGATAATTAAATCAAAAATACAAAGGCTGTGGCATCAAAGGGGGGCATGGCTCCCTTATTACCGCCCTCCTCGACCCCCACCCCCTAAATATCTTACGTAATTTATGGACGCCCCGTTATACAAACAAACATCAATTTTAGGCAAATAACCAATTATAAAACTGTATTTACCAATCCGTTATGTTGACGTTTAATTCATGTATTATACGTCAAAGTTGTCACCAATTATTACTTCAGTTAAAATTGGCTGAACGCCTAAAATTGATGAAAGCTAATATACGCGAATTCATTTTGCAGACCATGGACTCATTCAAGTTTGACAAATTTGGGTTAAACTTTACCCATTTTTTGACCTTGGCAAACGAATTTGTTCCTTATGTTTATAAAAGCCTTTTTTATTTTTCGATATAGGTGACATAGGCCACTAACCCGCGTTTGGCATAAAAACTTTCTATAACTTATACACAGACTACAGTAAAAAGAACTTGGTTCGAAGAGCTACAGACGGGTCATGCAAAACTGTCACATTGGGAGGGGGTCAAGGTTAGTTATTTTTTTTTAATTTGCTTTTTTAAGGAATTAGAAAAAAAGGGTAATTTTCTAGAAACCTGCGGCAACTCCGATTTTAACGAAATTTGGGATACGGGGTTTTTGAGGTGCTGATCACGAATCTGAAATATTTTTGGCGGAAACGTTTCGTTCTCGAGATATTCATCATCAAAGTTCAAATTTGAACTAAGCTTATTTTCACTATATTCCCCCTTCTTTTTGCACACAATTCTTGATTTAAAGCTAAAGTGTCACACAATATTTGATTTTCACCTTTTAAAACCCCGTTTTTCTACGTTTTTTACGTTATTTTTAATTAAATTGCGTGGCTGTTTTTTGATAATGCGGCAACCATACGTACACATAGGGCTTCATGGCACACTGGGATTGAAATGATTCAAAGTATAGCTATGCAATTTAATGCAAAAATAATTTAAAATACGTAAAAAATGGAGTTTTAAACGGTAAAAATCAAATATTGTGTGCCACTTTATCCTTAAATCAAGAATTGTGTGCAAAAAGAAGGGGGATATTGTAAAAATAGAATTAGTTTAAAATTCAAGTCTAATGATGAATATCTTAAGAACGAAACGTCTCCGCCAAAAATTCTTTTAGATTCGTGATCAGCGCCTCAAAAACCCCCGTATACCAAAATTATTGGGGCTTAAGCCCCCTTAAAAACCAGTGGCTAGTTACGCCACTGCTGTAGCTTCTTATTCACACCTATTTACACTTTTAGTCCTATACTGCACTACACCGTTCTACACTTAATTTGATACCTAACAGAGCTAAAGATTGTTTACATTTTCACTTAACCTAACTTTTAACATCAAAATAACTTTGGTACAAATATTTACATACAATGTGGATACCATTATTTAAAAAGAAATAATATAGCACATTCTTACTTACTTTAGTCGCCAAGGTAAATCACCATTTTTGCCTATACCCATGTTTTCACTAGCAGCTGCTATTAATTTTAACTTAACACCCATATTTACTTCCAACTATGGATTGTGGAGGGGAGGATAACCATCTTTATGGCGGACAAGTTGAAAAAGTGGCAATCGGAATGTAACAAATTGGGATGGCGCCACAGTAGCCAGTGGAGAGATTTTGGTATTTCTTTCCTCTTTATTTTGTAGCTATCTGTCCTTTTTCATTTTGTATCTCACTCTAATAATTCATACTCATTGGTTAAAAAATCTCCTCTGGCTACTGTGGCGCCACCTTAAGTTGCACCTTTCGACGGACACTTGTTAAAACATTCAGATGGTTATCCCCCCTCCACCATCCATACTTCCAACGAATTAACTAAAGGCGAATTTTTTATTGTCAACGGTTCAAAACATTTTAAAAACATAAAATGAAATGGCAATATAAATATAAGAGTTAGATAGAGATAGGTATTCAAATGTTTTTAAAATGTTTTGAACCGTTGATAATAAAAATTCGCCTTAAATTCAATGCAAAAAGAATAGACAAGGATAGAGGATAAATCGCCGTTTCGAAAAGTGGCACAATTTGAAGAAGGGTCTGTGGGATGGTAGGGCATGCGCATACGCACTCCAATGTCAAAATCGGCGGTATATTCAAAAACATTGATTTATTGAGTAAATATACATAAAACATTAATAAAAAGTGTAAAATGTGGTTAAAACTGAAATTTATTAATAATTTAATGACTAATTTTGGTAATTTAGTGCTAATGGTGTATTAAAATCTATTTGGTAGAAGTCTATTTTTTTCTTAGATTGGAATAGGTTAATGTGGAAAAATATATATAAATTTTAGGGAAATAAGAACTAAAAATGAAAATCTAAATAGAATTATTTCTTGAAAACTAAACTTTTATTGTGAAATTACATATTTAGCATAAAGAATGGTTGTAAAATGTAAAAGAAGTGTATAATTTTAAGTTAAGAAATATATGAAAATAGCACGCTTAAACTTACCAACCAAATAAATTATAGATTTATTTTGATCCTATTTAGTTGAAAGGTATTATAGTGTATAACAGGGATGGCCAACCATTAGTTGAGTCGACCGTAGCAAGGTCAAAAATATAAATACCTGAACCAGGGCCGTACCTACCAGGTGGTGCAAGGCACCAGGGCGCAACGCATGTGAAAATGAATGGCGGAAAGTCGGAGAAAGGGCGGGTGGTTGTTACGAATGATTGTGATTTTGAAAAATGAGGTGGGGACTTTTTTTTTGCTTTTTCAAAAGTACTATATGAGGAAGAAAGAAGACAATGGGAGTTGGGCGCTCTGTTTAGAAAGTACACAATCGGGGTGAAGACCTTTTTTCCGAAATGCCGAAATATGACATTGGTAGATCGCACTGGGTGTCGTCACTGAAAAGTCGATCTTGGGCCTAAACAAGTTGGCCACCCCTGGTGTATAAGTTAATATTATTTTTACTGAGAAAAGAGTTGTATATAGGATTTCAGTTTCCATAGGCCACTGTGCTTGGTCCATTTTATTCAATATCTACATACTTGTTTTTTTAGGTATGAGGAAGCAGATAAGATTGTAGGTTTTAATTAACAATGAAAATTTAAGTGTCCACAATATTGAATACAATATTATTTTGAAATAAAATACCTTTTTAAAGGAAGCTCAAAAATGCTAGGTATTGCAGAAAAAAAATCTTAATCCTAAACATCTTTTTTTTCCACACATTTTCGATATTGACAAAAATAAGTGTACTTTCTTCATAAGAAAAATTCATAATTTTTAAGATATTTCATATACCAATAAAAAAATATTTATATCTCTTTAACATCGAAAACCATTACTTAATATGGGATGGTTGAATTTTTTCATAAAATTAATAATAGTTTGCCTTATGGAACGAACTTAAGTAGACACACTTTAATCTTGGTTTGTACCTCAACTGGGTCAGTTATTTAGTGTTTAGGCCTTTTTATTTTTCGCTTTAGTATAATTTTTATCACTATTAATACTTTTTAAACTGGTTTGTCTGTCTTACAGTTCAAGAAAATTTTTAAATATGGAGTGACGCACACAGAAATCCTCTATTGGTTTATTGTGTTCTTACTTTACCTCCAGCAAGATATTCATTAAATATATTTATATAAAATATTAGTGTATATAATATTTTGTTAAAAAAATAAATCTTACATAAAGTGTTAATTTGTTTTTATTCATAAAAAAACAACGTAAATAATTTCAAAAATAATTTATTTAAAAAACCAATAAATTTGCACAAATGTTGTTTTAATAATTTTTTTTTTTAATTTATAACACAGGTCACACGTAAAATTAAACCGAATAAAACACAAAACAAATAAACAACCACAACAATCACAAAACATCCATATTGAACATATTGAAAGTCAAGAGTTTTGACCAAAGAAAATATAAAGGGTTAGAGAAATGTTGCAACAATGTATTTTTCTCGAAACAGAAGCCATCTATGAGCGAAGTGGGCGTTCGTTTGATTTAATTCATACATGGTAGATGGCGCTAGGTGGTGAAATCGGATAATATCCGTGCTACTTTACCGATTGAGATAATCAATTTTTAGCGGGAAAATATGAATTTTTTTGCTTTAGGCAAATTCTGCCGTTCTAATGAAAAACGCGATAAGTAAATTTTTTTGTGTTTTGAATTATTCATAAATTTCAATGTACATATGATTATTTGTTAGTTTATATACTTACTAAAACTTAATATTGACTATCTGCAAAAAGTAAGTATAAAAACATAGCAGACAAATAACCATACATTCAATTTTATGAATAACTCTAAACTCATAAAAATTTACTTTCTGCGTTTTTCATTAGGACGGCAGAATTCGTCTATTTGATATCTTTTTAGTTAATAGTTAACATGAATTAAACTTTAATAAATACCGATTTTTATATTTATTGAAGTTCAAATCATTATTTATCTTTCAACTAAAATAGGTACCAAAATGACCCAAATCTTTATTTAGGAAGAATTTAAAAAGTTTTTTTAAGTAATGTGAATTTATTTAAAACAAAATAATTATTTAATATGGTTTTGGGCATTAACTCATTTTTTCATGTTTAATTATTATTAGTTAAATGTTTTAAAGAAAGGTCTAATCAAGTTCTTTAAATTCCAAGATGTAAAATGACATTTCAATTAAAAACATAAAGGTAAAATGGAAACTATTTATTTTAAATATCTATATTTATACATATATATAATATTTACATAAACAATTTTTAACTATAGCAAAAATAAACAAAATTTTCTTTTGTAACCATTTTCATATTTGGTTGAGAAGAACAACAGCAACATACCTGAAAAGAAAACAAAATAAAAGCAGTATCTCGTAATTAAGTAAAGTATTAGCAACTATCGCTGTCAGAAAAGAAATAAGCAGAACGAGGGTGGCAGATGAAGAGTTGAATATGGGTATTATGACACAAATAATATTTACATTTGTTATATTATTGTATAGATATAACCACATCAATAGTGAATTTTTTTGTACAATCCTTCTACAAATTTTAATTTATCATTTATTGAAGTATTTTTAATATTTATAGAAGAAAATGTATGTTAAAATAATGATTAAAAATTGCTTGAAGGATAATGGTGAGAAAAGTTTTCATAAGTAGGTGTATTCACATATTGTTTTCAATGCACTTAATTTGACCTAAAGTAAAAAAATTCAATTTAAAAGTAAATGGAAAATCCCAGTTCTGAAAATTTGTATTTTACACATTATCAAAAATAATAAAGCTTTGTTATTATAACATTTTTTCATATTTTTGGCCAAGTAATCACCTATTGACTGTTGGCCCATGTTTTTTAAAACACTCTATATACTGTGGTCCATTGGGTGTGCAACAAATGGGTAACTTTTTATTTGCAATTTCTCAAAAAATGTATTTTTCATTAAAGTTGGTGCATGGTCTCAAACTGAATCAGCAGTAGTTAGTTTTACTTTACTTCAAACTGTTTTCAATATTTTTAACAAACCTGTATATCCTTGATCATTTAATAAAACTAACTACTGCTTAAATAGTTTGGGAGCATGCAGTAACTTTTATAAAGAATACAATTTTCTAACAAATTGCATATAAAATAAAAATCCTATTTGTTGCACACTTAAGAGACCACACTGTATATATTAATATAAAGTGACTGGAAAAAATTTGGACACGTTGAAAAAATCAGTAAGTCGTTTTCCCAAACTGATCATGCCATTGAAAAAAGTTAAAAGGTGTTTTATATGGATAAAAAGAATTATGCAATAAAATATATATTGAAACTGAAAATAAACTGAGAACATGTAGGATTAGAGGTAAATCGAATCAGATTTAACCCATTGTATTGAACTTAGAAATGTGTTCTGATTGGTCAATTTAAAATGAAACCTTGAAATCAACTAATTAGAACATGTTTCTAAGTTTGATACGATCGGTTAAATCGGATTCACTTTAACAATGTACTTTTACTCATTGACCGTGTAAGAGGCCCATAAAAACAATAAAGCTTTAGTTCTAAAACCAATGGTAAAATAATTTTCATCTATTCTGTGTTTTAGGCATATAGAGACAGTAAATCGAGTATAAATATGAATGCTACCAATGACACTTTATTTGGAGATATTCGTCGCTTTCAGTCTATATAATTAAAAATATTTTTCCATTCATAAAATCTTTTACAATTTTTTTTTCTAAACTTATAAAAATACATTTTATTTATTGATTTAAATATATTAATATGACAGTTTTAAAAGTACCATCAATAGATAATTAATACTTAGATTTTTAAAACGAAAAGTTTAAGTGTTTTAATATTTCAAAGACTAAAGCCTTAGAACTTTAAATAGATTAATATAAGATTAATTTCAGCCCGGTAGGTTGAACTAAATTTAAATAATTTTGTCTACATATTAATATAAAACACCTTTAAAACTTGTATTTCAGAGTAAAGAAATATTAGGTTAGAATACAAAAACTTATACAAAAATATTAAATCCCAGTAAAAACTATAATTGATAATTCAAATAAAAAATGTAGTAATTATAAAATTACTGTACTTACAATATCTGCACGCTTTCCTTTGCAGAAAATCGGTCTGTTTTCTTTTGAATTTTCTTCTGTAAATTCATACTAATATAATCAACTGAAGCCAAATATGCCGTAAAACATAAAAAATGTTCTAAACTTACCCAAAATCACAAAGAAACACTAATTATCACCAAAATCTTCTATAAAATCAGGCGTCTCCGCTAAAAACCAGAACCACACCAAAAATCATGAAAATAAAATGGCTGCCGCCACAGGTTTTTTCCCACTTTGCGCGAATCGACGTGGAGTGACGTAGGCAAAGTGGAGAGTGAGATGCATATATTTGAAGTTATTAAGAAAGAGAGAGACACATAGATTTTCCCTGCCCCTAACCTCAAGTCCCCTCAAGTGGGCCCTACAAACTGAGCCGAAAAATCCCTGTTGCCGTATTGCCAATATTACTGACACCGGGCTGGTTTTGACATTTATAACAGCCAATAGCAAAGTCGATTGATGAGATAAGGTCACGACATTCGCCATATTGGCTAGCGCGGCTGTGACGTCAAGTCGGACCATTTTCGGCCATGTTTGATTTTAGGCAGATCAGTGGCGTAGAATTAAGGAGAAAACAAAAAAGAACTGTATGTTGTAAACAAAATTTATTGGATTATTTTAATAGGCATAACTTAAAACAAAAACATAAATGTGGTTTAAATATTGAAAATTAAAAATTATCAAAGCGACGACAGGACGATGAGGTAACAGAGCAAAACATTTTCCATGGTTCCGTAAGTCAACAACCATTTTAAAAACTTTGTATACAGGGTGTCCGCTAATGAATGGTACACATAAAAACCACAGATTCCTTATGAAAAAGATTAAGATTTAACCAAACAACTAATATCCAAAAGTTTATAATAAGGAAGATACGGGGGTGTCATAGTAATAAGGAAAAGTAAATTTATTTCGATAATTGTTCCCCCTTTTTAAATATCTTAATAAAACGGTATCTAGGGGTTTTTAAACATTAGCTTTTCAGATCGAGTATTAATTTTTGTGTGTAGACTAAAGGGCGATGGTACACTATTTAAAATTCTCCAAAACTACCCAATTTTTTGTTACTACGCTGTATGTATGTAAACTAGTAAGCTTCTCTATGCTTTCTGCACAAAAAATGTATACTTAGTAAGAATCGGTCTTGACAACCGTTTTCAAGGTATTCACGTTTTAGTTTTTAGTGCACCCGAAAGTATGTATGTACCTTCAATAACATCGTATTAGCTATAACTACAACTGCGCAGATATAAATAGCTGATATCTTAAAACTCCTGGATACCGAGTTTTATTAATATGTTTAAAACATATCAAAAATTATCGAAATGCATGAATAAAAATATTTATATCTCTTTAACACCCCGTATCATTAACTTTTGGATATAGGTATGTTTGTTTAAATCCTAAATGGGTATTTTCGCATAAGAAATCTGTGGTTTTTCTGTGTACCATTAATTAGCGGACACTCATCTGTATCATATGTATGTAAAAACTCTAAAATAAAACGAGTCCGAACCAATAATATGTGTAGTCTCTAAACTAACCAAAAACATTAACAACTGGAAATCCTTGCAAAATCTACAACCAAAATGAAAATGGCAAATTTTTACGATTTTTACCAAACAAAGCTTCGACAAGGCACGACTCTGTCATCAGCTGATAATGCTACCAACTTTGAACAGAACTGCCAACCGTAATCGTAATTCTCACACTCTCACGTCCCTGACAAAAGCTATCACCGGTCTTGCTTATGTCTAAACCCCTTCTCATAAAGAAACTCTGAGCCAATAGCAAGCCGAAAAAAGAACCTCTTATGCGCATGACGAGTAATCCCGCTGTGTTAAGTTAACCATCAAACCAGTTAAAGTTCCCAAGATATTTGGCTGATAGTATTGATTCAGACACAAAAAAGTTACGTAAAAAGCGCGTACTGAAACAAAAAAATTATAAATATATCCATACTTTTGACCAAGCACGTGCTTTTTAACAACTGTAAGCAAGAATAAAATAAAACTTTGACGAGCTATTTCGGTCGCTGAACACAATCACAAGTCGCAGGTGTGTCCCATTTTTTAATTGGTGGGGGTAAATCAACTGTTTCTCTCCCCTTGTCCATTCTCTTTAATCCAATGACATGACATAATGGACCGGCCCCCACGTATTGCTGCTGTGAATTTATTTGCGGCCAACGAAAGAGAGAGAGGTCCGAGAGAGAGATGGAACTAATTACGGCAAGAAAGCTCGGCAAGTAATGGAATTTAAATGGGTATATGGGGTTTAAAGTATATTTTCAGATCATTGTGCTTATTTGTTAAACTTTGTCGACTTTTTATAAATAGATTAATACATTTTTAGTACATTATATACATATTTTTTAACTATATAATTCTTGTAAAGTTATTTTTATTACTATTCTTGGGTGTTTTTTATTAGATACCGCTTACTTCAATCTTTAATTAAGATATTTTTTTTTACATATTAAAAACACATTCGTTTATTCTTTGTCTAATGTAGTTTTTATGATTTAAACGTATATTTTGTGTTAAAGTAGCTTTAAAAAATAAAGAATTAAACAAGAGTTTTTTGTAAAAGTTTTTTTTTAGTATATGTGGTTTTTTATTGAACTTATAACACCAGTAAATAATTAATAATAAATTTTATGTACTTTAACACAACAATGAAAACATTATTTAAACAATGTGCTTTTTGTGGTGCCTACCTGTAGAATTTCGTAGCGTCGCCTTTTTTCCATCTTGCAGTGCAATTTATAGCTGCATGAGTAAATCCTATTGAACAACAACTATAGTCAAAAATTTTAATCACAAATAACTTTAGAACACAAGAAATCACTTTTAAATACAACTGCTTTCTAACGGTATACGAATATAAATGCACGTTTTTGCCGTAATTAGCTCCATCTCTCTCGCACTGCTATTGCGTCAATAAGCGATCGCGAGGGCCGGTCCATTATGTTATGTCATTGACTAAATCTTAAAAAGGCACGCATCTACCACAGTTTGAACATAAAATAATACTTCGTTTTGTTACCTTTAAAATCGAAATGCCGGCTATTTTATTTTTACAGTTTTAATGTTTAGATGTTTCTTTAGAAAGCAAAAACAAGCAAAAGTCGTGAATAAAAATGTTCGTGAAATAAAATGACCTCGGCTTTTATCGGAACAAAGAGCAAGATTATAAAACTCCTCAAACTCCTCAGTTGGGTAGAAAACTTGTGTGGTTTTAAATAAAAAAATGGAAAAAATAGTTATTTATGTAACAAGTGTATAAAGTGATTACTTTTTTTACGACTGGGAAGTTTGAGAGCACGAGCCATTAGGCGAGTGCGGCAATCCCATGAGTAAAAAACACTTTATGCATGTGTTACATACTATATTTTTTCCACGACCGTATAAAAATTTCCCGAAATGCCATTTTATACATGTTTTATTTATCTAAACCAATTAATTTTAATTTTTGCAGCATAGCCATTATATTGCAATAACAAAAAATCATAGCCTCCTTATTTTTTAAGAGACAATAACTATGCATTTATTATTTAATTTTAGAAAATTGTATGTACTTACTTTTTGTAGAAATAATACTAAAACAGTTTAAATTCCTTTTCAATTTCTTAGTTATCCAAATTCATTATTTCTATTAATTTTTAATAATTTTTACTAAATTTATTTGCAAACTTTATGTAGTGTACTTTAACTTTATGTTAACGATTAAAAAGAGCATTTTTTAATGGTCATTAAAAAAGTTACTTATATACCAAGGCTTTATACTAAGGCCACTGCCAATTTTAATGAAATTTGACATACATATACAGGGTCTGCTGCAATCAAATTATCGAAAAGTCGCCTTTCAAAAATTTTTAAAATTTGAAAACAGTATAAAGTTAGTGGGGGACATACGACTGAAATAGTTTGACAGTTCTACCGCTTCCGGTTATACCGTTACAGTTATTGTTAATTTCCTTATTTTAAATGGAGCACCCTATATATTATGTATTTTTAGAGTAAAATTCTTAATATATTTTATGTATAGCATTCTATTCCTAAGTTAAAACATTTTTAAATTTTTTGTTTAACATGACTTATTTGTAAGCCATAATATTTTTCTAAAAAGCCTTTAATATTATATGGGGTTGGGTTCATTGTTGAAAAAGAACCACTTTAGTATAGACTGTATTGATATTTTGACAATAAATAAAGAGTAGTAACAAATAATTGTTAAAAATTATATTGATAAAAACCTTAAGAGTCATTATTTTTAAATTCGCTTTATTAAGATATATTGATATTTAACTAACCATGACCTCCTCAATGTTGACAGTTTTGCATTACCGTCTCTAGCGCTTCAAACCCTTGCTTTAAACCAATCAATTACCTTAACCCAGGGTTTCGCAATGTGGGTTCGCGAACCCCTGGGGGTTCGTCATTCGATAGCAGGGGGTAGAGTTGTTATGAAAAGAACGAAACAGTTCTTAAGAACATGTTCAGAGGTAGCCAGTTCAGTGAACCGTTCTTTAAAGAGAACTGAACAGCCTGTTCTTTTGAACCGAACGGGTGAGTAACGGATGCGCGTTTTTGTTTTTGTGTTCTCTGTTCTCACTAGTTCTGTGATCTGGCGTTCGGTCAAATGAACCATATTGGCAATTCCCGTTCATTTGTATCGAAGAAACTCGAACTAGGCTTTGAGCTTGAAGTGCTTGAACTCTTCACGCTAACGTTCGCGGTGCCATGTGGTTTATGGTGCTGTTTTTTTGCATGTTTGGAGTAGTTTGGATCGATAAGGGTGAACGGGTCAACCACGAAGAGAATGGATTAATGCCTAATATGTCCAGTCTCCACCTCATTGTCTAGAACTTGTTAAAAAGAACAGATGAACAACTGAACAGGTTTACGGAGGCTGTTCTTGGGTAGAAACAACAATGAGGCGATCTTGGTCCGCGACCAAGGTTATTTTATATTTATAAGGTTGCGACACATCCTCAACTTTAGGCGGTTCGAGGTCGGGGACGCAAGGAAGGGCACTCCAAGAAGATCCAGTGGCGTCTAAAATTTGCGCATTTCATTTTGCATTGTTTTGGAAGTGATATTTGTTGAAAGATGTAATTCCAAATGTTTTTTATTTAAAGTAAAAGAATTTACAACTTAATAATAATTAAAAACTGTTGTGTAAACGGTTGTTCTACTAATACAATAAACTGTATATCTCCGGCACTGAACAACATGGCCGAAAAATGGGAGATGTGACGTCATAACACGCCAAAGCAATATAACCGAATGTCGTGATATAGACCAACTTTGGTCCGCGACAAGATTTACGCAGTGTTTCTTTATGAGAAGGGGTTTAGACACAAGCAAGACCGGTGATAGCTTTTGTCAGGGACGTAAGGGTGTGAGAATTACGATTTTGGTTGGTACTTCTGTTCAAAGTTGGTAGCAATATCAGCTGATGACAGAGTCGTGCCCTTTGGTCGTGCCTTATCGAAGCTTTATTAACACAGTAAAAACTGTGGAAATTTGCCATTTTCATTTTGGTTGTATTTTGTATATTTTGCAA
>JACEGR010000944.1:0-201822 GCA_014170235.1 Listronotus bonariensis | reverse complement strand
AGGAGCGCCTGCCTTCAGATGTCCGATCCATTGTTGCCAAGTCGTGAAAACGTAAATACAAATTTCTTGACGATATGGTGAAGGTTTAATAGAAATAAAACAAATTAATTTAGTTATGCACCAAGCATCAAGTAATATTATTATATTAATATACGAACCTAACTTACATACAGTATGAATGAGGGATAAAAAAACAAACGTGAAAGATATGAAAAAAAAGTGGATGATGAATTAGTATTCCTTTTCTGTGTTCGAATAAACATATTTTATTTAATATTATTTTTTTTATAGAGAGGTTACCGTAATTATTACCTTCCTAGAAGGTATTGAAATTATGTAATAAAATATGTCATTAAATAAACCTCTTGTTTTTTTATGAAAAAATTAAATTCCTTTTAGTCAAACATGTAGTTCATATGTCATCTCTTAGAAAAAATGTAGCAATATGAACTTGAACAGGAAACTAATGATAATATTAATATTATGTAGTGATTTTTTTTAACTGCAAAGCTCAAGGGATTTTTAAAGCCAAGATTAACTTGAATTATTGGTTCTCACTATGGAGACCTCACTAAATATTGCAACTTCAATAAAAAAAGACAATATTTGTGAAAATTTTATTGTCTTCTGATAGATCCGCAGTTTCGATTACAACTCATAAGAAGAAACTGCAAGAAACTTATGAGTGATTAAAATGTTTTCTAAAAATAATACAGAATTTTTAACAACCAGTAATATATAGGTACTGTTGGTAATAAATAACAATTTATACACATATGTAAACAAATATTTTTATAAATAGTCTACTAGAGCTAGCCTAAGAATACAAAATATAAATGGATAAATTTTAGTTATTTATAAAATACGGTTGTAATGATAAATAAATTCACTAAATAACTACACTCGGTGCTACTTCTGCTTTGACAAAAAGTATATCTGTTTGTCCATTTTTCATTTTCCAGTATTTGATATGTCCACTTTTTCCATTATCATTGTAATTTGTTTAAAAACCCTTAAATTAATCATATTACATTATTATAATTTGAAATATGCAGGATTGTGAATAACTTTAGAATAAATAAAGTTATCAAGATGCGGTTTTCCCAGACAGCCTAAGGTTTTTTGTCAATTTTTTTTTGTAACCTTCAATGTAGCAAATTTTTATTGTCAAATATTACCCTTCAATAAATCTGTGGTTTATTGAAACATCCGTAGCTTATGTTAGATTTTTTTAAATGAGGAAAGATGGAATTTAAAGGATATTGAAAAACATGCAGGGTGTTTCATTTAAAATAACAAAGTTACCATACATCGAAAAATCCGTCATTTTGTTTTGGTGATAATTGAATATCACTACAAATAGCGAAGATACAAGATTATTATTATTATTTTTTTTATATAAATCTAAGGCTGTTTGTGCCCATCTTGATAATTTTATAATTATTTCCACTTCCCTTGTTGCTTTTTTGTCCAGTGGTTCTGATTCCTTATTTTCATTCCTTTTCTCAGTAACAAACTTGTTAATTTCTTTGTTTGTGGCCATTACTAATATTGATAATGAATGAACATTCGCCAAGGAGTTCAGCAACATCACCTAAAACAGAATCGCCTCCCTTTCTTTGCTCATAAAACATACCAAAGATATGTGGGCATATGGTAGTTTTTATAACAAATTGGGGACACTCACATTTGTAGCGGTGCAGACATATTTTACATACTCTACAATAAACAGTTTTACAATCTGATTCACACACTACATTTATTACTACATGGTAGATTTTTTCATGACCTTCTGTATATTTTACCCTAACATAAACAAAAATGAATGTATTTATTGGTATTTTTAATTTAGTTATATTTGTGATCATGTTCCCTATCTTCTGATGTGTATAAGGAATGGGACAGGGTTTCTTTAATAACATTTTTTTCATCAGAATTTGGTCTGCTCAGTCTTGTGCTGATATCAGTTCTTCTCTTTTTAGTAGAAAAGAACTTTTGTTTTTCGATTTTCTTGTTTGCAGGAAATGTAGATGTGTTTTCAAATTGAGAATCTTCTGATTGGGAAGGTTGGATTTTTACTGATTCTATATTATTAAGAACTTTTAGATTGTTTAGCATAAAATTATAATGCTCCAATGAAAAAGACTTGGTATCTAAGGTAGATATTAACTGCAAAGCTGCATTTTTACTAATTCTTTTTTCTCTCTAACTCTGAATTGGAGTTAAGAGAAAACTGAGATGAACAAGTTAGTGGGTTATCCTTATTTATATTGGCAAGAACTGTATTGACTTTATTAACACTATCCAATGATACATCTGTTACCTGCGAATGATCAAAATTATTTAAGATGATAAAATGAATATGTTTGCATATCATATTTTTTATCTGGTAATCCAAACATGTGCATTCAAATGTATGCCAACATATGTTGCAATAGGAGCATTTCAACTCACAACATACTGTAGTGTCATTTTTTTTATGTACCAAATAGGACTCTTGATTTTCAGTATTATTAAAAATATAGGAGTTGTCTTCTAAGACAACCTTAAAATTGCTGCTTAATGCATTACGATGTCTTTTTCTAATTCCATCAATTTGTTTCGAATTTTTTCCTTTAATTAATTTGATTATCCTATTGACAGACTTATCTCTTATATAGTTTTGAATCGAATGCAGTGTCCTATCTAGCCTTTTTACTTTTTTGCCATCCAAATATGAATATTTTATAATTTTATGCATGCTCTCCAAAAACATGTTGGTGTTGATTCCTCTATTTTTCCGATAACAGTATGCCCATTGCTTTCTGTTATGAACATAATTATTTTTTAGGTATAGGTACATTTCATAAGTTGAGGTGTCTGCATATAATATATCTAAAAATTTAGGAAATTCACTTTCAAACTCATTTTCATCCAACAATGTTTGTAAATATTTTAATGTTTTATACACCCAGGTTCTTTTTCAATATCTTTGACTTTCGATAAATTCTGCTGCCAAGCTTTATCAACATGCCAAGAACAAAAAAGTGACAAGTAGATAAACCTCCCATTACTGATATCCATGCATTATAATATACAGTTACCATGTCTGTCATAAATGTTTGGGTGTTAATAATCTCTTTATTGATAGCCTTTTTAACAACCTTAAAAAAACTTCAAAAACAAACTGATCTTTTCTGTTCGAAAACATGAAAGCTACAGGAAAACCCTCTCTATATTCATCTAATATAAGAATAGAGGTCATTTCAAAATCATAACCATTCAGACCATGAGTCCCATCCACACAGACAATATTTTCTATAAATTGTTCACAAAGTTTTTTTTGTATTGGATACATTATTATCAGACATATGTCTTTTTCCTCAAATCTGTATTCACTGCTAAGCTGTCCTTGTTTTTTGTATAATAATATTGGATTATCTATTCCTAACATTTTACATTCTTGAATATATAACTCTATACTTGTAACATCATCTTTGTGCCTTTGTCCATCTCTTAAGGAAATATGAAATGATGTTCTTATATTTCCTATATCTTTCATAGTGACCAAGTCATTTCTTTTTAAAGGGCCTCCAATTTTCTCTCTGACCGTTGTCAAAATGCTAAAATAAAATGAAGTGAAAATAAACTAAATAAATCAAAGGAAAAATATTGTTAACTGGTAATTATAGAAAGGTATACACTACTGATAATGTCACTAAATTAAAAGAAAAAAAACCACTTCTCCTAAAATACAGATCCAATTTTTGTATTATTTTGTTAACCAAAGAATAATTTCCCATTGTTTGAATATACGCATAATTATGAATTTTTACTATATTCTAGGCCATAACTTACTGTTGTGGACTAACACCCATAATCAGCTTAGAAGCAATTTCTTTCCTACAGCCTTCTGTTAAGTTCAGATATTTTAACTCGTGTTCATGTCCGTAATGTTGCTTAAAGTAGTTTACTTCAAACTGATCATTTGCATTTTTTCTTAATATAATTTGACTAGTACAACCAAGATCCAATTTGGCTGATCCCTGAACCTTTAAACAACGTTTTCTAACATCTTCACTTAAAATTCTTTGTTTTCCTAAAAATATAAAATATGAGTTTTTCTACAATCTAAGTTCTATAGATAAATCTTCTATAACAATTTATTCAGTGGGGCTAATAAAAATATATATAATTAAAATTTTGCTTAATTCGTGAAATATGCTGTTAAATCTTTTTTAATAAAGCGAAAAAAAAAATTACTAACTAGGACTAACCATGTCCACCCCAATGTGACAGTTGTATTTACTGCTTATTTTACGAATTAAGCATACATGAAATCGGCAATTTCACAAATTCAGCATAACATATACATATAAGCAAAACATGCTTTATTCCTTCACCTGATCTACTGCAATTAAAATAACTTGTTTCTGTGTCATCGAACTTTGTTATTGTACCTTGTTGCTTGGAATATTTTAAATTATACTTTATTTCAATTTCGTTTAACCAATCCTCAAACCCTAAAAAAATTTACCATTACCACACAAATTACCAAAACCTCTAAAAATAAAGCGTATTTTAAGCCTTTTTATATAGTAAATGAACTAATTCCCGCTTTAAATAGAAATATACAAAATTCAACACCCAACTAATTTAAATAATATATCTACCTCCAAAATGTTTATATCAAACACTTCTAAAGTTACTTACCAATAATTTTATCAAAAGTTATTTTCTCACAGGTATATTCAAAATTATGATGCTGCTCTAAATGAGTCCTAAGGTCTTTGTTAAATTTAAACGACACTTCACAACCTTCCAAACACTTAAATAAATGAGTTTCATAAGAATAATTAAGAGTCAAGTCCACTTTTTCAACAGAATGAACTTCTCGTACATGTCTGTTGAGATTCGACTGTGTTGAAAATAACTTTTCACACTTAAAACAAGATACTGGCATTTTAAATGTATTTTATAAGTCACAATACAAATAAAAAACTACAAATATCTCGAGTTTGCACAATCGAGAAACTGAAAAAAGGAGGGAAAAAAGTTAGGTTAACTTGATAACAGCGATCGAAACATAAGCGGCAACAATGGATCGGACATCTGAAGGCAGACTCCTGTGAAATATATATATATTTTTTTATTAGCACGCTGTTAAGCGGATGTAATAATACAGATGACCGGGCCATGACAAGGTCAACTGCAGTGTTTACTGCAAACTATCTGTCAGTTGCGACCGTACTTAGAATACTTTTCACGCTACTGCATCCACAGTATTGTTGAGTCAGGCAAGGTTTTGTTTATTTTTGGTGTTGTATTTGAAAAGTCTGTTTGGAATCCTAGATATATATATATATATATATAATATATATATATATATATATATATATATATATATATATATATATATATATATATATATTTCAAGAGCACAATCTAATAAAATAGAAATAAAAATCTAGAGATATTGTATTATTGTTGTGCTAACAATAAAAAGCCATTAATGCACTTTTAAGAACTATATTTCATAAAAGTAAACTATTACAAAATACACAAAAGTACAATTTTGCCATCTTAACAGAACTGTACCACCACGGCTAATCACCGCGCCAATAGACGAATGCCTGAGTCACTAGATTTATTAATTTATGACAATCATGCTTAGGCAACCAACTATACATTATAATACATCTTTCCCCTTTAAGATTACAAATTTAATTTGTGTGGGGGTTTGACAAGTCGACCAGAACGCGTCTTAACAGTTTTTACAATAGCGGGTTCTGGACTGGACTTTGGACTAACATCTAAATTAGTATCGAGCTTATATGGACTCGTAGGCCTGGGAGGGTCCACACATTCTGTTAAGTTAGTATAATTAATGAATGGTGTGTTTGGGGACTTCACACAAAAATCATTAGTGGACTCTCTCAAGTGGATACGGTTCCTTCTAACAATATCACCATTTTCAGTCTGAACATTATATGAGCGAGGACTTTCATGTCTACTGATAACTTGTCCCGGTTCCCAACATTTTTAACTTGATTGAAAATAGTGACATTTTTACCTGGCTGTATGTCTGACAATGGTTTAGCACTCTTATTAAAATTAGATTTATTTCTATTTAACCTATACTCTAATCTATTCTTAACATCTTTACAAAGTACAGGAGTCAAAAGATCTGCTGACATTGGAATTTTAGTTTTACAAACGCGACTCATTAAAAGCTGAGCAGGTGAATAGTTAATAAATTTGAGAGGGGTATTGCGATATTGAAGTAGTGCTTCAACACATCTTTACCTTCCTCCCTTGATTTTTTAACTAATTTTTTAGCTATATCAACACCTTTCTCCGCTAATCCATTTGATTGAGCATAATTAGGACTTCTTGTGACTAATTTAAAATTCCATTCCTTGGCAAATTTTTGCATTAAAACACTACCAAAAGGTATATTATCGCAAACCATTGTGTCAGGATATCCAAATTTTGCAAAAATTGGTTTTAGTTTAAGAATAACCTCTGATGCAGACTTATTTTTTAAAGAGACAATTTCAAGCCAGCTAGAGTATGCATCATATACTATTAAAAGATCGAGTCTGCAAAAGAAAAAATATCAGAACCAATTCTTTGCCAGGGCCTTTCGGGCAATTCATAAGGTTTTAAAGGTTCTTTTATATTTTTCCTTGCATATTTTTCACATATTTTACATTTTTTAATAAAATTTTCAATTTCTTGGTTCATTAAGGGCTAATAAAATATCTGCCTTGCTCTTAATTTAGTTTTTCTATTCCTATATGACCTTCATAAAGTTTTTCTAACATGTATGGTCTAAGATCATGTGGTACAATTAATTTATTGCCAAAAAATAAAAGATCATCGCACAAAATTAAATCATTTTTAAGTTTAAAATATTGTCGAATATTTAAAGGAATTTTATTTTCTATCGGGCCATCCACTAGTTACAAAATTGATTACTTGACATAGATCACTATCTTTTTTAGTTACTTGCTTTAATTCTAGTTTTCTTTCATCTGAGATAGGCAAATAGTTTACTAGTGAATGAATTGCTAACTCTAGTTCAGGATCATTACAATCAGGAGTATTTAAATAAGCTCTAGATAAGGTATCTGCTAAATACAAATATTTACCTTGCTTATACATAACATTCAAATCATAATTTAACAATCTTAGACGCATTCTTTGCAATCTAGGAGTTACATCATACAAGTCTTTTTTAAAAATTGAGACAAGTGGTTTATGGTCACTGTGAATGACAACATATTTTTAACACCATAAATCAGAAAATGAAATTTTTGACAAGCAAAACTGATAGCCAACATTTCCTTTTCTATCTGTGCATACTTAACCTCACTTTTGGTTAAGCTCCGAGAGCAAAATGCTATAGGGTGACCTTTTTGTAAAAGACATGCACCTAATCCATCTTTGGATGCATCGGTTTCAATTTTAATATCAGCGGACGGGTCAAAAAACGCAAGAACTGGTGCATTGGATAATAAATGTTTTAATTGGCTAAGAGAATTTTCATGATCATCTTTCCAAGACCACTCAACATCTAATCGCGTTAAATTTCTTAAGGGCGCTGTTATTTTAGATAAATTTGGGATAAACCTACCTAAAAATTTAGCCATTCCCAGTAATCGTAAGATATCACTTTTTGTTGTGGCCTGGGCATATTTATTATCGCATCAACATATGATTCACACGGTTCAACACCTTTTTCAGAGAAAAACTGACCCATAAATTTAACTTGCCTAGCTTTAAACTGAACTTTAGTCTTGTTAAATTTAATATTAAATTTTTAGCCCGTTCAAGGACTTGCCTTAAATTTTCATCATGTTCTTGCTCAGTAGAACCTGTAATAATAAGATCATCAAAGTATAACCCAACGCCGTTAATATCTCCAAATATTTCACACATTTTACGCTGAAATACCTCCGGAGCAGACTTAATTCCAAAAGGTAACCGTAGAAACCGATAGCGTCCAAAGGGCGTACCAAAGCTACAATAATCTGAGCTCTCATCTGTAATTTTTACTTGGAAATAGCCATCTTTCATATCAAAAACTGAAAAGTATGACTTATTTGACAATTTACAAGCTATTTCTTCCACAGTTGGGATGAGAAACAATTCTCTTTCTATTGCTTCGTTTAAATATTTTGGATCCAGACATAATCTCAAATCATTATTTTTTTCTCAACTATAACAAGCGGATTAAGTCATTCAGTTGGCTTGTCAATTTTATTTATGATTCCGTCTTTTTCTAACTGATCTAATTTACTATTTTACCCTGGAATGCAAGGCTTGCGGTATCCGTCTGATCTGCTGCACATGTGACACAGCATCTTTTTTCAAAATAATTTTATGGGGTTTTGGGAATTCCCCCAGCCCTTCAAAAACCATTGGATAATTTTTACAAACGTCATTAAAAGATTTAAAGTTGGTAAAATTAAGATGATCTATTCTTTTAATTAGGACAAGCCTGCCGCAAATGCGGTACGAAAATTTTAGCATGCCATGGTTTCTCTTATCCGTAGGTATGTTACTTTATGATATTATACAAGCGAGTTATAACTAAAAATATATATATAGAACAAATTTGTATATGTAAATGGTGTAGAGAATTGTGATTAAAAAATGTAATTGTCAATTTTTTACATTATGCGCTTAACATATAAGGCAAAGGGAGTAAAATTAAAAGGAAATTTATTAATCTTAAATTATGTTTAAAATTTGCTGCCTTAAGCCAAGTATTTTAAAAACTGTTAACGCATACTATAAAAAATGTCAAAAAAGGTTTTTTTTTTTAATTTTCAATTTGTATATACAATTTAATTCTCTACAACATTAATTATAAAATGTTGTCCTATTTTTAAAAATAATGGTAGTTTACTCCTGGTAATTTTTAACATTTTTACTTATTACTCGCCCGGTATATTACCAACCGGGGTAAAATTTTGTATTTAACAAATTTGGACCATGCCACCAAGTTTCCCAAAATACCGGTTGGTGCGTTGCCGAGTGGAACATAGGAAATCCCATGTAAATTTTAGGGGGTTAGTTTTGCTTAGTTCTGGTTTTAAAGAGACCAGTCTGACAAACCCAACAGCTACCAGAAAACAATTTGTTATAAGGCTGTCACTGATTTATTGACACTTGTCTTCATTCAGTGACAACATTAATTTTACAAGTGCTTGTTTGGTTTTACCTGAACCAAAATTTTGTAATTTTGCAATTATATTTAATTAAATAATTCGAAATCCGCTTATTAGAAGTTTTTAAACTGGGCACGAGAGTTTGTCATATTGGTCTCTTCGAAAAGTAATATTACTTTTTTCTGTAAAATTTACAGGGAGTCAATAAATTAACCACCTTAAAATTTACATGGTATACATTACACCAGGTATATTTATAACAAGTTTCATTTTCTTCGGACAAAAATTTTATTTTAGGTGTGTAACCGCTACAACCAACTTAAATCAAAATGTTAGACCGTTTAATTTAGTCTTGATAAAATTAATTCCACACTTAAGAAAATTCCACATCTACATTAATCAAATTATATTGATTCAAATCAATCATCGCATCGCCCGTACGTATTGCGTTTTTATTTATATTAAAATAAAATTTGTTTACATGTGTTTCATGCGAGAAAATAAATATTTTATACATAAGCCCAATTTGTTACGCGGCGATCGACAAATTAACTGTGCTAGAAACATAAACACTTTCATAAATGTTTCCTTTACACGTTTATAATAACCACAAAAATTTATGGAAATACGGCACCCTCATTTAAATAGTTTAGTGTTTAAATAGTACATATTTTCATTTTAGGGACGGTTTGGTGGTACAAAACTGTGGATTAACTAAATAATATCATAAAGTAACATACCTACGGATAAGAGAAACCATGGCATGCTAAAATTTTGGTACCTCTTTGCGGCAGGCTTGGCGGCAGACTTGTCATTTTTCCAGTTTACACTTTAAATGCGTCAGTCGAAGCCTCGCCTCGTGTAACATCAGCGGTGGGGAGACACGTAAGCTTACTGAAATGACTAACTGGCGGTATTTCAACGAGAAACGAATAAAATTATATTGGGAGTTTTCGCATGACCTGTCCTTAAATCGGCTATTCCATGATAACTCTTTATAATTTCTTTACTCTATGATAATATGCATCCTCGTACCTGCGCCCATCTGTTTACAGGGTGATTCAAAAAACATATGCCTTAAGGGGAGATTCCTTAGCCAAAAATAAGACAATAATGTCATATGAACATGGGTCCGCAAATGCTTTGTTTCCAAGATACAGGGCGTTTAATTTTTATAATTTTTCTTTTTTTTTGAATATTTTTAAAACTACGCCAGCAATTTGGCTAAAATTTGGGACATAAGGTACATTTATTAGTAGGCATATTTTGACTATATGGAATTTGCTATATTTTTACCAGAGGCGTACTTGTGAGGTAGACACGAAATATTTTTTTAATTAAAACATGTACGCCACTGATTTTAATAAATTTCGATAGCGCAACTAAATACTCTACTAAATGCTTAACAAAACTTGTTTCTTAGCATTTTTTCGAATTTCGTTTGGTTTTCGGGATATTTGCGATTTTAATACGGGCTGCAGCTACTGACCTCCACCTACGTTAACGCTAATAAAACATCAAAGAAGGCTTTGAAATAAAAAAACAATTGCTTTAAATTTGACAAATTGGCTATTTATTACCACTATTGTTTTTATTATAATTTTTTGTTCTAACTCATTAAAAATGCCTTTTATTAATTATAGTTCGTCAGAGTTAACAGATATGTTGTTAATTTATAGTGAAACAAGACAAAATTGAAGAGACGCCGTCAGACTTTATGCTGAGAGATACCCGCTACGAAGAGCCCCTAGTAAAATCATTTTTGAGTACATCGTAAGGCGTTTAAGAGAAACTGGCTCTCTTAAACCTGTAAAAGCAAATTCTGGGCGTTCAAGATTTCATCGTACAGTTCAAGCTGAAGAAGCAGTACTAAATTCGGTAGAACGTGATCCTAATATCAGTACCCGAATAAATTCCAATGAACTAGGAAACACTTTTCATGCTTCGGTAGTGCGAGTTTTGCAAGAACAACAACCAAAACCATATCATTTTACAAGGGTACAAGAACTTTTACCCAGGGATTATGGCCCTAGACAAGTATTTTGCCAATGGTTTCTCAATCAGCTGCAAAATGACCGGCGTTTTTCTAAATATGTACTTTTTACTGACGAGGCATCCTTCACAAGAAGAGGCATTATAAACTTTCATAATAATCATACATGGGCGGAAGAAAACCCTCACGCTTTGCAGACAACAAATTTTCAACATCAATTTTCTTTTAATATTTGGGCTGGAATTGTTGAAAATGAAATTATCGGACCTGTAGTTCTACCGAATGAATTAAATGGAGCGTCTTACCTCAATTTGTTAATAAACGAATTGCCCGATATTTTGCCACTTTATCTAAGAAACAATATCAGATTATGGTTCCAACATGACGGAGCACCACCACATTTTGCGGCTGAAGTAAGAAGATTTTTAAATGAAGCGTATGGTCCTCGCTGGATTGGTCGTGAAGGACCAGTCGCATGGTCACCGAGGTCACCAGACAGCAATCCCTTAGATTTTTATCTCTGGGCACAAGTTGAAAAAATTGTTTACAAAAGAGTCGTGAATACGAGGCAGGAATTGTTACAAAGGATAGAAAGGGCATTTGAAACAATAAGACAAAATCGTACTATTTGCGGAAAAGTAATTTAATAAAGTATTTAATTGCGCTATCAAAATTTTTAAAATCAGTGGCGTACATGTTTAATTAAAAAATATTTTGTGTTCACCCCACAAGTACGCCTCTGGTAAAAATATAGCAAATTCCTTATAGTCAAAATATGCCTACTGATAAATGTACCTTATGTCCCAAATTTTAGCCAAATCGTTGGCGTAGTTGTAAAAATATTCAAAAAAAAAAAGAAAAATTATAAAAAAATAAACGCCCTGTATCTTGGAAACAAAGTATTTGCGGACCCATGTTCATATGACATTGTTGTCTTATTTTTGGCTAAGGAATCTCCCCTTAAGCAATGGCATGGGTTTTTGAATCACCCTGTATAGTATTTAGACAAAGATATTGCTACAGGGTTGCCAAGAAAATTATGGTCAAGGCTATATTTAAATTTAACATATAACCTGAAAATTTTTGACACACCTAGATACGCTTATTTAGAAAGATATATCAGCACTGTTGTCACGTTTTAACAGAATGCGGTATTTTCGTATCCTGGTGACGGGTGAAGATGGAGTTTTGATAACTTGGAATCTCGCTAAATTTGACACAACATTACCGTAGTGCGAAAGTAGAAAATCTGGCAACAATCCCGATATCATTGTTCAATTCTGCTTGCCCAGAAACCTACCAACCTACGACTTTTGTAACACAGCTTTTTTACCAAAAATCTGTTGGTGTCTTATCTTAGCAGAAATCGCCCAATACATTGCAATAAAAATTAAAGAGACATTCCGTTTATAGCATCCAAAAAATTTACATGTATAGCTGAAAGCTGGTAAAATTGGCAGCGGTGCCGACATCACTGGTTAATTTTACAGTATTGTACATTAGTGGAACAAAAAATTATATTTTAAATTCATTTTCATACACCCTTTAAAATATGCCTCTGTATATAAAAAAACTCGTGTTAAAATCTGAACGCCCTAATTTTTTATTTTAAGGTTCCTTATTGGCTTTAAAATTTGAAAAATATCTGAATTTTATTAATTTTTAAAATTCTTTTAAAAATTTAAGGATACATTTTTGACATATTACTTAACACCTAATATGCCTTATGCCTATGGCCATTTTCCAAATAAATATAGCCCGCTGGTAATTATAGCATTCGGCAACGTTTATGGCGGTACTGACGATACGTTGAGTTATTATAGGATATTGGAATTGTGTCTAAAAACAATTCACCATGTGGAATAGATAAAATGCATATCAGCACAGCTAAAGTTTCTAAGCGCGAAGCATTCACAACAGTATCAACTAAATGCTATCACAAGAAGTATTCTTTGGTAGTTAAAAATAATGCTTTTTTATACCCATATCACAATTAATAATGAAATATTTTCGACCACCTTAACATATTAGGCTTTAATCATAATTTAAAATACGCTTTGTTAGATTTTTAAATTCACTTGAGAAAGATCAATAAAATTAAGATATTTAGCACAATTTAGGTTCAATGAGAAACTGAAGATAAAAAGTTAAGGCATTTAGGCAATTTTTAAAGTACTGCTATTTTGTAGTAGGTGAAGGTATTCACTTTATATTCTAGGGTTGTAAAGTACTCCTTGGGAGCTTTAAAATGATGTGCCACAAAATCTCCCTTTCCGTTTAAATTTTGTTTCCTAAGATGGCGCCCACCCGCTATCTTGATTGTTGCAACCATTATTTTTACGTCAAAAAATAGTTCATATCCTCCCATTAGTTATACCCAAATTTTATAAAGAAAAATTAAGGATACAAAAGTTTGCAGGGAGAGGGGCTATTTACGTCCACACTGTATAAATAAAAATTGTAATAGTCTCGTTAATAAACACTTTAAAAAAGTTTCACTTGTGCAATAACTATGACAGAATGTAACATAAACACCCTGTATAGATGTAATCTGAAGCTGCATGTGTGAAATCATATTTATTTGGGGATTACTAGCGATAGCTGAATTCAGGTGGGCTTATAAGCCGTTTATGCAGGCAAAATCTCCACAATTCTAAGATATTACCCCAAGGTTTGTGTTGAACATAACGTAGGATAACAATCGGATTTTCGGTATGGAGCAGAAGCTGCTATGGTAATCTTTATTTGTTTGCAAATGAAAGATCGGTTTCTTTTGTCCGTTTGATACCTTTGCTTAAATTTTTATAAGATTACCGATAACAGAAAACTTAATTTTAAAGAAAACTTAAGCTAGACGATTTAATTAACATGTATTTTATCCCCTTATTTCATGAAATTTATTTAATTAGTTAAGTTGAGACGTTTATCGATGTGATCTAATCTGATGTTTAAAAACTGTTTGGTTATGTCACAGCTTAATAACAACAACTCCTTCATATCTAACCCTAAAAATTTAATCAACAGATCATGCATGCAACAATATTTAGTAACTTTATTTTTTATCTAGTGACAAATAAATTATTGGCTTACTAATGATCCTTTACTTACTCAAAGACTTCCTTCTCTTGCCCATTGTCGAGCTGTAGGAGATCTATCGCTCTTCTATAGATACTTTTACGACTTCTGCTCCGACGAATTGTCCAGTATAGTCCCTCCTCTTGCAGCTCCCAACAGAGAAACTCGTGGTGCCGCACGTATGCATCCCTATACGGTTCAATTGGACAGGCCCCGAACTTTCCATTTCGTTCGTTCTTTTATCCCTAGAGTTTCTAGACTGTGGAACCTACTGCCAGCGGAGGTCTTTCCTTCCCCACCAAATCTTCAAGTATTTAAGTCCCGTGTCAACAAACTTCCTCTTACCTCGCTTAAGACACCCACGGTACGTTAGTATTTAGGCTTGCAGCTTTCGTGGATTGTCCAAAGATTTAAAAAAAATTGGCATCATTGTCGTGATGATATTTTCCAATACAACCTGGTCGTATTAAAAAAAAAAAACATTTTTCTACGAAAATTTTGTTGAGGGATTGATTACCACTGCTGGAATTTCTCCTATTGTATTTTCGCCTGCAGTATTTATTTTTGAGGCAGTTTTGCTTATGAAAATTTCTTCTGAGATATTACCGCTGATGTAATTTCTCCTACTGTATTTTCGCCTTGTTTGTGTTTATGTTGTGTTTTGAAATACCTATTTAATTTTATGCTCTTTTGTCGTTTATTAACAATAAAAACATTTTATTATTAAATAGTGACGCGGTTTCTGGGCTTAGTTGCTTTAATAGAAACGATGTTTCCAATTTCTTAAAATAGTCACTAAATATTAGTGGACACTAAAACTGCCCTTTTTGCAAGGCAATAGTTATTTTAGTTATTTTGTGAGGGCTGTGGTTTAAGTTAATCCTGGTTTTTTAGTTCTTACGACCATTTAAAACAATTTGTATGCATTCAGTGATAAATAACTTTTAAAACGGTTTTACTGATGGAGATGAAATTATGCATATAAATTAGCTCTATCCTTTATGTGTAATTGACTATAGAAAACGACAAGTTTAAAACTAATTCCACTAGAAACAAGTTATTTTGAACCACCATTATACACTTATTATCTGTGTTTTACAAAAAATTTAAGAATTTAATTCAACAAAAAAAAGACGCTGTTAACAACTTAACCGTTAATAGAAAACACCGACGTAATGTGTTTTATAAATAAAAATAATGAGATACAATAAATAACGACATTAATAATATGTGTGTTATATTATTTTGTTTGTTGGCATTTTATTTTTAACTGCAATGGGATCATAAAAGTAAATATGGAACATGGAAAAAAGTTTACAACGTGTACTATTACCGTCGGATGCATATATATAATTTTATTGTTATTAACATTAAAAGACATTATATTTTATTATTTTCTTTTGCCGTACAAAGCACGATATCCCAGACGGATATCATTAAAATAGAGATATATTGTTGTCTCAATTGTTAACTTGCGGTATTACCTAATGCATAAAGGAATACTTCCGACTGCGTTATTTTTCTGAAGATTGCCTATGCTGTAATTTCTTCTACTGTATTTATGCCTGCGGTATTTTTTTCCATGAGGTATCTTGCCTATAAAAATTTATTCTAATGTATTGCCGCTGGTGTAATTTCTATCACTGTATTTCCGCGTGCGGTACTTTATACTAAGATATTTTTCTCAGAACAGTTTTCTGTGTTATTACCGCTGCTGTAATTTATTCTACTGAATTTATGCCTGTGGTATTTTTTTCTGAGGCATCTTGCCTATAAAAATTTATTCTAATGTATTGCTGCTGGTGTAATTTATTCTACTGTATTTCCGCGTGCGGTACTTTCTTTTTCTCAGAACAGTTTTCTGTGTTATTACCGCTGCTGTAATTTCTTCTACTGTATTTATGCCTGCGGTATTTTTTCCATGAGGTATCTTGCCTATAAAAATTTATTCTAATGTATTGCCGCTGGTGTAATTTCTATCACTGTATTTCCGCGTGCGGTACTTTTTACTAAGATATTTTTCTCAGAACAGTTTTCTGTGTTATTACCGCTGCTGTAATTTATTCTACTGAATTTATGCCTGTGGTATTTTTTTCTGAGGCATCTTGCCTATACAAATTTATTCTAATGTATTGCTGCTGGTGTAATTTATTCTACTGTATTTCCGCGTGCGGTACTTTCTTTTTCTCAGAACAGTTTTCTGTGTTGTTACCGCTGCTGTAATTTCTTCTACTGTATTTATGCCTGCGGTATTTTTTTATTTTTTTGAGGCATCTTGCCTATAAAAATGTATTCTAATGTATTGCCGCGGGTGTAATTTCTTCTACTGTATTTCCGCGTGCGGTACTTTCTTTTTCTCAGAACAGTTTTCTGTGTTATTACCGCTGCTGTAATTTCTTCTACTGTATTTATGCCTGCGGTATTTTTTTCTGAGGCATCTTGCCTATAAAAATGTATTCTAATGTATTGCCGCGGGTGTAATTTCTTCTACTGTATTTCCGCGTGCAGTACTTTCTTTTTCTCAGAACAGTTTTCTGTGTTATTACCGCTGCTGTAATTTCTTCTACTGTATTTTCGCCTCAGCTATTATTTTCTGAGGTATTTTTGTCCATGTAAATTTACTTTGATGTATTACCGCTGGTGTAATTTTTTCTACTGCATTTCCGCCTGCGGTACTTTTTCCTGAGACATTTTTCTAAGAAAATTTTTCTGAGGTATTATCGATGCTGTAATTTCTTTTGCTGTATTTCTGCCTGCAGTATTTTCTTCTGAGGCATTTTTGCATACGAAAATTTCTTTTGAGGTATTACCGCTACTGTAATGTCACAAAATCGAAGGGTCCGCCATAAAAAGGCAATCGCAACAAATGTCATCATAAAAAACAACAGGCGTTGTTACATAAGACTGTATCTCTCTATCTAAAAATGTGGTAGGTTTTCTGGATTTGTTTGGTTTTTAAAGAAAGAAACAGTATAGTCTGTTAAAACTTTTATAATATGTCGTTATGATCTACTAATAAAATAAACCCCTAAAGATGCAACAAAATGATTAACCACAATTTACGGAAGTCAAAGGAACAGTGTCGTATTATTACTTTCACATTAAGACCCTGCTCTCCCGACTACCGTTAATCGTTTTATTGGTCTTTTTTAAGGGGTTATTTTTATTACTAGATTATGCGGACGGAGCTTATTTGGCTAAAAATACAGTACTACTACCACGCATATGTTGCAATATATCTCTAATGATACGGGAAAGAGAACTATTTTTATAATATACCGCATAATACATATATTATTATGAATATGGTAATCTTTCTGTTTTGCTGACTATAATTATTTTATGTTTGTATGAGAAGTTCCAAAGATATTAGATATACATTAGGGTGATTCATTTCCGCACAAATATTTCGTATTTTTTAGGTGCCCAAGCAAAATCCTTATTTTACACGTAAAAAAATTCCACCACTTTTAAGCTCTTAATATTAATTTTAAGTAGTTACCATTTAAATTTGAAGCTTTTCCTTTCAAACTGGTTGTTTTTTTGTTAAATTTCTAATGTTTAGCCACTTTTTACTATATTGCGAATTATTTTAATGGACTTTCCGTCTTATGTTTATGCTTTTTAAAACTGCTTTAGTGTTTTTTGTGTAAGTTATTACATGGAGGTTTTTATTTATATGAAGTAAATGATACCATTGTTGCATGGGGACCAAGGGTAAAATTATGAAAGAAGTCCCGTTGAATCACTTGAAGAACTAATAAAAAGCAATAAATTGCAGAAATAATAACAAAAATTATTACTGTAACAATTTGTTTTAATTGAAATTAATAAGAAAGTGACAAAATACTTGAATTTATACACAGGGTGTCTCTAAAAGGTCTGTACGAAATGCTACCATACAGAGTTGGGTCGTATTCGAATACTCAGTATTCTGAATAGTATTCAGAATACATTTTGCCGGTATTCGACTAGTATTCGAATACATTTGTGTGTTTTGTATTCGGTATTCGGCGGAATACTATTTTGCTCAGTATTCGGGATTCTGTATTCGAATACTTTAAAAGTATTCAATGAATTTTTTTGAGTATTTGAATACGGGCGTTCCGAGTATTCAAATACCGAAAAGTGTAAGCAGTATCCGAATACTAAAATTGTCATGATTTGAATAGCAGCAAAAGGAAGCAAAATAGGAAAAAAGAGGTAAGGACTTTTTTTTGCTCTTCAATTATGTCATAGGTTTTGTTTAGTATTATTCCAATCTTTTCGTTTCCACTATTCGAATACCGATTCCGGGTATTCATGTATTCGAATATTCGGTACTTACTCGAATACTTTCGGTATTCGTATTCGTATTCGTATTCGAATACCGATTTTCAGTATTCTGCGCAACTCTGCTTTTATAGACACCTTGGGCCAAAATTCAACGATATAAGGCAATTCTACCTTAGTCGAAAAGTTAATCGTTTGCGAGATACAGGGTGTCAAAGTTTTTATTTTATTTTAGTTATTTTTAAATATTTTGTTTATTATTGGAAATTTTTCTACAAAATTCGGTATAAAGGGTTTTCCCAAAGTAAAGAATCGATATTTTTCGCTGCTGAATGTGAGGAAGCCACCTGCAGCCGTTTGCTTTTGTTCATAGTGTCATTCTTTTTGGCCTTTGTATATTATGATTTTAGTAGGTAATTTTTATTCTACCATATTTTTTGCACAAAAAGGTATACTTGATAAATATCACTGCGAGCCACCGATTCTGAGTTATTTTAGATTAAATGTTTTATTTCACGTAACAAATTTTCTTCGCATTCCTTCACGCTTTACTTTTTTATTTCCAAAAGGTTTGTACAAATTGTTACTACAACTTTGCTTACGCAAAAATACAACGGTTTACCCCAATTTGCCTTAGCTGAAAAGTTACTCGTTTGCGAGATACAGGTTGTCCAAGTAAAAAAAATAAATGGAAAATTTGACAACCTGTATCTTGCAAACCAGCAACCTTTCGATTAAGGTAAATTGCATTAGATCGTTGTATTTTGGCCCAAGGAATGTGTGGTAGCATTTTGTACGGACCTTTTGGACACTACCGGGTGGCCTAAATAAAGCGTGAATGAATGCAATGGCAAACTTTAGTAAGAAATAAAATCTTTAATCTAAAATATCTTAAAAACTGTTCCTCGAGCGATATTTATTAAGTATACCTTTTTAGTGCAAAAAATTAAGGATTAAAAATTTTATACCAACGTTATAATATACCGGAGCAAAAAAAGTATGACACTTTCAAGCTAAGCAGAGAACTGCAAGTGGCTTTCTCTACATTTTACGACGAAAACGTTAGCATATTTTGATTCCTCACTCCAAAAACCTTTGAATGATAAATTTTGTAAAAAAGTCTTATATTAAAATATAACTAAAATAAAATAAAAACTTTGACACCCTTTATCTTGCAATCTGTCGTACTCTAGCATGGTATGACTCATCGCTATACAAATTCCAGTCTTAAAGGTCTAACGTTACTCAAAGGGTTTACTAGCTCTGGGACTAAAAGATAAATTGCATTAGATCGTTAATTTTGGCTCCAAGAAATTTGTGGTATCATTTTGTACAAACCTTTTAGGGACACACTGTATATATTTTTTTTACCAGAGACAGAGTAATTTTGCACTCAGCAAATAAAAGTTGATTGAGCAATAAATTAATTCCGGTGTGTAATAAAATAAAGTAATTTGTTTCATGTATTTATATTAATTATTCATAGGTTTTTTTAATGCGGGCTAAAATTATGAAAAGTACGCCACTGCCAAAGCAAGCAGACGCCCAAGCCATAATTATTTTTATTATTTTAATATCCCGGCGCAAGAAATCGGGTTCACGGTCGTTATCATTAAATATAGTAACTTTTATGCCACGACAGACCATTTGCTCTTGATTACAGTGTAACAATATACATTTACTATATGGAAGTCCCAAATTAGAGCGTTAAGCAGTATTTTTAATATGTTTTTATTTGTATTGTGAAAAGTGTGAGGCGTAAAGTAAATTAAAAGTCTTAAGGGAGAAATTTATTCGTCTATACAGGGTGTGTAACAACAACAATATTTTCCAAGGACAGCAAGCACGGCTAGTCCATAAGGTCATTTGGTATTACACTTTATATAAAAAAACTATACCCAGTGATATATTTATATATTTATACCGGGGGTGGTGCATGCATCGCTAAACTGGTCATAGGAAATTTTGATATCTTCCAATTTATATATATATATACAAATTATACTAGATTATTTTGAAGACATTTGTAAGATTCAAATTCACTTAATTTCTAAAAACAATTTGTAACATTGTTGCATACCTGACAAATATATAATAAATCTACCAGCAATAAATAAATAATAACGAATAACTCATAGAAAGTAAAACGTTAAATATAAAATGGACTTTTGTTCATTACTGGTGGATTCATTAAGGTATGTATCAGGTATGCAACGATTTTACAAATTCATTTTTTTACACCTAAATGGCATATTAAAAAAAAGCGAATTTTTGTGTGTCTTCAAAATAGACTTATACAATTTTGTTGTAAAATCAATAGAGTAGCCAATTTTTGAAAGGTATCAACATTTAAATGAGATTTCCTATGTTCTATTCCTAGTCTGGCGATACACCACCAGATATATTATTTATTAAGTCCAGCTAATAAAAGCGATTCTATATTTAAAAAATAACCTTTAACTCTCTCTGTAGTTTTCACATATTTTGAAAAGAGTTATTTGATAAGTCATTTTCTGATTCATAGCCTGCACTAGATTTTCGGGGCAATAAATTGGCTGTATCGGGTTTCGCTAACTTGATTTTTCTAAGCTTTTTCGTGCTAAATCCATGTTCGGTTTCATTTTACTTTTTAGTTAACAGATGTGGCTTTGTTCAAGTTAATATTTAAGTTTTTTTGTAGTAAGTACTATTTGTACAATATTTATTGCTCAGTTAAATGTACTGTTAATACAAATAAAAAGGTATGCCAATATTCGATAAAACGATAAAGAATGACACAACACCTAACCCAACATAATAAGAAAAAAAAACGTTTTTGCAAATATAATTCCAATGCATATGTTTGCCAAGAACCCAATTAGCTCTTTCTTGTCGTATCAACTTGTGTTGTAATCCAATTTTTGTTACCGAGCAGTATTAGCGAATTTTTATAAATGCCCTCCGCCAACCACCGCGACCGACGGAGAAACAATACAATTGGTCGTCCGTCGACATTTTGATTGTATATATTTCTTCTTTTACCTTTCTAAAGCGCCCATATGGGCTTCTTTCTTTGTTTTAATGCATTGCCATATAAACCCGTATATGGTCAATTTAAAATGCGACCGAGTGAATTAGCTCGGTTCTGCATTAAGAGAGATTTTGCAAAGCAATTTAAAATTGTTTTTTAAAATTAATTTCTGTTTTGGTTTAAAAAATGATTTTTGTAGGTGCAAATACACATTGAGTTTCCAATGGCCAGTCTAGCGATGAATGCACTACCCGGTAAAAATATATAAATATATCACTGGGTATACTTTTTGTATATAAACTGTAATACAAATTAATACACCAACTGCATTTTGTAACAAAAGTTGTGAGTTTACATTAAACTTCTGGAATTTTCCGCTGCCTAGGGACCCAACTTTTTAATTGCATTCGGGTTTTTATAGGTTTTAGTTCGCTGTAAAATTAACGACTGTGCTTTTTATTTTAAACATATATTAATGCTGCACAAAAAGTAAGCTTTTTTCTTTTCTCCAAGCTTGATTTAACGAGATACTATACGGTGGACCAAATATTTTGGTAGATTTTATTATAAGCGAACGGAAGTAGATTTAAAAAATAAAGTTTTACAATGATGAAAAAAATTTATAGACCAGCAGTTATAAAATATTTTTATATAAAAGGTTTACCAACTACAGAAATTTACGCAAATTTAAAGACAACCTTAGATAATTTAGTGCCCTTAATTTTGATCGTTTAAGCTAGCGTTGCAGAAATCAAAGATGTTCCGGAAGGCCAAAACGGTAACTTCTTAAGAAATTATGCAGAAAATTTTGTAAAACTGTTTGGAATAATCAACGGCTAAAGTTAGATGAGATAGCTGAAGCTATAGTTATATCGAAAGAGCCAACCCACCTATTTTAACTAAAACTTTAGGAATGAGAAAATTATCCGCTCGATGGCTGCCGCGATTGCTTACTCTAGTTCAAAAACTTATTCGTATGACCATTTCAAAAAAGTTTCTCAACTTCACAACAATCCATCATTATACACCTCCAGAGAAAACAGCAATCAATACATCAAGACACGAGGGATGTATCGATTTAGAAGAAGCAATGACAACTCCTTCCGCGAGAAAGTTTGTGGTAACGATTTTGGGGATGCCAAAAGTATTTTAGTAGAACATTTTGATATAGAATCTTGACACAAATCGCTAACTTACATGGCAAAACTTCAACATTTGGGCTTTAACTTGGATTCTAAAGCACATTTTCCTACAAGATTTGCCTCCATTAGATTTCCATTTTTGTTTGAATTAGAAAAATAATGTCTTATTGCTCGTAAAAAAGCCTCAAGTTAGACTTATTGTTGCCATAAATGTCTATTTGGATAAACTGGTCAAATCAGCCTACAGCTATGGCACAAATGCTCTTGAGCAACAATGGATTAAATCTATTAAGCTACACGGAATCTATGTAGAAAAGTTAAGATAGGAAGGTTTTAGGCCATATTTTCTTTTTTTTTACTGACACTGAAAACTTTTTATCCCTTCCGCGCAAAATGTAATTCGCACTATGTGGCTTTATGTTTACAATAACAACATTTAGCAAACAACTTACTAATAATACTTTTCGCTTCCTAAGCCTCTTAAAGCCGAAACTAAGTAAAGCAGAATAATATGCCAATCGTCAAATCTTCCGTAAATACAAATCGTGACATCGGGGTCGATTCGAAAAGGGCTTTAAAGGCAGAGTAAAACACAAAATAAAGCCATGAAGTAACACCAAAACACCACAACAATTCGTCGTTTACCACATTCGGACAGCAACTACCTTACATGGAATCGGTAGAGATGAGAAAACTATCAGGTCGCCACCATAAGTGCTCTGTGGATTCTTCTGCTTCTTCGCTGAACCTACATAGGTTTTCTTTTGGCAGGTCCAATGTTTCAAAGTGTTTGTTTAATCTTGTCCCATTATAATTTCTACCGCCTTTCGGTTGTAATTCAGAAGGTCCTTTGGAAATTCTGGCAAGAATGCCTCTATGAATTTTTTCGCTTGCGGCTGTCCTGTGTTTTTATCTACTGAGATTTTTTCATGACCCTACTAGACATGACAAAATTATACAGTAGGGGTCGGTATTCCAAGTCTATGTAGAAAAATAAAAATAGTTTTTAAGCCATATTTTCTTATATCCACTGGAAAACTTTTCATCACATCCTCGAAAATGTATTTGATAACAATAATAACCGCTTTCTCAGTCTCTTAAAACTGAAACTAAGTAAAGCAGGACAAATATGCCAATCGTCAAATCTTCCGTAAATGCAAATCGTAACATCGGTTTCGATGTTGAAAAAGGGCTTAAAAGGCAGAGTAAAACACAAAATAAAGCCATGGAATGACACCAAAACACCACAACAATTCGTCGTTTACCGCATTCGGGCAGCAACTACATTACGTGGAATCGGTTGCCTGTTTTACGACAGACCGTCATGCGAATAGCGCCATTAGGCCGGATGATTTCGCAGCTCGCGATCGGGCAGCTGATAGCTGTTTTATCACTAGAACTGATTGGGCCGATGTTTAGCGTCAATAAAAAGGCTAAACCCGAAAATATTTAAAGCTACAACCGTTTTCTATATTTTACACGCCAAAATAAATTCGGCATAGCCTATTTGATTATATAGGGCACTGACGTAGATAAGGGGAGGTAAATGGGGTAATTACACCCCTCCCCATGAAGGTTTAAATAGTTTTTAAGTGTTATTAAAAATGCGGTTTGAAGTAGTGTTTTAAAGTTGGAAGACTTTTTTTGGCTTTTGTAGTAGTTTATGCAGAATATAATATGTTTTATAGTCCGAGAGGTAGCAACGTCGGGAAATATCTTTTGGGTGGATCGTTGGCTGCCTAGCGGTAGAGGTTGCGTTGGCGCGCAGCTGTGACCTTGACATTAAGAGCTGTCACTGATATGTCAAAAAATGCAGACCTTGGTCACATATTATCGTTCAAAGTTTTATCAAAATGTACCGAACGGTTCAGAAGTTAGAAGGAAACAACTATATAATTAGCAATGATAAAATTATCTGGCAATAAAAAAAATATGTTTCGTAAACCTATCTAAAGACATGAAATTCAAAATTAAGTTTCTTAAAATGTTTTCAAAACCTTGGATTATTACCTGCACAAGATGGATGCGAACTAATAAACGCAACCACTACCGCCAACCAGACAGCCCAGGGTCTATCCAAAAGAAGAATGAGAACAACATTTTAAAAAATCAGCCGACCTAAAACTATTTTTTGAAAACGTTGCTGCCTCCTAAACTGTTAGTCAAAATAAAATTAGTCAATGTGTTTTTTAAAGGTGAATACCTTTTTTTGGGACTCCAAAATTTTTTTCTGGAGGTTTTCGATTTTGCCATACTGTATCTATTGCCTTACTACCCCAGAAAATGAAATTATCTACGCCAGTGATATAGGGCAGTGGCGACGCTAAGGGTGGGGGAGGAGAAGGGTAGCCGGGCCAACCCTAAAAATTTCTGGGCCCCCAGTATCCCGTAAGGTGGGACAGGAAAACGAATAGTGACAGAAAAAACAATAATATACTTGGTTATTTAGACTTTTAGAAGTGGGTGTCTTTTTTTTTGCTCCTCAAAATTATTATGGGACAGCAAATAAAATTAAGATGGATTAAGGAATGAAATGTAAGCTCTTTATCGGTAAGGCTCTTTAAAAATTATACCTTTAGAAAAAAATTTAGTAACCTCTAAAAATGTTCGGCCCCCTTGGCCATCCTTAAACCAAAAAGCTGGCGTCGCCACTGATATAGGGTGTCCACAAACTCTACCTACAACTTTAAGAGAAAAAAACATGTAAATTTAAATTTCTGCATTTGTCTGGAGACATCATAATTAATAACGAGTCTCCGTGCGCACCTTGGGTGATCAGTTAATATTTTCACGTCGCTGCTATAATATGTATTTATCGTCTCGACGCAACGTTGGCAACGATAAATTATGTTTCTGCGATACGCGACGGTCCCCACAAAGCTCCATTTCTTTATATATGTATATGTTTATAATATTCCTAAAATAAATAACAACCCATACCAAGTGGTACCGAGATAAAACCTGTTCTGGTGCAGGTAAATATTGTGCTTTGACAGGGGCGGATCTGATCAAGTTAATTTTGTTGCGTGCATCGAATTACATTATACAGGGTGTTTCCTAATTACGGTAAGAAAATTTAGGGGCAGATTCCAGAACTAATTTTATAAAAAAAACTTTTTATAAACATAGGTCCGAGATGCTTTGTTTCTAAGATACAAGGTGTTAAACTTTAAAAACATCGTGTTTTTTAATATTATTCTAAATACGCATTCTCCGATTTTATTAAAATTTATATGTGACATGTGTTGAGATAGGAAGTTATTTTGGCCATAAACTAATTTTAATTAGTGAGACCAGTGGCAGCGTGACACGCATCGTAGATAATATTATTGACAAAAAATGTACGCCACTGACTTTTTGCAACTTTTATACTTTTTCCGTATGAAACATCTAAAAATACACCTTTTTTGTTTGATAATATTTTACGTAGTTTGCTTAGTTTTCCTGAATAAAAAATCCGCTTAACTGCATAATCCTGGACCATACAAAAACCACTGGGGCATTGTTTCTTTTATAAATTAAGTGTTATAACTTCTTATAAGCAATTAGGTAAAAAAAACAACAAAGACCTTATTAAATAAACGTTTATAGCTAGAATTTTACTAAAAACAGTATTTTGGAAATTTTTAGGTTTTTAAAAAGTTTAACAGCCTGTATCTTGAGAATGAAAAATTAAATGACCCATATTTATATAAACTTTATTTTAAAAGAAAATGGCTCAGAAATACGCCCTTAATTTTTTACCGCACCCTGTATACAGAGTCTTTCAGAATAAGATGCTGCTCCCTATTGCTGTAAATTCTTGGCTGATTTTAAGCAGAAAAGTTCAAATGGAACTATATTCTAAGTGACGTAACTTTTGAGATACATAGTGGTAGGGTTTACAAATTTATATGTTTAAAAATTGCATTTAAAACATTATGGAAAACTTGTCCGACAAAAAAGTAAAGCGTTTGCCCAGTCCGACACTCAAAACATTTGACATTGACAGGCTGGGTTAAAGCGCCGCTTCCATATATTCGACGGTATGTATATTTGTGGTAGATTCGTCAAACGAAACCCCTAAAATGGTTTTCAAAGCGTTATTATCATAAAGTCAATTTCACTACCGGCCCAGGGTCTATTAACACAAGTTCTCTCCGTTCTTTGTAAAGTAATGGAAAAACTAATTAATTCACAAACTCTTAAGTACTTAGAAAAACACAAAATTTTGCATGACAGGCAGTATGGATTTCGCCACACAAAGATCTTACAGCAGATCTTCTTTCCTTCCATCACCTGCTGGAATAGTCTCTTGAGTACAGTTGAGTCCCAGATCGTTTAATAGCGATATATCCAAAACTTTTGACCAGGTCTGGCGCTGCCGCGCCTTAATAAACTTCCCTCATATGGTCTTTCAACTAAACTCTGTACTTGGCTCTCTAGTTATCTATCTGATCGTCGTATATCAGTTATTGTGGACGGCCATTCTTCATGCTTTCACCAGTAAATGCTGGAGTCCCTCAGGGCTCGGATTCTGGCACCAACATTGTTTCTTCTTCACATCAACGACCTTCTCACGTCCACAACTAATTCCATTCATAGTTTCGCCGACGATGGTACCTTCACTCCAATTATCGGGTTCCCTAAACCCATTACTAAACCTGACTTGGAAAACAAGCAACGCAGAGCGATGCAGATATCTCTTTCGCAGGATCTCAATTTAATATTGGATTGGGGCGCTAAAAATCTCGTCCATTTAATGCATCCAAAACACAATCATGTTCCTTGTCGCGAAAAGAGTCATCGTACTCATCCTCTGCCTCGGGCGGCCAAGTTTTACAGAGCAAGACACCTTTAATCTTGTGGGCGTCACATTTTGAAAGTAACCTTAACTGGCATAAACATTGTATCTATAGCCACGGCAGCTTCAAAGCTTGGATTTCTGTCGAGCCAAAAAGTATTTTCCCCTTCTAATTTATACACTTTATATGTGTCTCCCAAATCCGACCTCCTTGGAATATTGTTCTCATATCTGGGGCATGGCGTCCCCACAACCCCTAAGCATTCTTGAGTCTATTCAAAGAAGAGCTATTCGTCTCGTGTGATCCTTCACTTGCAGAAAGGCTTCCCTCTCTTGCACATCGTCGGGCTGTGAGGGATTTATCGCTTACATAGATACTTCATGGCTTCTGCTCTGAAGAATTGTCCAGTATAGTTCCTCCACTTACGGTTCCCAACAAGAAACTCGTGGTTCCGCGCGTATGCATCCCTATACGGTCCAACTGGACAGGCCCCGAACTTCCCACATTGTTCGTTCTTTTATCCCTAGAGTTTCTAGGTTGTGGAACCTGCTGCCCGCAGAGGTCTTTCCTTCCCAAATCTTCAAGTATTTGGGTCCCCGTGTCAACAAACTCCCTCTTACCTCGCTTAAGACACCCACAGTACATTAGTATTTAGATTTGCTTCTTCGTGGTTTGTCAAAGATAAAAAAAAAAGCTGTAGACTAGCAGTTTTTTAAATGTTTATTGCATTTATTTAATAAAAACCGATACTAACTGCAACAAAAGCAAGCAAATTATAAACAAGAAATGTCATAGTGCTCTAAAAGGGTTTAAAAAGTTTCCGACGAGGGCGCTGAACTTTACTACTGCTTCTAAATCTGAGTCGCGAATTCGCTCCGCACTCAACTAAAATGTAATATTGAACCTTAACCTATAAGGTGGATTTAATACGCCCCTGGATATCTTCTTATGCATCGTATTTTGTATAAAGTGCATTAAGAAAATATAACCAGGGGCTTTTGTGTGTACTGGTAGTGGTCATTGTGCACCTCGAAAATTTACGATAAGTTTTAATATAATCCCGCATTTAATTTGGGGATTTAAAATTCCCAGACGCCGATAATATTTTTTTAATTATTATTATTTGCTGCTTGTTGCCTCGAGTCTTGTACAATGTTATAATGGAAGGTATTTATACAAATATAGGAAAAGTGATACAGCGAACGTATTGAACGGTCTTTAGTTTCGTTTAATTCATCGGATTAGTGGTAATTATGCCCACACACTGATTGGATTCATTTTTGTACGATGATTTTTATTTGATTTTAATTAAAGGAAAATTTATTAAAATCTTGTTTTAAAGTTCTGTAAGCAACTTTTCTTTAAACATTTAAAAATATTACCACGCTACAAAAACAACAGCATTGGACCTAGAAATGTGAGGTATGGTTTTTGATGTTTTTTGCCTCCTAAACACAAATTGGTGGTCACTATTTGGTAATTAAACGCATTTTTTTCAAATCGAAAGAACCCAAACAAATTCGCAATTTTAATAGTATTTCCAGCGGTTTTTACACACAAAAAAAATTCTTTAAACAAGAATAGCAATTTTCTTAAAAATATATTTTAAACTTAAAGCAATTTTTCTTAAAGGAAAACAATATTCTTGCTCCAAGAAATCACATTGTCTTGTTATTTAATAATATTCATTTTACTATACATTAAATAATACAGTGTTTGTCCTAAATAAGAAATAGTAATATGAGCGATATTTAAGAAATTCCATTCTTAAAGCCGATTCCCACTTAGGGGTGCATCGATCAGCTGATTGTCGGGGTTTTTCAAGGACACGGGTAAAATCATATCCATGCATATTTAAATCGAATCACAACTTTTGGTAGTACCAACCGTTAATTTATGTAGGGAATTTTGTCAAAATGTCGTCACCCATAGGGGAAAATTAGAACCAGTCCTAATTTGGCGGGTGGAAACGCACGAGTTTTAACCTCTTACCCATGACTCGTAGGAGTGAATCGTCAGGAGTCAAAGACTTGGGGGTGAAAACCCCGGGTTAAAACCCCTAGGTGGGAATCGGCTATTACCGGAAAACTAAAACATCTTTAGCAAAGGCAAAGTAGTATTGCTAGTCTTCACTTAAAACAAATTTGACTTTAGATAAGAGCGTCGAGAAGATAATATCTACAAAGAGAGCTTTAATATTCTTAAGTTAAAATAAATTATATTTACTTGACTAAATCTAATTTTATTATCGTGCTTAAAAGTGAGAATATAATTTACTTATAAGAAGAATATATTCTTTTTGTTATACCGGCTTATTTTTAGGATGGTATTTTCCTTTTAACACTGTATAGAATGCAAGAAAATTAGATTTTCTTTAAAGTAAAATTATGTGTAAAAATGTTTTGTTTCCGAAATACAGGGTGTTGAAGTTTTCAGAAAAAAATGCATGTTTTATCATAACTTTCCCACCACTCAAGATACGACGCATTTTCGGGCATAATTTAGTTTAAAAATTCTCTTATTTTCTTGCGTTCAATACAGTGTTAAAAAGAAAGAACCAACTTTATAATATCACTGTATATAACCAAAGACAATTTTAGTTTTACTATAGACACCCAGAACAATGCTAAATTTTTGGTTATCAGTTTGGACGCTCGCTTGGCGAAATTTATGAAGCGGCACATTACACGTACTGTTAACGTGTGTACTTATATTCTCTCAATGGATGTCCGCTTCATAAATCTCAATAAGCGAGCGTCCAAGCCGATGACCAAAATTTAGCATTGTTCTGGGTGTCTAGAAGTCTATGAAAAACTACAATTATTGTCTTTGATATAACTTACATTGTGTCTTGAGTCAGAGCAAATTGATTTAAGGCACAAGCTGGTTAAATAAAAGAATTAAGTATTAGAACACCCCGTAAACACATAAACTTATATTTTATTTAAATTAAAATTATTTTATGTTGATAAATAACCTAGCAGTCGTTATTTTATACTTAATGTAGGAATAATTTAATGCAACATTAATTTTAAGTAATAAAATTCGGCTTATTTATTTTAATTGAAAAATTGGGACAAACACTTATAATTAAAAAGGTTTCGTTTTATTACTTACTTAAAAAAAAACCTTCGCATTTTATTATGGTTGTTAAACATAATGAAGTGTTTTATATTTCGCAAGTAAACACGGTTTTTTAAACATATTTAATTAACAAGTTGGTCAAATATATACAGGGTAAACCACATTGTATTTGAGTAAAAGGTTTTATTTTTATAATTTTATTAAAATATCGTGATTGGCGATTCAAAAAAAAAAACGTTTTTTTATATACGGACAATATACAGAAAACATGCTTACATCGTATACCAGTTGTAAGCGTGTTTTCTGTTTTTAGGTTGAGAGTATTAAATAAATCATTTTTAAAAAGCCCAAGATATGGGGCGAAATGTCAAATCGATGCGTTTTCCTTACTATACACACATATAACTTTTAATAACCAAAACAATGACAACCAGAGAAAATAGATTCATTTTAAATAGTCAATAAACAATTATCTTAAGTATTTAATATTTTTTTTGCGCTGGTGTTTAATCACAAAATGTGCTCAAATGCTTACCATATTGTTTGATGTATTTTTGGACTCGGCTTGTAATCAAACTAATAGCGATATTGATGTGGTACACTTTAAAAAATTAAAGTAATTTGCTTTAAGTTTTTAAACTAGGTAAGAAAAATACCAAATATTTACATCTATATCGCCATTAGTTCAATTAAAAGCCGATTCAAAAATGCATTGAACATTGAACAGAAGCATTTGAGCACATCTTGTGATTAAACACCAGCAAAAAAATTATTAGGTACTTAAGATTAATGTTTAGTTGCTATTATAAATGAATCCATTTTGGTTGTTATTGTTTCGGCAGTCTTGTTAAATTGGTTAAAAAATTATTAAATATTGATTCAATCCAAAAGTGCAAGTTTGTGTTATATTTTAAAAATTAACAAAAATTTATGTATATTTAGTTTCGGTACGCCACTAGGTTCTACGTAAAAAATTATAAACCTTTTGTATTTGAAGCTTGTTTCAAACTTCATAAATGTCCGAGTAATAGTACATAATAAAAATCGACGAATTTTGAGAATCACCCTGTATCTTCCAAATCAATTAAGTTACAGTGGATCTGATTGGGCCATTAAACTAAACACAAATAAAGGTATCGGGACACTACTTTAGATTTTTGTATCTCTTACCGTTTAGCATATACCCCATAACTACAAACAAAACAAAAAATCCACCCTGTACAGGGTGGCCTTAAAAACACTTCTTTTCAAAGTAAAATACAGGATATTCTCTAACTGCAGTACAAAACTTTAAAGGGTGATTACCTTTATTTTATAATATATATGTTCGCAGTTTCTTCGTTTTTGAGATCCAGGGTGTTAATTAATATTTTTTATAAATATCTTAAATACGAAGCCTGAAACGAAAAAATGTACGACACTCAAAAAGTTGATAATATAAGGTTATGGTGGCGGGTGGCCCAAATTAAAAGCAGACCAACTTTTACAAATATACAGGGTGATAATGTGCAGGGCTGGTGCTTGTCAGATGATGATTGTCGTACTTAGCATGCTATAACTTATCACTATATAAATTTCTAGCCTTACAGGCCCAACGTTACTTGAAGGGTTCACTAGCTCTCCTACTAATAATAGATGTTTATAAATTTTTGCAAATTTCGTTTGACGTGTGTCAGTTCTTATAACAGTAACATTTAGTTTTGCGCAATGGGAACTATGCGAACTAGCTAGATAGAAAGAGTCTAATATCAAATTAAAATATTTAAATTACATTATTTGTGCAAATATTCTGTAATTTACAAAGAAAAGAAACGAGAACACAGGAACTGCTTAACTATACGGTAACAAACTTGTGAGAAATTCGCAAATAAATAAAAACAACATGCACAACTCGCCATAATTCAAGTAACCAGTGCACCAACTTTAATATTATAGATTACTCGCGTAATTTGCATGATTTCTTAACAACTACCATAAAATAATACAGACCATATTCTAGGAACCAATAAAATTCGAGGGTTTTTATTTAAATATATACTCTCCATATTTGTTTTTTTCTCTGCGCGTTCGTATAATTACCAGAGAATATTTACAAAAAGAAAACTCTTGTATGCTCAAAGTCTGTATGTCAAGTCAATATACTTGGTATGGGTATAATCGATAAAAATTAGCATAATGACTAATAATTTTATATTTATTAAGCATGTCTTAACAAACTGGCATCATTGATCGTGTTGAAATGGCTGCGTTTATTTCGATACTCTTAAGCTAACATTATTTTATTAATTCGTATTTTAAAAGACATTCAGTGATATGATGCTTACATGTAGGTTATATAACCCTAGGGTTATTTAACCGTAACCATACGTTTACCAATCACAAAAATATTTCCAAAAATAAGCAGTTTTGGGGTTATAAATCATAAGCAAAATATTTCTTACTTAATAAATTTATGTTTATTACACATTACCTAACATAATTATCGTGAAAACATCCGTTTACTGCCTTTTCTTTTGTAAAAAAACTTAACAGGTAAGAAAAGCGTCAGAAATTGGTCAAAAAATCATTTTAAAATCGTCTAGATATCTATGACATATCCTGCTTATTCCTTTTTTTTCAGTAACATATAACAGGCAGGTTTAGGTATGCGGTTATATTTGACTGAAAAAAATAAACAAGCATGTCCGACGTATTTCTTACCTGTCAAGTCTTTTAACAAAAAGAAAAGGCTGATGTTTTCACGATAATTATGTAAGGTAATGTGTAATAAGTAAATTATTTTTTTTTTTTACTTTAAATCTTTAACTTTACATAAAATTAATTCCCTGCAACATGTAATAATTTAATTTTGTCCTATTTTAATAAATAAAAAAAAACTTTACTCTTGGTCATTTTTCGTATTTCGAAGTAAAAATTTTCATTTATTAGTTTTGGACCATGCGACCAGGTTTCCCGAAAGGTCGATACAAATTTTTAAAATTTTTGGTCCATTTGTCCTCTTGTAATACCTACCTAACCCGGGACAGACTGTATATTTGGCGTATTGGTAAGCTTTTTTTTGGTCGGTTTGTCTTTTTATATGTTTTTTGTCTTTTGTTAGTTTTATTATTCTTATTATTAATAATATTTAATCGGTGAACATACACTAAAAACACAATTCTATTAGCTTTTTCTCTTGCATAACCGGTTTGCGCAGAGCAGCAATACTAAGTATATGATCTAAATACTTAATAGCGACAATGCTGCCTCTAGTAGGTATATGATCTAATTAGTTAGGCTTATTCAACCATAAATAATACTAATAGGACTTAACTGACGGTATGGTCATTAGTTAATAAAATAGATGTAATGTGCTCTAAAAAAGTATATAGCTATAGTCGTCGAACATATAACCTCCTTCTTTTTTTTTTTTTTTTAATTTGGTTCAAAAAAGATGTAAATTCTAGATTAAGGAAGGTTTAAATTAACCGAAATAAACATACGCAACATAAAAGAAGTTTACGATCTTATAATTGAGCACTTACATTTTGTAATGCGACAAAAACTGATGTAAACCGAATACTAAACTATTCTTAATTACGCACTTCTTACTATTTATTGAATTTTAAAACCTGTTTTAAGTTTTTTATATAAATTTAAAAAAAATAGTGTAACATCGTATTACTTTAATAGTGTAAAACGTGTTTTTTAATATTGAAAACGTGCGTTTCGTACAAAAGTAGCCTAGTTAATCCTAAATGGAATCAATAATACAAGGTGTGGTCAAATAATTTTATTACTAACAAAATATTATTGTTTATTACAAGTAGTATTTCTGGAAAGTGTGTATTAAAGGCAACTGTTCCAACGTAATCTAACTAATTTAACCAGGGCCGGATTTACAAGTTTGGAGGCCCTAGGGCAATGAGCCTGTGTGGGCTCCGTCAAAGTAAAAGTTAATAGAATTTTGAAGCCAAAAAATGCCCTTATCAATAAATGTAATGAATGTTTGTACTAGAGTTTGTACTAGTTCAAAAATTGGAGGGTAAAAAAAATTATTCGATGTTAGGGCCCCAGGGCAGTTGCCTCACCTGGCCCCCACCTTTAAATTCGGCCCTAAATTCAACAACGGTGTACAACCATTTCCGAAACTAAAACCGTTTTTCAAATTGATAAAACATGAGTTTGGGATGATTTGAACAGTTTTGTTACGAAACACAGCAACAACCAAAACACGCGACGTAAACAAACAATATGGCAGTTTTCTCGTGCGCCGGTTTCAAAATAATTATGTTTTTCAGGGTTGTCACATGTTTCGGTCATTTAAAATGTTTTGTTATGTATCTTGTACCTGAGCTAGGCCGTGGTACATATATAGACGTGGCTTTACAAGTGAGTCTTCAAAACACCAATTTTATCTTTTATCAACAACCACGATATACCCATGTGAACATGCAGGAAAATTCTTCATTTTTTTAATTTGAAAAACATGCATCAGAAAAACCAGAACTAACCAGAAAAACGCAGTGGCATACTGTCTTGTTTTTTGTTTTGTAAATCATTCTTGACTTCGAAACCAATAAAAGAATTTTAAAAAAGTTTATCAAAATTCCCTGTAATGCATACTGGGTGTGTTAAACTGGTTTTACACTTATCAAACTTCTTATCAAATAAGTTTAATTACATATTTGGTACAATTTCTTTAAAGACGAAAGTGTAAAACAAAAAATTATTCTACAAACTTCTTTGAAGCAAATATCAAGGTTACCAACTGAGGGGATTGTTTCCTGATAAAGTAAAAAACATGACGCGCTAATAAAATAACCATAAATAACCAAAAGTTAAACGGTGTCGCTAAAATCATTAAATAAAAACACAACAAAATACGCCGCCACTAACGATAAATTTTAGGTTAAGTCGTTGCTAACTGTCAATTTTTAATCCTTGCAGTTGGTAGTTCTGCATTAAATATTTGAAGAAAAATATGACGTGTTTTAATTCTTCACACAAATTTGACAAGGCGACCTTGAATTTCTTGTTATCCAATTTTCTGTTTTACATTATCAAATTTCTTTAAGGTGAACTTGGTCCAGCTTATTTGACAAGAAGTTTGATAAGTGTAATACCAGCTTAACATATTTAATTTAAATATGCGAAGTGGTATCACCGCTATTATAAAAACATTTTTTGTATACTTACCCTGTCTCTTAAAATCACACCCTTAGGAATTGGTATCTTATTCTGAAACACCCTGTAACATAACGAGATTCGGTATCTTTTAAAACGCTTTCCCTTCCAAACCATTCCAGTAAATTCCTCGCATGCAATAAAAAATCCAAACTCAAAGGTTATAGGTTATAAATTGGATAATAACCCCATACATCAACCCATCTATCCTCGGCAAAATACAGTATTCACAACGGCGAGATTTACGGCAAAATAATATAATAGCGGACGCACCTTCAGATAAACCCTGTATATAAATCGCGCATATAGATATTATTTTGTCAGGAACAGACAAATATAATCGCTCGGTTCGGGCGAATTGCCTCGGGCAGATTTCTTAGTTTGATTAATAGATCCATATATAAGTCTCGAGCCAGGTGAGAGGATCATCTTGGATGAATTAGATACGGACGCTTGGAGGGCAGAAAAGATTTCTCGGAATGCAGTTTATAAGTTTTTAATTGTCTATAATATGTTAAAATTGTCTGTAGAAGATATTGGTTAAGTTTCTTGCCATATTAGACCGTTTCGGTTTAGAGCAGAATACCTATGTATTGGGGTGATTTTTTTGGCGAATATTTCCCTCAATAGAAAATAGACCAATCAGAAACCACCATTTTTCGAATAAATTTTGTTTAGATAATTGATTAAACCACATGTGCTGTCATCCAAACTAGTTGTCAAAATTAAAAGAAAATGTCCAACTTTTTGTTAGCAGTTTTTCTGGAAAAAAAATCGAACAAATTTTATGCAAGCTTGACAAGTTGCAAGGTATATTCATATTAGTTATTGTTCTGTGCTTTAATTAAAAAAAATGTTGTTCTAAAATTAAATATTTATTTAACTTAGGAAATAATCTTACCAAATATCCCTCGTCCATCTAATTTTTTCTGTGGAAAAATTGGAATTCTCATTTATAAGTAATATGTTTTAAAAAATAGCATTCGCGAAAGTGGCAAAATCCTCGTTCTCGACTCGGATTTTTAAAACCACTCTCGCACACTTAAAACGTGTTTTTGACCAACCCACACCTTATAACGTCACAAAAACAGAGCCACGCACGACATGTTTCTCTAGGGTGGCTTCGTCTTAATATATAAAGCGAATACCTGAGCATCTCTGCGTCAAATAAATCTAAATTCCATATCATCGTCTATATCCTTTATTTCAATATCATTCATCTATATGTATTTAAATCGATATCTTTATCATTTTCATCATTATTTGACTCTGCGTTTAAGCATGGCTGATTACGACAATGTCCGCAAACTTTAGAATATCATAATTCATTTTTTTTGCATCCACATTTGCCGCCACAACTTTTGTACAACTACAAAAGATTGTGTTTAGTAGATCATCGGGTGCTGGTGGCAATAAAGTTAGTATTGACTGTATTATATTATTTTTTAACTCCCAACCCAACTGTTTTGAATCAATTATTCTTCCTAGCCATGTTTGTATTTGATAATAGATTTGATAATGATGCTGTTGAGCTGCTGAAAGTGGGTGGTAATAATGAAAATTTCACAACCGTACTTTGTCTTGTTAGTTAAGTAAAGCTTCAGTACCTGTAATTATCTATTGAATGTTCTGATTCTGGAGCACCGTACAACGCTGTTAGAAAACGTATTTCAGGATTGACAAGGGCATCTGGCTTGCAATTTTCTTGTTGGAATATTTCTGCAAAATTGTTTAATTCGGGTCTTTTTTCAATCATTTTTATCATTTTAATTTTTCCTTTGTTAAAGTCCAAGAAAGTATAATTATTAAGTACTTATTCTGGTTACTTTATAAGGGCTCCTGTATTAAGTATGTTTATGTCAATTTTTATCCAAAAATCCATCTTTTGATGAATTATAGTGACCAATTTGAAGAATTTTACAAATTATCTAATTCGTATATTTTAAACCAATGTATACGTATATGTTGTCATATATATAAAAGTGCATATATCCGTAATTTATCAAGTTTTCGACTAACCCACATCTTATAACGTCACATAAAACAGAGCCACGACATATTCCTTTAGGGTGGCTTCGTCTTAATATATAAAGCGAATACCTGAGCATCTCCGCGTCATATAAATCTAAATTCTTTGCGTATATAATAACACTTTATGTTACAAATTCCATTTCGAGAATGAGTTATTCCCGAACGCATCGCGTATATTCCTGCGTGATTCATTTAATATTCAACAGCAGAGAAAAACTAATTTAATATGAATAAGTAATTCCGAATAAATATAAAGGACTGCGCGATGTTTCAAGCGCCCGAGGCGACAAGGGGGAGTAGAGGGAGCATTAACTAATATAATATTCTATTATTTTTTATTTCAAGCTATAAAATATGAAGAGGGAAAGTATATTTTTCCAGGGTGGCGTGTATAAATTATTTATTTTCGTACTCATTGTTGTGTTGGGCGTCGTGAAAAATGGATTATTCGGCTTGGGAATGGTGCGCCCTTCGTTCTCTCTGTACTTGATATTTTTTCGTTTTTCGTACCGTTTAAACAGAACGATCTTTTACTGCGTAGTTTCAACGTAGTGAAATTGGGAGAAATCGGAATAAAACGAACAAAAAAATTTAAATATCTAAAGCGATGTGGTCCTTCCATTTGTCAGGTTTTTTTAGGCGTTCGTTGACTTAAAATGTGTTGTTTCTTAAAGAATGCTTTTGTTGTTAAAAAAATGTGGTTTTTAATCGTTACCACGAAGGTAAAGCTGTTATATTATACAGGTTTTACAAAAATTGATTTCTTTACCATTTTGATATTTATTTTCATACTTTGAATTAGTGATTTCTTTCAATGCTTTCTAGAAATAATTTTAATATGAATTTATGAAATGTAACAATCAACGCGACAACGACTTAATTAAAAGATCAAGTTACCATAAATTTCTCCATTACCTCTAAATTTAACACTTAAAGGATAACTTTAATAGAAATTGTCAAATAACAGTAATATAAATATAATTGGATGATTCAGACATTGAATTTATAAACTTTATACGATCGAACAAAAAATAGTTCGCAACAATCTATATTGTGTGTTTTTACTTATGACATTTCTGCACTCGCCTGACAGCTGGTGCAGTCAAACCTGCTATTCGTAAAAATTATTACTATTTAACCGATTTCAAAAAGAAGGAGGTTCTCAATTCGTCTGTATGTTTTTTTTGTGTATATGTTGTATGTATACGCGATTACTCCGGCATTTGTGAGCCGATTTTAAAAATTCTTTTTGGTCCCATGTAAAATCAAGTCAGGATTGCCAGAGAGATACAGGTACTAGACCTAATTATTATCTCTGCCATACATTGTTCGTGCGGCAAAACTGCCTTTAGGTAGGGAATATGCTTATATAATAAAGAAAAAAAAGAAGAGTTTTTAGTGTATGTTTAACGATTTAACAGTAATAATAATAAACTAAAAAGCGAAAAAACCACTCCAAAAGAATAATAAAACTCACTAAGAAGTGAAATATAATAATATTACTAATTTTCTCGAAAACGAATCGACCGATTTAAAAAAATCAAATATCAAAATAAAAGACTTCGAAGGGCCTTTTAAACAAGCTATTACTCGATACCCCTTACCATTTATAATTTTTAAGGGATGACCTTGGGGGCAGAGGGGTGAAGGGATGCATTTTCAGCTTTTTAGACAGTTGTCTACTAGACTAAATACGTAATGGCGAAAGTTTTAATCAGTGGTTCTGTCAAATGTGGATGGGAGTTTCCAATAGCTTCATGTATCTACAACATATATATATATATATATATATATATATATATATATATGTAAAATTCACAAATGGAGTATTGTTGTAGTTAGAATGTAATTTTCTATGTAAATAAGTAAAAATATATCCAGGATTTATTTTAAAATAACAAAGGTAAGGTCATTTCTGGCTTAACCTGAAGTAAGAAAATATCTGAATACGTAAAACAGTGCAGATTAAGGTGACATACCTACGTACCAAATTATATTTAATTATCTTCAAAAATAAAAAAGGCTATAGGGGTGAGCCACCGGCTTGAGACACCCGGTATATTTGGTGTGGGTTCCATGTCTTAGTTTTCAGATAACAACTTGAAAATCCTAGCGCGCCTGTCTAGAACTATAAAAACAAGTCTATTTTCAAAACTGCATTAATTTGATTGATTAAAGTAACATAAAGAGGTAAAAAAATGTTAATTTATCAATTTAATTAATATTTATTATGAATAAATTATAAGAAATAAAGAAATAAATTTATTTCATGTCCTTATAACTTAGGTTATTTATAAAGCATTTATTATAAGTTTTATTTGCCCACATCCATATTATTTTTGTTTGTTGTATCGCCATCGAAAAATTCTTTTAACGAAAATTTATGGCCGCTTAACATTGAGTTGTATAAATTTATTATATTTATTTCGCCTGAATATGATTCACTCTGTATCGGCGAATTTACATTGCAACTCTCGAATAATAAGCAAATACATAAATTTTAGTCTCTGAAAAGCAAAGCATCTTAATGCAGACTCGTATTTAGGTGAATTTATTTTCGTAGAATATATTTTCAATTATACCTGTCAGTCCTGCTATAATTTATGAAAATCTACTGTTTAAGAGCTAAATTTTCACTACAGAAGTCAACCAGAAAAGATTTTGTAGTAGCAGTACCAGCAAGTCCTTGTTTTTAATTTTAATGTTTATATTAGCTCTGTATGAACCCGATTTACCAATGATAAAATTGATAAAATCATGTTAGAACTTACTGCATGTCCAAATCCTTTTTCTGTTTTTTTAAAGCCCTTTTTTACTTATTTCGGTTTTAATTCTTATTTTAATACAGGTGATTTCCTGATACTCCAAAGTCAGTAAAATTTTTATTGGTGGATTTAAATACCAGTTTTTTTTAAATTAATTATTCGTTAGATAAAAAATTAAAGATAGTAACGCTATATTACAAGTGTGGAGAAAATGCCAGTGAAGCAAAAAAAAGATAAATTGATAATTTTCAAAGAAATAAAAAAAATACTTTAAAGTATCAGGTTTTCTGCATTACCTATATTTCATTTTGATATATTTAATTAAATAAGCCAAAAATATGACTTTTTAAGCGTCAATAACTCAAAAACAGTAAAAGATAAACATGTAGTACCCTTATTAAAAACACTTAGAATTGACCATAAAATTCAAAAATATAATAATAAATATGGTTTGAACATATGTTCTGTAGTTTGGCGGATTCATTTAATGGATGGTATTTATTTGGGTACACGCCAAAATAAAATTAAAAGTACTAAAAAACCAAAAAAATTTAAACAAGTAAAAGATAATTAAAAATCGAAGTTTCGGTGGCAAATCTGCCACCGTTGTAAGACAAATGGAATAAAATATAAAATACTTACTGTTATTTAGGTTTTAAAATTCAAAATTTTTATGTTTTTCTAGGATATTCTGAAAACTTTGACATTAAATGTTTTCTTTTTTAAACAAACATGGTTTGACATTTAATGTCAAAGTTTTCAGAATATCCCAAAAAAACAGAAAAATTGTGAATTTTAAAGCCTAAATAATAGTAAGTTTTTATTTTTATTAGTTTTTTCCATTTGTCTTGACAACGGTGGCAGATTTGCCACCGAAACGTCGATTTTTAATTATCTGTTTACTTGTTTAAAATTTTTTGGTTTTTAGTACTTTTAATTTTATTTTGGCGTGTACCCAAATAAATACCATCCATTAAATAAATATGGTGTTTCCTGTAAAAATACAACATTTATGGCGTAGGTTTTGTTTTACATTCAATTGTTTTTGTAATACGATTTTTGGCTATTTTAAATTTCTGCATGTTATTAAGTATGGGGAAAGTCGAAGAATATGCCACTTTTTCTCTGAAATAGAATACCCTGTAAAATAGGGTGGAAAGAAAATAATATTTCCAAATCATTTTTGTATAGTCATCAAAATGTGAAATTGGATATACAAAAGCTCGTATTAAAATCTAAACGGCTTAATTTTTTATCTTCAGGTTCCTCATTGGGCCTGAAGTTTGTAAAAGATGTAAATATTATTGATTTTTTTGACCGAGTTAAAAAATTTAAGAATACATATTTTACACAATGCCTTTAGCCTAACAACACTAGGTTTAAAGTTTAAACAGCATGTAAGATATTTGACCGCACCGTGAGCGTACCAAGATCTGCGCGCCTAGGTGGCATTAACTCTAAAGGTGAATTTGAATTACACCAAACAAATGCTAACAAACAAATTTATTTTTTTAATTGTGTTCGCTCCAATTTAAGTACAGCTTAATTGCAATATAATTTAAATGCTGCAAAATTTAAAATAATTAGGCAAAAATGCAGTATCGGCTCGCGGGTCTAAAAAAGCAGGTAGTAAGTGCATTCACCATTTTAGCAAAAATGAAAATACTCAACTATCAAAAGTCTAAGTAAAGAGTCTTAATATCTTAACTTACCTAAATTTTATACACCAAATCAATCCTTTGATCTTTTAATGCAGTAAATTTATCAATTATATATTCATAAAATCGTTAAGTTTTTATCAGTTCCTGTAGAAGCTCCTTTTGAATTAAAATATTGGCAAAAGATAAAAGTCTATCTTGGGATATAGTGTTTCTTAAAAAAGTTTTTAAACGCTTAAGACAAGAAAAACTCCGTTCCACTGACAACGCTTGTCGACGATATCGTTAAAATTGGCGAAAAAATTTTATACGCCTCGGTAAAAATGTCTTTATTTGCGCCAACTTGTTTCACTAACTGCGGCAATGAAATTTGCGCCAACTTGTTTCACTAACTGCGGCAATGAAATATTTCTATAATTTTCATCAGCAAATATTAGGTCAAGTTTATTTTTGAGCCGCTGATTTTTTGGAAATGATTCGGCATATATCTCCAATAAATTTTGAAAAGAATCAGTGGAAAAAGTTTGGTTATACTGGCCAAACTTTGCAGTATCAGCAAGACAACGAAATTGTAGTTTGCAACAATCTTCAAATCTTACTTCCATTTCCATCAAAATATGATCTAATATTTCATAGAGAAGTGCTCTGTACTGTCCTATAATTTCTTCCTGTGAAAAATCACTGTCGCTAATAATACTTAAACGGAAGCAATGAAATAATACATGAAAACCAACGAAACGACCAAAACCTATACTATCTTTCTAAGGCTAGCGATTTACCAAGCAATACACCTGATACTTCCACCCGTGATTCTGGCCACCGGCAAGTATAGCGTTGTCATGGCAACGGAGCGTCAAAGCGTAAACAAAACCCCGTAATATGTTTTTTATGTTTTATTCTTTATTTTTCACTTACTACACCTGAATAGCCGCCACTGCAAAAATGTTAGTTGAAACTGCCTCGATTGGGTCCTGCCCATACGAAGTCTCATAAATAGAAAGTACTAAATTAATAAATTGCCAAGTCGAATGCAGAAAACATGCACACTTAATCTTTTTTTTGCGAATTCATCCGTACCAAAAATATTCATTTATTACAGAAAATAAATTCGTTTCAAGAACCATATGCTCGCAAGTCAAAGGCCTTTAGTGAGCATATTTTATTTTTACATTTTTGGGTTGAACGGTCGATAAATTGAATGTAATTTATTTTAAATATTTTTAAAGACGTTATTTTCTTTATTTTAATACGTTTTTTGATTGTTCCAGACATTATTTCTTTTTATTTCATCTTTATATATTTTATTAGTCTATACCGATTTTTTGTTGTTTTTAGGTAAGCCAAAAGACTTTTCTTCGCAGAGTTAAGCTGTTCATCTCCTGGTAAGATTTTCTTAAACGTATTGATGTATTTTTTACGGGTAACTTAAAAACATATTGAAATGTACTATAAAATAAACGCAAGTAAACACACATTTAAGGATCCCCACTTATTATAATAATATAATTAATATAAAATTAGCAAGATTTTTTTATATGTAATTTTAATTTTTTTATTAAATTAAATCAATAAATCCTGACTGCATAGTCACCTCAGAATATTTAAAAATATTCAAACTAAATCTTTGACCAAATCAAGAGACACCACAGTACCACTGGTACGTAATTTTTAACGGCCTGTAAAACTGAAAATTCACTTTTGTCAAACTATATTACGGAAAAGATATCACAGCAGGAACGTGACTCGCTGGTCTGTTATATGGACAGATCCTAGAAAGAAAAAGGGTTTTGAATTGGAGTGTACGAACGTAAAAGTAGACTTGCCAAGTTCCTAGGAAAATCTTTTACCATCTTTGAAGCTAAAATCTATGCAGTCAATGTCTCTGCAATCGTGTCAATAGATTTAAGCGATCAATCAAGTCCCGACTAACTATAAAGTGGGTGTATAGGCCTCATTTTACTGACTGGAATCTTTTTGCGGCATAACTAGAGATCACCTAATAAAAGAAATCAATGAATGGAAAAAGAGGAAACAAAGACAAGTATTAAAATGGTGCTCGAGGTCAAAGACAGGCAAAAAAATTTCCTTTGAGTTGTCCGAATAAGTTAGAAACTTCAAAATAATTAAAGTTTTGATAGTCACTAATTTCCTGGCAGAACACGGTCCTCTGAGGTATCATTTCATAAAAATGGAAAGAACTGACATTGAAGGCTGCACGTTTTGTGACTGCTGAGCATATACCAATGCATAAAATTTTCATACCAAAGAATCATTTTCGACTACCAAAGATTTAAAAAGCTTTGCTTTACGACATATTTCCAACTCTGCGAAAAGCTTGGGAATTAAGGGAATCAGCTAATGAATATTGGTTTGTCGGATCAATTTATTGGATGTTACCTTATTGGGTACCGTATTATTATTGATAATAACAATAAACATTTTTATTGGGTGACAAAGTTACAATTAATGCAATTAGTTAAAAAAGCATACAAAATTAACCTTATCACATCCATGCATATTAGGGCGATATGTTGGCTCTTCAGAAGAAAAAATAAAATTAATTATACTTTGGTTCTAAAACATATTATTTCTAAAGATAATAGTCCCTGGACCAGTAATGAAATAGGCTTCATGATAATAACACTTTTTAAACCTTTTTCGACAGTTACGATTTTTGGCACAATGTTTACAAATTGCATGTAAGACATTGTGGTAAACTTGTCCGACAAAAAAGTGACGCGTTTGCCCGGTCCGACACTAAAACATTTAACATTGACAGGCTAGGTTAAAGCGCCGCTTCCATATAGGGCGGTATGAATATTCGTGGTGGACTCGTCAAAAGGAACCCTCCTAAAAGGTTTTAAAAGTGTTATTATCATAAAGTCAATTTCCGTGGCCCATCAGGGATTATAATATTATTACAAAAAAACTCTGCTCTGAATAACACTTTTTAAATACGACACTTTAAATATGTTTAAAATTACAATTGAAAAGCTCATAGGACAAAAGTAGCATGCAAAAATCAAACATTCAAAATGGCGGACTCCAATTAGTTCAGGATTATAAGTTAAAACATAGAAATAATATTGCATTTCATTATACGGTCGGAATAGCTACTCTGGAAAGAACGAAATTGAAAAAAGTTGATATCGTGGCTCGTAGTATATATATATATTCCTTTCACATTCAAGTTACATACTCCTCAGCTATTACGTTGAGGTTATATTGCGGATTATTACGGGATAATTCGTTTCATGGACGGAGTCCAAGGGGGTATTAGAAGTTATTTAAAAAGTTTTATTTTGGGACTTTGTTTTACAAATGATATACTTACTTGTGCTTGTTTAAAAGTTAAAAATAACTATTTTCTGCTACCTTCATCGAAAATAGATGTTTTTGGCCGCCATAAACGAAAAATTGTTAATCTTCTTCCCAGGAGGAAAGGTGTATTTTTCTCCCTCTACCAGCCGGCATACTATTGTTTTTATGTTTGTGTGGTTAAGGAAATATGGAAAATGCTTCAATTTTTTCCGATTGTTTTAGTTACTTGTAAAATAAGTTTTTTAAACGTAATCAAGATCATCAGATCAGATTTGCTTTTTATTTTTATCCAAGATGGCGCATTTTTTATTTTCTTTTCATATTCTTTTATGTTTTAATTTTTCCGAAAATTACCTTTTTAAAAATTTATCACACTTTGTATTTCTTTTAAGCCGTTTTTGAAATATTGCATATAGTGATCATGTTGTACTTTAAACAATCTTAATTTAAACTTTGTACTTTATATTTATATTATTAATTTTTATAACTCAAATAAGGGTAAAAAATAATTCTATTGCAAGAGCAAATTTATTCTGTTGATATTTTATCTAAGAATTATTTAATAAGGATTTTAAACAAGTTTTATTTTTATATGGCAGAAAACAATTATTTTAGCGTATATAGTGTATAATAGAGAATAGCCATAAAAAACGCAAGCTAATTTTTAGCATTTTAGCATAGATCCTGCATTTTTTTCTGCATGGCCATTTTTTACTTACCTGTATACGTTAAAATAATTGTAAGCAGATGGGTAAAGTTTTGGATTTCGTACTTGACGGAGACCACTATAAAATACGACCGAATGAACCTCAATAGAATTGAAATGATAAAACTAAAGTTAATTAAAAGGTAACTGATCATTATTAATATTGTTTTTATACGTTTGTGAAGAATATATGCCGAATATAAATTAAAAAAGGATTATTAACAGGTGAGCTATAATTATAAATCAAAACCAGCCAAAGGATTTAATGCATTTTAGATTATATATTTTACTATTCATATTACAATTAATAATAAGTTTTATTATACCATGTCCTAAATTATAGGTATTATATTTCTAAGTTTTATAGTGTGTATAAAAAATACTTAAAAAACAACATAAAAAATGGGTTTTTAAATGCCGTTTCAAGGTACATTGAATCGGTCTAAATTAAAATAAAAACAAATGTTGTTAAAGTATAATAAACTACTTTTCGTTTCTTAATGTAGTCTTTTTTACTACTTGAGAAAAAATTCTTAAGACTCGACTAGAAAAATAGTAAACCGTTTTTTTTCTAAAATTAAAGATTTAAATATCTTTCATACCGGATCTTGAAAAAATACTGATACATATAAAGACCTGGCTTAACTAACCAGAACTAGCCAAATATTCCTTATGCCAGAATATATGTATAAAATTAATTTTTAATTGATTAATATGATTGTTTTATTATATAGAATTAATGCATAAATCCTATATTTTAAAGAAACTTAATAGATGCAAATTTCTAGATGGCGGCTGGGCGCTATCCAACCAAAAAAATCAACAAATAAAAACTAAATAAATAGGGGTCTTGTGACAAATCATTTTAAAGCCTCTGACAAGTACTTTACGACTCTAAAATATTAAGTCAATACCTTCACTTACTACAAAATGGCGGTACTAAGTTACCTAAATATCTGATTTGGATGGACCTATTTTCAAAACTAGTAAAGTTAGATGTATCTAATGTGATGTTTTCTTAAAGCTCTTTTAAAGATCTTTTTAACGGTGATACTGGTGATAATATACAGGGTGGGGCAAAAAGTATATATTTTAATGAAGCACTAAGCATAATATATTACCTTTAAAAAGTACATTGTTAGCAGTATAACCATTAAAAAGAGCTTACCTTAAATCAGGTATTAAGGTAATTTTTAAAGTACCTTTATTTTGTATTGGGTAGGGGTATTGATAGTATTGCCCATCGCCTTCCAGATGTTCGAATTGTACTAAAGGCTTATTCTTGCCGCGATGATCATCAACTTACCTGTAATTGCTGTACCGACGAGTAACTCCATCTATCGAGCAGTAGATTTATTATTTTTAGGTCTTCTGTTTTTGCCTTGTTTTTAGGCCTTAGCACCATAAAGTAATAGACAACCAGCTATACTTCACACAAATTTTAAGAAATGATACTGTGACAATTGTTTAAATTTAGGTTAAAATTTTTAATCAGTTTGTTTTTAAATGTCAGTCCTTTTTACTAAAATTAAGGGTATATTGTACCGTAGGTTAAATCGTACCACTGCATTATTTTGAAACTGGCGCCTAAAGTGCGCTACTCGGTGGAATATTCTTGAACCTTAAGTCATAAAACTGTTACGGGTAAATTTTACCGGCAGTTGATCGACGCGTTTGGAAGAAACAGGTGTCTTTTGGTTTGTGGTTATGTGGATGTAGTTTTCGAGTACCCTTTATAAAGAAATTGCAGGACATTAGGTAAGTTTGGATTTTATTGTTAATAACTGCTAAAAAGTGAAAACTTTTATTGTATCTTTGCATGTATAGAACTTGGCGTAACCTTTTTTTGTAATAACTAAATAACAAATTTTCATTATGTGACATGTCGGCCATATTGTACCACTACACGGTTGGGTAATTTGTACCGGTACGATTTTCCCGACTTACTAAAGAAATTTCTATTTTTGAACTGGTACGATTTTGCCGACTAGTTTAAAATTATATTTCAATATTATTTTTAGTGTAGCAATGAGTCAAAAAAGAAAATACGGAACATGGACGTCAGAAGACATGGAAAAGGCAATAAAAGCTTACAAAGGGGGTCAGTGTGGCCTAAACGAGACTACTCGAAATTTTAACATACCAAAACCCACCTTTAAAAGACATCTATTGTCCAAAAATATAAGAGCCAATGAAAGTATTAAAGTACTTGGCCGTACCACTACTTTGCCGGAGGAAATGGAGAAACAGTTAGTAGATCACATTTTAAAATTGGAAGAATGTCTCTTTGGTCTAACTATCTCAGATGTAAGAAGATTAGCTTACCAGTTAGCGGAAAGAAATTCAATTCCACACAATTTTAATCAAGCAAAAAAATGGCTGGAAAAGATTGGTATTATGCTTTTCTTAAACGTCACAAAAATATTAGTTTACGGCAACCCGAATCCACCTCAATGGCAAGGGCTAAAGGCTTTAACAAAAACGTGTCTACGAGTTTTTTGATATCTTAGAAAAACTTTGTGATGAGCATAAACTGCAGCCAACTAATATTTACAACGTAGATGAGTCGGGGTACTCTACCGTTCAAAAGAAAAACAGGAAAATCCTAGGGCAAAAGGTAAAAATCAAATAGGTGTTCTAGCAAGTGGAGAGCGTGGAACAAATACAACAGCTGTTTGCTGTGTTAGCGCTGCTGGAGTCTACATTCCTCCTATGATAATTTTTAAGAGAAAACGAATGTGTGATGAATTAAAAATAGGTGCTCCGCCAGGTAGTCTAGTTGAAATTTCAGATACAGGATATATAAATTCATCATTATTTGCAAAATGGTTAAAGCATTTTATCAGTTTTGTTAAGCCACGGTCCAATGAAGAAAAAATTCTTCTTGTACTTGACGGGCATTCTACTCATTCCAGAAACTTGGAGGCCCTGGAAATCGCGAAGGCTAATAATATTATATTGCTTCAACTTCCAGGACACACAACACATAGGCTACAGCCGCTTGATGTGTCATTTTTAAGCCCATGCAAAACTATTATGATCAAGCAGTGGAAAAATGGTTACGCACAAATCCTGGACTATGTGTAACCCAGTTACAAGTGTCTCAATTAATAGCAGAAGCTTATGGAAAAGCAGCTAGTATTGAAAATGCTATAAGCGGGTTTCGTGGAACTGGTATATGGCCAGTTAATCGTCATATTTTTAAAGATCATCAATTTGCTGCATCCGAGGTTCTTGATAATTTTACCATGGAAGTAGATTCTGTGGATACTGGAAACCCTCGGACACCAGAAACAGGACCAATTGAGAACGAAGAGGTTAGTACTGGAAATGTAAGTAAAAACTTTGTTTATTCTAATTAAATAAAATATTATAATTAAAATTAACTTTAATTAATTAATAATATATGTATAATATAAAATATTAATAATTAAAATTAATTTCAGATGAATATAACTGTTGAAGACCTTCATCCGCTTCCGTCTAGTCTACAGGTAGCAAAACGAAAAGAATCCCAATCTGCGGTAGTGCTGACCAGTACACCGTATAAAGACAATTTAGAAAAACGGCAAATATTAAGGCCAAACCACATAAAAACGAAACCTGTCAAGAGAAATTTGTCAAAGATGTCCTCATTAAATTCTTCCAAAAATTTAGAGTTGCCTTCAACATCAACAGCGCCCGTAGAAATTGAAATAGACACTAGTGAATGGTATTGCGAAGTGTGTGAGGAAATGTCTGTTGAAGACATGGTAAAATGTAGCAACAAAATGTGCAATAAGTGGTTCCACGAGAGATGTGTGAAAGTAAGATCTTCGAAAAAATTTCGCTGTCCTTTTTGTAAAGAAAAATAATTTAAAAGTAAATTTTTTGTTCAGATATGTTACCAGGTATTTAAAACTTAATTGTGTTAGTTAGTTTACGTTAATATTTATGTGTTTCGTATGTATAATAAAACATAGGTTATTACTCCTTGCATTTTGTTAGTAATTTAATAAGGTACGATTTACACTACCAGTGGTACGATTTAGCCAGTAGGTTGGTTAAATCGTACCGATAAGGGAAAATTTGTTTTCCGAATTTTAGCATGCAACAAATTGCCTTAATTACTTAAACTTCTAATATTATTATAGTAAAATATACCAGAAAATTTTCGTAACCTTCTTTACATTTAAGCTTTCAAACTAACCATTTTAAAGGCTTTATTACGAAGTAGGTACGTTATATTGTGCCAAAAGAAGAAAAAGAAATATTCTTTGATGACCAGCGCTAAATTTTCTGCTATTGACCACGGTGAAGTCCTGTCTAAACAACTAAATAAATGCGAAACCGTTATTAGCAGAACAGTTTTCCAAGAAACACAACAAGAAGACTGACAAAACTACAAACACTAGTTTCTTTATTATGTAAATCTGGTGCATATAATATGTAAGTAAGTATAACTAATAGTAAATAATATTAAATGAAACTTATTCAAGGAAAACCTATGACTTTAAAGAAATTCTACCTCAGGTACTCCTAGTACAAATAATATTTTTAATATTTATGTTTTGTGCAGACCTGTTTATCTATAAAATTAATTTTAAACTACTTTTTATAGTTCAGTTTCTTCCAAACAATATCTACAGTTCATTAATCTTTTACTTTTAGTTATTATTAAATAGTAATTTATATTGCTACTATTGATCTTGTTTACCTTTTTAACTAGTCACAAAAACGCACCTAATAAATGTGGCACTAGCTGTAGATTTTTATTTGAATTTACCAAACCTATCATTTTGTAGCTTGTATTTATCAGTTGTTGTACCTCTTATACACAATAACAACATTTTTTTAGAAAAAAGCTATGAATTATTTTTGAAGATTTTGAAATACAAAACTTCCGACTGTTGACAAACTATTTTTTTTATGAAAACTTCTTTAAATCCAATATTGGCATCAATAAATAATATTGTACAGACTGGCAATTACTAAATAGTTTACTTTAATTGCTTTTGTGAAAAATTGAGACAAAAACTGTTTTTCATTGGTAGCTTACTTTACCTTTTCACTTCTTTTTGTATTAATAAGTAATAAATAAAATACTGTTTATAAAAAATTGTTTTGGTTTTTGTTAATTTATTTTTCATCTGTACCATTAAACTTTTTAAACATAAGTATTAAGGGATGAAATTCCTATAAACATACATCGACAGACAAGTTTAAAATATAATTAAAAGCAATAATTTTTTTGAGTTTATTAAAAATTGCATTTTAAATATAACACAAAAAGGACTATATGTTCCTAAAGTTTATGTATATTAAATATATATATATATATATATATATATATATATATATATATATATATATACTATATATCAAACAGTTTAAAACACCAAAATTATATAAAAATGTGTTTACTGTAGTGTGCAAATAAATAAATCTGATAAATACAGCTTTTTAATTTTATTTACCTACAAAAATACTAGTCACTAATATAAAAAATATGTTCTAAAAGACACTGACTTTACAAATATAGTTTAGTTTATTTTTATTGATATTATTTTTTTATTCTTAAACAGACAAACAGAAACCTAAATGTGTATAAATTTTAAGACTGCAAACTTTAAAAAAATCTGATCGTTATCAAATATATAATTGGTTAGTTCTGGTTAGTTCTGGTTAGACTTTTAAGAAATGAAGACTTTATATAAACAAATAAATATCATAAAAATAAAACAACTCACATTTTCAACACATGAACTTTAAAGAGTTTCAGATTTACTCTACTCTACTATGAGTTATTTGTCTTAAAATTTTTCTTTTATGCACAAGATAATTATAAAACAGGTGACCTAACATTCCATGCTGCTTTAAAATCGATATTTTCATTACAAACATACTGTTCTAAATGGTTTAAAAAAGGGATAACATTGGAAAACACAATACACTATATTTTATGTAAAAAAAAATTGCCAGACATTCAAAATTTAAAAAGCATTTGTAAACATTTCTTTAAAGAAAATAGGTTTTCAAACCTTGACAGTATTTTTACCCTTGCCTATTTAAAAGACGTGTAATGGGTTAATTATTATGATATGTAGCTAAGGCTAGTAAAAGTACAGAAAACAGAAAACTTTAACTTGCTATATGTTTGGCGCTAGATGGAACCACTGACCGGTACAGGTGAGAATTTCTACATCGGGGCAGGATAAAATAGTACAATTCAAAACATCTAGAAGGTGGTGGTATTGACTTTATTATATTCTAGGGTTATAAAGTACTCATCAGAAGCTTTAAAACGATGGGCCGCAAAACCTTTCTTTAATTTTTTCCAAGATGGCGTCCAGCCAAGTAAAGAAATCCTTTTGTAAACAATGATTTATTGCAGCAAAAATATTTAACCCGACGAGTTTCTACTACTACGCCACGTGTCACCAGTTTTATAGTAGTACAGAGGCGAAATAAGAGAATATTTTGTAAGTAGGTGATACATGTTTTAGCAATGTATTTTTATTATTTATCTAAAAATATGTAATCAGGCTCTGTACGAGGCTATGTGCATTCGAAAAGGTTTGTTTACTTTATCATTTTTTGTGTACTTGGCGGCATCGCTTTCAGAATGAATTAAATATGGACCCATCATTACCTACACACCGTCACAAATTTAGTACTACCCTGTTTGCACCATCCAAGTAAAACAGTGGACTCTCCTATTCTTTCTGCACAAAAAAATATATATATTTTTTTAAATAAATTTGTGTAACTGTTTTTGAGATATTTATGTTTAATTTGCTTAGTGCAACTTAAAAAATATATAATGCTTTTGTGGTAACAGCTAGTGTTATAATTAAAAGTATTTTTCTTTGTATTAAACAATTTGAACGTTAATATCTTGAAAACGGTTAGAAAATAAATCTTTTTTGTGAAGAAAACCTAAGAGAGTCTGTGCTGCGATGGTACAAATCGGGAAGCACTTAAAAATTTTAATGTTAAGTTTACACATAAAAACTAACATCGAAACTAAATGTTTTATGTCAAAAAATCCCTAAATTCCAAGTTTTATTATATTATGGGAAATGTATCAAAAGTTATTTAATTAAATTGAAAAAAATATACTCTGAGACCCTGTAAAGTCAATTTACCATATCCTGTATATATAAAATACAACAAACAAATAAATAAATTACATTTTACATCTTTTAATTCCACGGCAATGATACTTTAATTGCTATCTACATCTGGAATTCATTTAGAGCGCTGCTATAAAAATTTATTTAACTTAAACTAATAATACAAATTATTAAAACTTGTAAACACGCATTGAATGTTATTGTTGTTAAAGATAATAAAATAATTACAAATTATATATGTTTATATTTCGCCGTAATTAGCGGTATTATCATATAATGCGATTCGCTACGGGAAGGAGCAAAAATGAAAACCGCACTTCCGAACTTGGGTTTTTATTGCAGGGTCGAACTAGTCCAAAGAAACGAAACATTTTTAATATTTACGATATAAATTACCCAAAAGAACATGAAAATAAATGAAAATCCTATGGGGTCAAATGTGGTTTCTTTTTTGCTAAACTAGAGCTTTTCTCGTGAATATTTTGGTTTACCTGGTCAAGTAAGTTGGCGTAGTACCAGAAATTTAAGTTTTTTCCTAATTAAAGTCGTTTATAAAAATAAATTTAATTCCAAAAAAACATGTTTTCAATGGGTGCGACCCTTGCTGTCCATTAATATGTCTTTGCCGTATCGCATGGGCTCCAAATTTAATTAATAGTAAAAAATCGGCGATAAAAATTGGTGGAGAAGCTTTCACACACTGTCAAAAGCTCTTCTAAAATGGTCATGCATGAATTTTTGATCTGAAGTAAGCAACCCATACATCGATTTATAGAGCAGATAGTTTTCCTATTTCTTAAAAATATAGTTTAAATATAGTGAGTCATAAGCATGTGCTCTCAGCCAAAGTACGAAGCACGTAACCACTTGTAAAAAAGGTTAAAAGTCACTCTTGACTTCGAAATACACTTCCACGGTACTACTATGACAGGGTAAGTCTGGTTTCGACCCTGGAGGGTAAAAAACGCCCGTTCAACGACTGCCGACTGCCGAAACTCTTGGAAAAGCTATGTAGCTTTAATGTCAACATATTCTTTTATTAAAGGTCGAAAAGAAAGTGCTCAGCTATCTTATCTAACTTCAGCCAGCGATTTTATGAAGTTTTTGCACAATTTCTCTCGAAATTGTTATTTTTCTGTTGGAACTCGGGGCATCTTTAGTGCTTATGTGAACACGTTTAAGGTCTGTAACCCAAGATTTAACGGTAAAAATTAAAAGACCTGACTTTGACAGGCTATTAAATTTTACCGCGTCTACATCACAGCCTTTATAAAAATACTAAAATAACTATTTTTTTAAGTCTATAAAATGAAACGGAAAATCAAGCATGTACTAATATTAAGTAACTTTATTTCTTAAGTAGTGACAAAGAAACTATCGGCAACATTGTCACAAGGATATTTTACAATAAAACAAATACTTGAAATGAAAGTCACTAAATATCAGGGCATATACAGGGTGATCATTTTTAAGTCGGCACTATTGCTAACTTCCTTATTATTGGAGATACGAAGTCGGTTAAATTAGCAAAGTGCATTTTTTCCGCTGATAAGCAACAAAAGAACAATTGAGCATCGGGTTTTTGATTTATTGCAAAAATATACTTTTTTAAAGGGAACACTCTGTATATTATATCACTATTCGAAAGATCCATCAAAGACCATTAAAAAGTCTTCATGTGTTATATTCAATTTTTAATAATTTCGGAAATATAGCCATTCTCGGAAATTTAATACTAAACTGCCATTTTTTAAATAGTACACCCTGTATATTGCATCACCATTAAATAAATATTTTAAAAAGCTTTAAGAAAATACCACATTTGATATGTCTATCTCTTATAGTTTTGGAAATATGGCCATCCAAATCTGAAAATTATGTTAAATTTTCATTATCTCTACAGTTCTAAGCTATAAGCAGTAGTTTAGTGTCAAAGATAAAATAGACATTCCATTTTATATATTTTTTAGATTTAAATGGTCATATTTTTAAAACTATAAGAGATAGACCTATCAAATGTTGTATTTTCTTAAAGCTCTTTAAAATATCTATTTAATACGCGCATTTAGTGTGACGTCACACGACGTTGACGTTTTTCTAACCCTCAAGAACATACCTATTAGAGGCAGCCTTGCCGCTTAGCTGTGTAAATAATCGCATGCTTAAAAAGCAATAAACTTCAGCTTTGCATAATCATACTGGTCAGCAGGACCAAAAGCGATAGATTATACTCTTGTCATATTTCTTCTCTTCTCATGCGCTTTTTCACACTGCCATGGCTGACTCTAGATAGTATATTTAAAGGCTTTGTATGGGATCCAAACTAAGCCCCTCTCCCTTCTCCTTAAAACAAACAAACAAAAGTTTTTATGGAAAATATACTTTATTTTTCATTTTTGTTACATTAGTGGCACTATTTAAGATATTTTATATTAGTTTTTTCAAAATATATTACGAGGAACCTTTCAGCATTAATATCATGGATAAAAGTTCGTAAAAATTATACTTTTGTTCACATGGTTAGGTTAGGTAAATGAATATCACAAATAATCACGAAAATTTAGAGTCACAGTGTCACAAATAGCCTACACTAGTCACAAACACTTTAAAACACACAAAAAACTCACACAAATGGCGTTATTTTAACTTTTAGCATGAATTCCTATAATAAAAATCTATTGTTTGGATTCCTTGCCTGCGACGTGACGTCAGAACTAAATGCGCGTATAGCGATGCAATATACAGGGTGTTCTATTTAAAACTGCTAGTTTACTATCAAATTCCCGAGGATGGCAATATTTCCGAAACTATTAGAAATTGGATATAATACATGAAGACTTTTTAATGGTCTTTAATATATCTTTCGAAGAGTAATATAATCTATAAGGTGTTGTATTTTTTGCAATAAATCGAAAATCCGATGTTCAAATGTTTTTGCGGAAAAAACGCTACTTCTTTGCTAATTTAACCGACTTCGTGTCTCCAATAATAAAGAACTTAGCAATAGTGCAGACTTAAAAATAATCACCCTGAATATCGGATTATGCATCGCCAGACTGGCCATAGAAAATTCCATGTAAATTTTGATACCTTTACATATTGGCTTCCCTATTGATTTTACAACAAAATTGTATTGGAATATTTTGAAGACATTGATAAGAAATTGAAGAAATAATAATAAATGGCTTATAGAAAGTAAAACGTCAGTTAAAAAATTGACAAGACATTTTATTTATTACTGGTGGATTTTATTATGGTATATATTAGGTATGCAACGATTTAACACAAAGTTTTTCTTAAATAACTTTTAATTGGCTTATTAGAAAATAACGAAATTTAGTGTGTAAGTTTATCTTATCAACGTCTTTAAGATAGTCTAATAAAATTTTATTATAAAATTAAAAGGTAAGCGAATATTTAAAGGTAGACTAATCGTCAATAATAAAATGTCACGGCGTCATCAGTTCTGTCTCACTTTTAATTATTTCCTTATTTGTTGCTCACACACTATTTAAACGACGCGTTTAGACAGCAAGAGTTGATTGCCGTCCTTATTTTCATGACGCTTCTGGCTTTTTACTATTGAATAGATCTTTATCAACATTTTCGTTGGACGAAAAGTAAATTTTCTAGTCAGTCGAAGTCCAATCCTGTATCGAAAAACATAAATAAAACATTTCTTTATTATTTAATTTAAATATAATTTGATATCTTGGTTATGCTGGAAAGACACCTGCAACTTTTCGTCACGGTATAATTTAATAAATATGATGATATATTGTATACGGCAATTTTCACCTTTTGAATAATAAAGGAGGTGTTGATAATATTTTAATATATCTTTATCTTTTTTATCTAATGTGTATATCATAATATGTTAGGCAGTGTTTTAAGTATATCATTATGTTTGTGAATTAATACAACTTTTTCCATCAAGATTACTTTTATTTCAATAATATTTGTGGCATTAAAATGGTAATAGGTACTAATTGATCCCAAACAAAGATATCAGGGGTGTTTTTTCAAAAAGGAGCATGTCTATATTTTACAGCCGATTTTAAAATATTTTTTGTCATTTTTATCAATTTACTTTTTTAAATCGTTTTAAAATGATACGGGGCTTTGTAAAGGATTAATATGAAAGTACGAAAATCGACCAATATAAGATAAATGTCCACACTTCTGTATTTATTTAAATAAAAAAATCTCTGTAGTAATTTTTTAAAAACTAATTTATATTAATATATAGCATTTATACAAAGGTTTTTCCCAAAAAATAATAAAATACCCCTAAAATTTTTATCACACTGTATAGTAGCAATCCCTTTTTTCTAATACAGTCTAAGACTAGTTAATAAAATTTGTATATTTTAGTAATACAGAATATACTATGTAAAGGTTATTTTTAATTTAAATGTAGCCTTTAACACAGGGCCGTATTAACTGTTTGAGGCGCCCTAGGTAACAATTCCCGGGGCGCCTATTTTCCACCAAACAAAAATCCTCTCCTCTCCGTAGCGCCTATTTTCAGTACCAGGCGCCTTACTTTACCACCCGAAAATAAAATATAATGACAAAAAAATGACATTTCCTCCTTTTCACGCCTATTTCCCTATTTCATTCCGAAGCACCCTATTCACAGAGATATTTCTCACCAAAAATCCCCACTCAACCTAAACTTTTTAAAATCTCCTGTCTAGCGCCTATTACTATCCTGTCTGGCGTCTATTTTTCATGGCGCCCTTGGCTGTAGCCTAGTCAGCCCTGCCTTAGCATATTTTTAGATACGGCCTGCGGCAGCACCCTTGTTTAAATACTATTTTTTTCTCATTAATTTTAATTTCGATATATATTAGTTATATCGATTTAAATAACCAGAACTAACCTGCTAACTAACTAAATAAAAACTGACTTTTGATGTAGGGCGGTTTACCTGATAGGACGTTTTTAAAGCGTGTCTTAATTAACAAAGGGGTAAAAAGTTTTGAAGTAAAACAGACCTTTACATTGAAAAAATGTAAAAACACATAATAAAACAGTCAGTTTCAACAAAAGTAGACATGTCTCAAATAATTTTTGACTTTTACCGAGAAGAAATGTATAATCATAAAGTGATACTATTACGAAATATATTTCTTAGTCCACAAAGAGTTAATATTTAACACATTTAAAATTGTAGTTTTAATAATTTTAATATCAAAAGTTTTTTGCGTCTTTCTTAAAATATTTGTAATTGGACTGGAACTTTTTAAATGATCACTCATTAGATGGTAATATACATAAGAGGAATCTTGTATGATAAGATAAGTTAGCTAATGCTAACTAAATGACCCGGTGCTTTTATAAGAATTATTTTTAGTTTTACCACTTTTTTCGAGTTATACACGGAAAAAAATCTGGTAATTCATGCAGTTGTAACCTACACAGTTACAATGTGTAGCACTATAGGCCCCAGGTACACGTTGTAATAAAGTTCGCTCCGTTGTTGTAGCAAATAATGTGCAGTAGTATTAAATACTTTTGTAGCAGAACTTCATGTTACCGTTTTCAATACAACTATAATGTGGTCAAGATTCATATTTGGTTACTGTTGTTAGCTACTTACAAAACTTTAGGACTCGTTGATTTTCATAACAGAAAATTAATGACAAAAATTATACTTAGAACGTCAATAAAAAACATATTTAACACAATTTTAGCGCTACACTCTTATAGCACACAACGCCTTTTGATTTTTTTCCGTGCAGGCTTAAAAAATCTAAATTTTTTTAAAGTGACCTAAATTTTTTGTTTGTCAGTGTATATCCAAAAATTTTCCCAAACTCACCCGACAACTAATACAACCAAATTAAACTTCAATTAAAAAGCTTTTTAATTAAATAATTATCGGTAATTTAGACCGAGTTTTGCTGTATCATTTCCTTGTCAGATCACTGAATTCTTATAATATCAAAGCTCGAATCCGTGGCTCGCCTCATCGGAACTGCAAAGTTTGCAAGGTCGCACTATACTCTATAATACTTGAAACAGTTTGTTTTTATTGTCTCCGGTGATAAAAATAAGTATTTATTGTTATTGCCGTTTAGAGTCCGTGAGATCTTTCGACTGCGTGCACCTCCTTGTTTAAAATATTGCAACCATGCAGCCTCTCGCTGGTTTAACGACAGTTTTCGCAACTGGAAATACCTTATTTATTTTATTTAATTATTAAGTTTTTTCAAAATACAATATAAATGTTACGCACAAATATCGAAAACGCTCTATGAGCGGAAATAACGCACAGAACGCGTTATGGACGAAGGTAAATGACCAAATACCGAAATTAAATAAGTTTCCGTTTTATGGTCGTGAACTTATGACCGCAACGCGTCGTGGTCATTTTAGAAGCGACCACAACGCGAAATGGATGGTTTAAATCAACCGAACACCGGATTCTTCTTGTCTTAACTAGTTTCCTTAATGCGGTGCACCATTTTACGTTTATACTTTAGTTGTTAGTTTGACTTCAAGCAGAGTGAGTCGTTTTTGCTTTTAGTCAGTTATATTTATCTTGACTATATCGGTTATTGTATTATATTAATTTACATACGTGCGCTGCTGACAACACTAACAATATGTCCAGTAAAGACATTTTTAACGAAAAATTATTATCTATTGTGGAAAATAGCAATGAAAGAAGTGATTACTTTACTACCGAGCGCTATAATCAAATATATGACGCTTTCAATTGCGATTATGTAGACATCTCGCTCACGCTCCGTTCAGTCACTACATGTAATGGCGGTATTAGAAGAGACCTTTTCTGCCTGGTATCTTAGGATCTTATTAGGAAAACATGAAGAATGCTTCGAAGGTAACTTAACGTTTACCTAAGTTCAAAAACTCCTTAGGTTTTACGTAACTTCGAGTACACAAAACTGGCAAGACGACATGAATAATACATGCGACAATTGAAAATATTAAGAGTGGGTGCACATTTGTCATATTTGCCATTTCCGTAATTTCTGCCTTCTATGTTAATACCAGTCCTTGATTTAAATTTTTATTGCGTATTGTTTTACCTAAAATTCGCGTTTTGTAATATTAGCGCACAATAAAAATTAACAAACTGTTTTTATTAATTTTAAAATACTTTTAAGGCAACTTTTAATTTAAAAAAATATAATTAAATATTTTACAAACTTGCTCTCTATTGTTGTTATAGAGTTATTTATTAAAATTATTTTTGGAGGCTTTTGCTACTTGTGTTTCAAGCTATAGATGCTAAAAGTCAATTGTCCCTGCCACACTTCCATATTACCATAAAATAATACTTTAAATTAAAAGTAGTTAAACTTTTTTGGGCATTTTTAAATTACGAAGGAAAACATTTAAAAAAAAAATTATAAAAATTTGATTTAATTTGAGATTTGAAATTAAATCGGTCCTACTAGATTAAAAGGGTGTCTCTACAGGAGGTACATTAGCCAATATTATTAAAAAAAAACGCCAAAAAAAATATTTTTTTCTGACCAAGTATCTAAATGTACAACTTCTCAATTTTTGTCTTTTCTTCGTATCTTGCTTTGTTTTCGAGAAAAATCATTAAAACCCATATTAAAAAGTATCCATAGACAACATAAAAAATTGAAAATTACTCTTTGACCATAAAGTAATAAACTATCAAAGCCGAAAAAAGGGGAACATTAAAATCCAGAAAGAAAGTGTTTCCTAGTCTATCCAGTGATTCAAATTAAAAAACAATCAAAAATGGTGAAGAAATATGTATTTACAGAAGTTATCCAAATATGGTTTCTGTCTCGGCTAGAAACAAGCGCTTTAAAAACAAGGCATTAAATTTTAGAAAAAATTATTAGGGATCATTGTTTAAAACCTTAATGCAACAAAAAGTGGTTAGAATCAGCTATAGTTCTGCTTAACTTTATACAAAGCCACAAAACGTAAGTTCTTGGGTGTTTAAACTAGGAGTGCAGACACTACATTCCGAGTTTGCATGTTTTGGCTTTATTGCAGAATTTTTAACGAAATCTATGATGACAGGCACCCAAAACACACAGCACAAATTGTAGACTAACTTTTTTCGTATTTTTGTTGCATTTTTTCAATAAATCATAAAAAAAATAGAAAAATACGATGATAACTGCAACAACAACAAGCAAAACTTGACTATAAAATCCCATGTTTAACTAGGTTAGTTAAAAATTAATTCCGATAAGAGCGCCAACAACGTTGCCAAGGTCGCTTAATTTTAACAGCCAATAGGAAATCTTTTTATTTTAGAGGCTGTCAAAACTTACATTAACGGCTATATATAGCAGTAATACTCTAATAGACCAAGGAGATAATGTATGATATTGATAATGTTAGTTGTTTTTTATCTTATACGATACGTGTATTTTATCGGAGGAGGGTAATTTTGCTCATTTACTGCAAGGTAATTTATTTTTAATTTAGGTTCTTTTTATGTTGTCTCTGGATACTTTTTAGAATTAGAGAGTTAAAGTGACTTTCTTTTATTGATAACGAAGGTAGATACAAAAAAATACAAAATACTAAAGGGTCGTATTTTTATTTGCTTTAGAAAAAATTAAATACCTACTGAAGAAAGACAGTGGCGTACTTGTTTTAATTATATATTGGCTGTGGTGCCCACACTGATACACCACTGTACCCAATAGCAAAAAAAATCGGACATCGGTTAATAAGAACTTTTGTTTATAAAACGACCTAAGGAATCATCCTTTGGTTTCGTACCCTAGTTATATCACACCCTGTATAATTCAACATTCACACTGTCTAAAAACACACTTTGTTCCATTGTTCTTCACACATTTTTATATATGTGTATGTCACAAATCTACATAACGATTTTATAATCATAATATTCCCGAGAAAAAACACAAAGAATTTTTATTTTTCCTTTGACGAAACACACACTTAACAAAAAGTTACCGTAGCAAAACAAAGCCGAGAATAAATAGGGACACCCCTTGAATATATGTACAATGCAGGGGGCGGGGGTGCGGCGCGGAAGGGGTTGGAAGTAATTTATTACGACGAAAAACTTTGCGCACCGCTCTTGCTTAATTTATATAAGACACTTGGGTTATATGTATACCGAACCGGCGCTATTAACATAAAAGGCGGAAATCACGAAGATGATAAATATGACACAAAGGTAGTTTATACAGCGTGTCTATTGTTAAAAGATTCCGAATTAGTTATTTGCTAATTATTTTGGTAATAATTAATGCAAAAATATCTTTATCAGACTGGACCAAAAAAAAAAGTTTTGTTTTCTAAAGGTACTGTAAAAATATTGCTCATGGCGACAAAAGAAAAATATCTTGAAATTTCCAACCCTTAATATTAACATTAAGAGGTGCATCATTGAAGTTATTGATTTTTTAAGAATTGTTGCATTTTTATACAAAATCTCGGAATAAGTCACTCTTAAACCTTCGACAGATTCATTTTCCTGAAGCAAATTTCTCTACAAAAAAGCTCTCTTAGTAAATTTCCGTAGAACGAGCCGTTTTCTTGTGAACGAGCCGTGTCTTGTAATCGCGCCGTAAACATTAATTAAATATTTTAATTTTGTCACTTAGATTCTGGATTTTTAAACTACCATTAATATCAATATAGTTATAAGACAAATAAATATTCTTAAATTTTATGCTCTACAAAAGAGGTTTTCTAACATTTTTCGATAAATTCATTCCTTTCAAAGTTATTCAATGTTGACCTTTTTATGTAAATCATAAAATTTCCTTATAAATAATATATAAATAAATATAATAAGTAAAATAATTGTTTTACAAAGATATCGATATTTATGGTTGTAGGAAATCCAGAATGTAAGTGAAAAGAATTTAAAAACTTTATTAGTGTTTAAGGCGCGATTACAGGAAACGACTCGTTCTACGGAAATTAACAAGGGAAAGCTTTTGTAGAGAATTTATTTTCCATTAAGAAAATGCATTGGTCAAAAGATCAAAAGTGGCTGATTCCGAGATTTTAGTATAAAACAATTTATGCAACAATTGTTGAAAAATTAATAACTTTAGTGATGCACCTCTTAATGTTAATATTAAGGGCTAAAAATTTCAGGATTTTTTTCTGTCGTCATCAACAATATTTTTACAGTACCGATAGAATAATTTTTTTTTGGCCCGGTCTAATCTTTATCATAATATTATTTTCAGAGTTTGCTAGTAAAATGGATTTTATTAAACTGGAATAAATTTTAATTCCCCGATAAAAAGATCTCACTAAGGCTCTTTTTAAAAATTACCATAGTTCATAGGGCTTTTATTAGTTTTCAAAATTTGGCTATTAGGGTAACTGAAAAAAGTTAACTATTTTTATTTTAACTTTTGCCACTGAACAACTGGTTTTCTTTGCACCTCAAGGAAAACTCTGGGAAACAATAAGCTTTTAATTTTTTAAAAAGATCTGCTTCATAACAATTTTGCATATTTTTCTCAGACCCATTCATAAAAATTCATATCTCACCATTTGTTAATCATACAGCAAAACTTCTAAAGGTTTTTGTTGAAAACTGAACGCTCTATAACTATTTTTTATAAATCTAACCATTAAAAAAATATTTAAGGTAACACATTCAAGAATTAAAAAATATAACTTTTTTGTTTTGAATTCTTGTAGTTTACCGAAAAATAATTATTCGCTATTAAGTTTCTGCTATTTCTATCGCAAATGAAATGCTCTACAAAAAAGTCACTCATCCTTTTTAAATAAGTTATAAAATTTAAATTAAAAAAGTTATTTTTCCACAATTCTTTAACTTTGACATCTTTTTAATGGGTTAATATGATTAAAAAGTATGTAACATCTATTTTTAGAGCGTTAAATTTTCTACAAAAATATTTCTAAAGTTTTACTGTATGATTAACAAATAGTGAGATATACATTTTTGTATGGGACTGAGGAAAATATGCAAAACTGTAATGAGGCGGATCTTTCTATTAAAATTAATAGCTTATCGTGGCCGAGCATTCTCTGGAGTTTCTAGAAACCAATTTTTAGTGTCAGAAGTCAACATTATAGCCATCCAAATCAAAAAAGAGTAGATAATTTTTTTATTATATTTATAGATATATTAAATAGTTATTAACGTAAACAAGTGCGGAAAAGTGAAACTTTTCCGCACACGACGTCAAGCCGGTAAGTTTTCATATAAAAAATTAAAAATGAATTGAAAAAATGATTAAAGATAATTTTTCCTTCGAGCGTGCATAAAAATACACTATTACGTACGGATATGAAACACCAACAAAATGTTTTGGCTTCTTACCGACTTCCAGAAATAGTTCCACCCCCAACCACAAAATTCCGCACGGTCCATCCTCCCATCCCCAACCCCCATTCGTTATGTCCATGTCACCCCGACTTCCAATATCATCATACCGCACAGAATACAGCTATTGATCACATAGTTTGTTCCTCCAGTCCTCGCATGATTCCGTAAATTATGGCCGGCCACTATCTATTTGTTTAGCTGATTAGCTATAGCTATAGTTATAGCTACGTTATTAGATCAGAGCAATACCTGCTAATCAATTAGTTATTTATGTGCGATGGGTCCATGTCGCGGGTGTGTTGTTGCTAATGCCGTGGCAGTGCGGAAGGAGGAATGGAATGTTCTCCGAACCTGGTAGTGGTGAGATTATCAGTATTCAGTATTCAGTTTATATATGTTTATGAAACAAAAGAATTGACTTTTTAAAAAATATATCGAATATATCGTTTATGGTGACAAAAAAATTGTATCGTGACGGTTTAAGACATAATAAGATTACTATTGTTAATTAGATTATATTAATATTATGAACTCTATCATCGCGACTAACAGCTCTGACAAAATTTTTTTTATTGCAATGGTCGCAAATTGTTGATTTAAGAAAAGTTTATCAACACACATTCTTAAAGAAAATTAAATTTAAAAAGTCCTCTTCGTAAATTGGCGTCAAATCAGCCGTTTTATCGGGCCTTGAACGGTGAGCTATTTTTTCAATTTTGTTTTTTAAGTTTGGATTTTGTTACTGCTACAAATAAGAATTTTTAAATAATCCCAATGCATATTTTTAAAGAAAATTGGATGCGCTACAAAAATATCTCTTAACATTTTTCAATAAAATCACTCCTTTAAAGTTATTCAACATTAAAATTTCTTTTGGATTTAACCTGTTTGTTTGCTTAAGCAAAAAATCAATAATATTCTTATTGGAGCATACGCCTAGTCCATTGAGCTCCATTATTTTTGTATTAATTTACACTTATTGAGAGTTTTTTGTCATAATTTTTGAGTTGATAGCCACTCTGCTGGCAGGCAATGGTAGATCCTGAGTATTACTGTGGTATTTTTTCATGCCAAGTAAGGTCATCTAATGGATGGTACTTTTTTTTTTTTTCCCAAAGAAGTACCATCCATTAAAATGAATCCGCCAAACTACAGAACATATCTTCAATTAAGGTCATCTACTCATTCATGTTGGATCATTGATAGAAAAAAGCCCAAGACTTGTGGGTAAGACCACCAGTACAGCGATAAGAGAAAACATGCATAAAGGCATACTCGCCAGAATTTACAAAAGACCTTGTAAAATACAATTGGAAAGCATTAAATAATGGTAGGTCAATCAACAGGCCACTGCAGGCTAAACAAAACATTTGAAATCCATGGGCCTGGCAGAAAAAAAAACCTTTGCAGGTTCTGCTAGGAAAAAAACACAGAACACTGTGCTGTTGTAAAGCCCTTTGACGTCTGTGGTTTGCAAGGCTCGAGTAAGGACAAACCCAAAGCGGCAAGATTTACAAAGGAGCCAATTTTAAGCTTGCTGAGTCTAAAATAAAAGACCGCCTTGGCTAGCGTGCTCTCATATATGGATGGAGGAAGCACAATAAATCTGAGCAGAGGTACAGTTGTAAAGGATGTAAAATACACCTTCAAGCTAATTGTATCTAATCTAGCTACTCTACAATAAGTTAGAATCATTTTGACTTAAGCTCATAATTTACTTAGATAATTGTAGGTTGAACACAAATTTTACGAATCGCGTATCGTCTTGGGGCTTATACAGATCTGCTCCTTTTTCTTGGATATCAGCTTTTTAAAAATCTCCCTGCATTAAATATTTCAGTAATGTCCTTATTTAGCTTAAGTTCTTTCAGTCTTATAACTTGACGATGTGTATTTTTACCGCTTGGAGGTATAAAATACTCTTTAGGGAAAACATCGTCTTGTATTTATTAGAAATATGATTCCACTTCGCCATGAAGCAAACTGATAAAATTAAGTAAGACTTAGGTATATTTCTCTGTTCAATAGGGTTTTCTCGATTTTCACAATTTTGGTCGATATGACCCTTTTCACAATTTATTACATATTGACATGCAGCTATTGGTAACAATCTTACATGGTTTTAAAGGTTATGTCCATGTGGATATCAACATTCTTTTTTATTTTTATGGTCAGTCAAATATAAAAAAAATGGTAGGGTAAGTCATTGCCGTGAATTTAAAAATAGATACAAGATAATAAGGTACAAACGAATAAAGTAAAATTTACAATAGCCAGCCGGTAATTATAATTCTCGCTTAGTACATCCCTAATACACCCACCCCAACCCTTTGCCCGTTCCACAGGGACCTGGGTTCGTTAATTTCAAGATATTGTTGCGTTCTGGTTAGTCGAGCTCGTTTCGTCAACTTTATGGTTGGGAAAACCGGAATCTATGATTCAGGGAGTGCAGTAGCAACATCGATGTTTGTGGCTATTGTGCATGTGCCTTTGTTATAAATTTGGGTGACATTTAATTTTAAATGACGAGTGTATGGTCATTTTCGAATGCTTGTTGAAATTAAGTATGGGGTTTCTGTAATATATGACATATGACACGATAATATATAGACGCTTGATGTTAATTAGCTACTGTTGAAAACTATTGTTTCTGGAGGTTGCTATTAAGGCTCTCCGCACATGGGTCGGTAAGACAGCGACGACAAACGCGATTGTTACAGGCATTGACAACAAGTAGGCATATTAGCGTGTCCAATCTTAGCAATCGGCGTCCTTTAGTATAGTTAAAACACTGTATGTACTTTATAATTGTACCTTATAATTGTTGTGTACTTTAAAATAATATTTGCGAAAATATTACACACGAAAAACTTGGAATAAAATAGCAAAACAAGTCACCTCGTCAGGTGAGAAAATATTTAATTTTTGTCTGTAAAATAATGTTTGGTAGGATTCAGGCTTTTGGGAACTTGTCCTAGAGGCATATTATGGCACTCTTTGACCAGGTGGGATAATCTAAAGGGGTAGTTTTTGCCCCGCGGTCGGGTTTGGGAATATCGGCGCACTCCGATTGACATGATTTTATTGGCGAAGAATATAGTATAAATTGACCATTAAACGTATGCTCATAAGCACGAATATATGCGTACATACTGTCGAAAGCTTGTAGAATCTCGGTCTCATCGCTGTTTCACTGACCCATGTGCGGAATACCTAACCTTTTTTTTAATCAACTTTTATTTGTTCAAGCGCAAAAGCACGCTCTCCTTCGTGGAAAATGTTTATAAATCTAAATTTTATTAACTTCAATTATAAGAAAAATATAATAAATACTTTATTATTTCTGCAATTTATTGCGTTTTGAATAGTTCTTAAAGTGATTTAAAGAGACGTGTTTTACAAGAGTTACTCTTTGTCCCCATGCAACAATAGTATCAATTACTTCATATTACTAAAAAAATAATTAACTGCAATCTTAAACATTATTTTATGGGTATTAAGAAAAAATATACTATGTTTTCTAACTTGTCTACTTAGGGGTTTTTGCATAAATGTTTGGTCCCAGAAAAGTATCTCACACCGCAGATTCCTTGGAGAACCGCAATAAATTTTAAAATTAAAATGTAAATGACATAGTGTGTACATTCTGAGTAAATCGTTATTTTTGATAAAGATTGCAAATAGTCGTGTTTTTCCATCTTAACTGTGGCCTCAGTCGACCAAGTTTTATAAAAGGAAGTGGGTGGGTGGCTTTAATGTGTGTCCCTCAGAAAACCCGCAGAAATAAGTAAGTAGGTAATTATTATTTTTAATAGATAATGATGATTTTTACTGTGAGCATTAAAGCAAAAAACTGAAATAACTGAATACTTTTGTCCGTAGAACAATTTCATTGTCATTGGAATATGATAATAGAGCTTAATGATTGACCCTGGTTTCTAAACCTGGTTCTTGAATTATGTGTGCAGAAGACGTATCTAAAATCTATATTTTTTGGTTTTAACGTTATAACAGACAAGTTACTGTTTAATATTATATGCTTATTGCAGATTACAATTAAGCGATTAATTCTTATTAAAAAATATATATAAGAAAAGTTCAAAAAAAATTAAAAAAATTTATACCTGGACAAAAGAAAGGCTACCTACTATACAGGGTGTTTCACAACTTGTTCACTAAACTTTAAGGGCTAATTATGCACTAAAAATATGAAACTTCATATAAAAATTTGTTCTAAACGTCTTAGCTTCGAACTACAGGGTGTTAAATATTTTAAAAATTATTATTTTTTTATAATAATTTTTTACCAATTGAGATATTTAAAAAAAAATTGGGATGCACTGCATGCACCAAAACCCTTTTTTGGCATACAAGACAAAATAATGATTACCAGTGTCCTCCATAAGGGGTTTAGGGTAAATATTTTCATAAAAAAATGATACCACTGTATTTTTTTAAAATAAAAATAGTTTTTAAAATTCTCATTAGGTTTGAAACAATTATTTTTTTTTTAATTTGATGCACGGTTTTCGCGTAAATAAATAAAAACCATTTCTCGGCATAATCATGATTTTTATCTAATTAAAGAATAAAATATTACTGTAGAATTTGATATTATCCATACAGAATGACCGTGCATTAAATAAAAAAAAGTCCAAAAGTCAGATGTGTTCCAAACCTGTAAATTTTAAACATTATTCTTATTTTAAAAAATGCAGTGGAGTACCATTTTTTTATTAAAAATATCTACCTTAAACCTCTCATGGGCTACACTGGTAATAATTTTTCTTGTATGCCAAAAGATATGTTTGGTGCATAGAAGCGTTCCCCATTTTTTTAAAATATCTCAATTGGTATAAAAGTTATTATAAAACAAACAATAATTTTTAAAATTTTAAACACCCTGTAGTTCGAAAACTAAGACGTTTAGGACACATTTTTATATGAAGATTTTCATATTTTTAGTGTAGAATTAGCCCTTAAAGTTTGTCGGATACGTTATGAAACACCCTGTATTTCTGGGTGTAGTGCATTTTGTAGCATCAGAAATATTTAATTTAAATTTTGCCCTTATCTAGTGAATATAAACCACTGGATATGAAGCTATCGAAAGATAAGAGAGAGGGATATTGGATCTGGGGTTGCATTATTTGAAACCCAAAGTAGTTTAAACTCAATTACGACCAATAAAATTTGATTTATACGTACAGAACCTCCATGATTACATGTCGTATTGTGTTTCGACTAAGTTATTATTTATATGCGACTAAGCGACCAAACGAAATTATATTGTATGACTAGATTCAAGCCATTGTTGCAATTCTATATATGCATTTAATGTAAATTTTGTTGTAATAATACAAAGCAAAATAGTTTTAACGTTTATACTATGTTAAAAAGCGGTTTATTGTCACAAGTCACGGCATGCTGAACTTCCATCAAGAGTGTAATTATCCAAGAAAATTTGTATAATTTTCTATATATTTATTGCGCAAATTTTTAAAAATAAAATAATGTTATTTATATTTTTTTCCTACAGCACAGTGGCAGCTACATTTAATTTTTCTTTAAGAGCTTTAGTTCCTGGACTAGTAATAAAATGGACTTTATGATAAGAACACTTTTAAATAGTTATTTTTGTACCAAGGGCGTAAAATAGCACAAGTCAATTTTTATATTTTTATAGCTTTTAAGCTATCAAGAACCAACCTATGCCACCTTGTCATTTTTATATTATATATTTTTAAGCGATTATCATTTGAGGACTTTTATGCCATGCTGTACTATGGAATTTTCGCAATATTTCTCTAAAATTCTATATCATTCTTTACTCTTCCACCACACTATAAAAGGGCGACGGAAACCTCTGATTGGATTAGTATAGATTCGACTTTTGTGGTGTAAACTTCGAGACATTGACAAGTAAAGATTTTGTCGTTGTAACCATAGTTACGTTGGATTGTTAATAATGGTTTAAAAACGAAAGCACTGGTTTTTATACGTGGTGTTTTGGAACACTATAAAAATGCGAGAAGTCCCCACAGACCGACAATGGGTAAGAGAGGGAAGCCTTTTTGTAAGGAAAGGATTATTAATGAGAAGAATAGCTCTTCTTTAAATGGAATCAAAAATGCTAAGGGTTGGGTAGTGGCGCCATGCCCCAGATATGAGAACAACATTCCAAGGGGGTCGGATTTCGGACACATACAAAGTGTATAAATTAGAAAGGGGAAAATACTTTTTGGCTCGAAAAAGATTCAGTAAAGGTATTTAAATTTTAGTTTAAAGAAATTACTTTATTTTTCGGCATCTTTTTGCCTACACGTGCGTCATGCAAATATACCTCATAATTCGTAAATTACTCGCTAAGCTCGTCTGTTAACCCTACAAGGTCGCCGTAAAATGTTTTACTTTTTCTCCCAATAAAACACTAAACTATTATTTATTTCTTTAAACGAAATTATATTTTTTTTGGCCTTGGCTGGTTAGCCATTTAGCCAGTCACAAAGGAAATTATATTTATACCCAAACATATTCTAATGCAAACTGCATCCACAATTAAACTTCTACTAGTGCCTTTCACAACACCACCGAAAAGGGTGCCAAAGGGGTGAAGCGACCGTTTGTCACTCAAACGTACCCGCAAGCAGGGCTAGAGGGCCGCAGGGCGAAGCGCGTCGTAAGGGCAGCAGTCCCCCGCATCCCCACCGCCCTCTTCTTTCCAAACAAGGGGTTGTGTTTTTATTTTGCATGCGTTTAGTCGTCCATATATTGATCCGCACATATTGAGTGCGGGTGTGTGATTTTTCATATTCAGTTCCACATTTTTATTTGTCTGGCGCGGGAGTTTTGCATTGGAGAGATAAGAAAGGGCGCGTAAAGGTTTTTGTATGCGCCTGAAAATGATAATTGGTGTTATTTTTCGAATGTAAATTGGCTCTTTTATTATAGTGGAGAGGATTGTTTGGGATAAAACTTTCCTGACCTACCGTCAGATCTTAATTCTTTACATTAAGTGTCAATAAAACACCTGCCTAAATTTTTTATTATTAATCGTACAAAATAAATAAAAATAACAGTTTTTTTTCTCAGAGAGCTATCTGGTCTGCATGTCATGTAGTATTAGGGTGTCCGATATTTCCGATAAATCAATTTTTTTTAGCAATCGCCCCCTGAACTTTAAGTTTATAGCCCAAAAAAATCCAATGTAAAAATGCTCTTAATTCCAGATTTAAACCGTGCCAAAAACATGTTGTTTTTCCTATTTAAATAACATAGAATTTTTGGACTTTTTCCTTTTATTTTGTTTTCTCAGACACAAATAGATGAAAAAATCTACCTATTGCATATTCTGATGGGAAATTTTACGCTCTGCAAATAAGTTTTCTTGCAAATTTTTGATTAAGTTACTACTTTAAGAGTTATTTTTATTTTATTTATATTATTAGTTAAGATTGAGTTGTGGCCATCATCGGGAATTTAATAGAAAACCGGCATTTTGAAATAAAACACTTTGTATTTTACAATTCCATTAAACATATATTTTAAAGTGCTTTAAGAAAATACCGCATTTGATATGTATATCTCTTATAGTTTTGGAAATATGGCCATTCTAATCTAAAAAATAGTGAATATAGTGTCTATTTCACCTTCGACACTAAACTTAGTGTTTATAGCTTAGAGCTGAAGATATATTGGAAATTTACCATAATTTTCAGATTTGAATGGCCATATTTTTTAAACTATAAGAGATAGATATATCAAATGTGGTATTTTTTAAAGCTCTTTAAGATATCTGTTTATTGGGTATGTAATATACAGAGCGTTTTATTTAAAAAATGCCGATTTACTATTAAATTCACAAAGGAGTGACTTAATCGAAAATGCGTCAGAGAACTTTTTGTAGAGCATAAAATTTCCCCTCAGAATATGTGATAAGAAAATAATTTTACGTATTTGTATCCAAGAAAAAAAGTAAACGGAAAAAGTTCAAAAATTCCATGTTATTTAAATGGGAAAAGCAACATGATTTCGTCACGGTTTAAATCATAAATTAAGAGTATTTTTACATTGCATATTTTTTAGGCTATAAACTAAAAGTTGCTAAAAAAATCCATTTGAGAAATAACGGACACCCTGATGTAGTATGTATGTGTACTCCCGTTTTATTGTACCCTCTCCAGTAACCTAGTTCTTTAAAGATGGCTGAGTCTCAGATCACTCTAAAATTCTTGAAAATTGTCTTCTATTGTGATGCAGTGCCTCAAACTCTGGCATTATAACACTATGCTAGCTACTGTTTCGGTTTCTGCTTCGAATCATCTACAGTTTAGATCTCCGTTGTATAACCCTATTTTATTCAGAATTTTTTTAACTGAAACATGTTCATTGTGGAAATCTGTGATCGTTCTTAACTAATTTCTAGTGGTTTTGAGTTGTTTTTTGGCTATTTTTGCGCATGGTCCTCTAATGCATATTTTTTATGAATATGTTAAAGTAGCCTCTCCCAGTGCAGTCTTTTACCCAGTTTTGTACCATACTTTGGAAGGTGCTGCTATGTAGTGACTGACCCCCTTCTTGCCAGTTCGTCTGCATTTTCGATCTCTGAGATTTCGCAGATCTTGCACCCACAGCGGTCCTTATGGTTCCGTCCTTCAAGTTCCTTAAGTTCTCGAGGCAGTTTAGCACTAGTCTGGATCATACAGTTATATTCAAAACAAAGGGGTACCAGGATTAGAAAGAAAAATACCTTACCTCAGTTTTATATAAAACCGGCTTCTTAAACTGACTATTTGAAGGAAATTCACACACGTCATAGGTTTTTACAAATTTAGCGTAGCGTCTTCGTGTTTATTTCTTTATCTATTTTGCAGACTACCTAAGTCTTTTTAATTTCAGATAATTGACGTGGCCTTTTTTACCACAAAGTCAAAATTTGTTGAACATTGTCACTAAGATATTAAAAAAATGAGTGCACGCGTGCACGCCAAAGTTTTCTTTTATTAAAAACCTACGACACTTAATAACCTTTAATAAAAATCAGTAAAAAAAAAACCTTTTTCCTTAATTGTACGACTTTTTATTAATTTAACTGTACCGTGGAGCTCATACACGCTCCAAAGGTTGTGGATTATTCTTCAGTTTTCAAATTGGTATCTGATTTTTGTTATCTTTTAAGTATGGTACGACAAAAATTATATTTTTTAAACCCATGTACAATGTATCACGATTAAAAAGATCACTTAAATATTTAATAAGGTTGAATTTGTGACAGTTTAAATAATGTTCCATTTTCCCTTAAGTTTGCGAAAGCAAGGTTTCTGCTTACATCAACTGCTGCTCTGATAAACCTTAATAAAAGTAACAATTATTCTTCAGATTTAAAAGGTCATATGTAGTACTTTTTAAAGCACTGTAAAGATTTTTTAGTGGTGATTTGAACGACAATATGTGTCACCCCTACAAAATTTAGGAGAAAGATGATAAAAGAAAACGTAGGCATCCCAAAAGTCCTGGTATTACTCTTATTTAGATATTATTTATTTTCACGCTACTGTTTAAATCGCCTAAATATTTAATTGCAACCTACCACTCACCAAACATTAAAGAGAATCGCAAACATAAAGCTTTTATCGTCGATTCGAAAAGCCACAAAGAAAAACTCGTGAAAAAAAACTTTGACTAAATCGATCCGTCTCCTGCTTAAAAGTTTCTTATAAATATTTCAGCAGCTATTTGAAAAAGAAGCGCGCTAAAAATACACTTACTCGCACCCCCATATGTAAAGGGTAGGTCAGCCTATATGGTGAATATTAAAGCATCGACAACATCAATATTTCAAATAAAAGCTGGCTGAATTTGAGAGTAAATTTGTTTGATGACAGTGGTGGCACGCGTAATTGGGCGAAATCTTTGATAAAGCGTGTTTGTTATAGTAGAGGAGCCCACGATGCAAAATGAGTATTTACTCGATCGTCATAGAGAACTATTGAAAAAGAAAAAATGTTATATAATGTATATCTTTTCATCGATGGGGAAGGTAGCTATAGACTTTTAAATATGTCAAAAAATTATTTCGGCTTGTGGAAATCGGATTATATATTTTTCGTTATCCCTGAATTATTTTCTTTAAAATAAAAAAATAGCCACGCTCGAGAATGCTAATCTGACGTTTTTTATTGTAGCCGTTTGTTTCCTTTACGTCACTCTCAAATTCTCAGATTAGTGGAATATACACTGTTTAGCATGTAATTACCTCACCCTATCTTAATCTGACGCGCTCAAAAATGTCTGATGGATATATTTTTGTTTTTTATGATCGGCCCTGTATACGGTGCTCATATTTGGTGGAGGTATTTACCTGGATACAAGGTATCCTCCGATTTATTAATCTGGCGCGCTGTAGTAAATCTCGAAATCCCCTCTTAGGCTTCCCTACCATAACTAAGTACGGTACGAAACTTCAAAAGCTGATTTGCTATGTCATTTTATATAAAAAAAGTTCCTTTAAAGATATGTCTGGAGTAGCATCTAGCGTTTTTAGAAATTAAGGATTTATATCCACTTGCGATTTTAAAAAAAAACATAGATTTTTAAAGCATATTTCGAGTGCACATGTATTCACGTATATTCTTTGAAAATTTAAAATTAATCTGTCAAATAGTTTCGGAGTGGTGCGAGTATTTGCAATTTTTTTTGACTAAGTGTATAGATTTCTTAAAACTTTAAACGCGTTTTTCTCAAAACAGTGTTTTCGAATACGGTGATCACGATTTCTCGAAAACTACTAAACCGATCGCTCTCAAATTTTGACACAAGCTTCTTAGTTTTATTTCTTGGCAAATAATCGAAGGTTTTGTTTGCGATAATTATTTGTTTTTTAATAAGTAATTTAAGGCCCTAATTGGGGGCCCGAAATCGATTTTTGTGTTAAAGAAACCGCAATTTTGTGATTTTTTTGCACATTTCTTCAATTAATATATACATTATATACATTTCTGAAACTAGGAACGTTTGGTTTTTCATTTTAGATAATCCAATTAAATATGTTAGGATATTGTTTAAAGTATACAGAATTCATGTACAGAATTTTAAATTAATAGATTTAGAAGGCTTTTCAAAAAAAATCTTTAGAAGTGGGTTTTTAAACTTGGTCTTCTAACTGGATTTATAACCACTTACAGTTTACAGTTAAAAAAATCGATATTTTATAAATTCCGTTTTGGTTGAAATTTGGCGTATTTGTTTAATGTAATGAGGCGCTGGTAAAGCTTTAACCAGATTAAGTTAATTAGGTCCAGTGGCGTCACAGTTGGCACCATAGCCTATATTATTAAGAAAAAAATGTCACTGACCTTTAATGTAGTTTTTATATTTTTTTAGTATTTTGCATTTTTTCGTATCTAGCTTGGACTAGCTAAGACGTGCTAAAAAGTATCCATATACAACTTGGAATAAAATAAAAAAAAGTTAAACCTAAATAAATATTTGAAATTACCACCTTTTAATAAAAAAATAATAATTTTTATTTATTTCAAGGCCGTGTTAATGTTTTATTTTTGATTTTTATTTTTATGTTGTCAATGGATAATTTTTTAAATAAAAGAAAAGCCATGCTTTTCTCACAAAAACAAAGCTAAATACAAACAGTATACAAAAGACTAAAAAGTTGCATTTTATTTGCTCAGTTAGAAAAAAAAACTATCAAAAAGTGACGGTGGTGTATTTTTTTCCTCAATAATATTGGCTATAGTACCCACTGAGACGCCACTGGACCTAAAAATTTCGATTTAGTTGGGGCTATAAAAGCTTCTTGTTGCTTTAAACAACATAACAAATTTTAATCAATTTGGTTTAGGCTTCCTTGAGATATTTAAAAATTTCGCCCTAAAAAAAACTTTAATGCCCTGTATTTTAGAAACAAAGAAACTCCGGACGTATGTTCATAGAAACTTTGTTCCATATAATAAGAAAAGAAATCATCCTTTAAAGTTGTGTCCGTAGTAGGAAACACCTGTATAATGTCCTATTATTTGACAACCCATACAGGGTAATATAAAAAATATCCATCTATATGTATTACAAATCTATTGGTAGAATGTTTTTTGGGATAAACTCGGAAACAACTGAACCCATTTGGGTTAAATTTACTAAACTATCAGTAATTTGGTCCAACTTCAAAGAAGATATAAGTAAGCAAATTTTTAAATAAAAATGTGCCCCCTTAAAAATGGAAATTGACCTATTTTAGAATTTTCATATAACTGGACCAATAACGAAATTCTAAGGGGTGGTATGCATCTTAATGAGTAAGTTAATGTATACTAAGTTTAAAGAAAAAGTTTATTATTTTTAAAAATACCTTATAATGTAAGGGCCCATCAAGGTTAGTTTATATTTATAAGGTTGCGACATATCCTCAACTTTTAGGCGGTTCGAGGTCGGGGACGCAAGGAAGGTGAAGGTGATGATCAATCCAGTGGCGTCTAGAATTTGCGTATTTTATTTTGCATTGTTTTGGTAGTGATATTTGTTGAAAGATGTAATTCCAAATGTTTTTATTTAAAGTAAAAGAATTTACAACTTAATAATAATTAAAAACTGTTGTATAAACGGTTGTTCTACTAATACAATAAACTGTATATCTCCGGCACTGAACAACATGGCCGAAAAATGGGAGATGTGACGTCATAACACGTCAAAGCAATATGGCCGAATGTCGTGACCTTATATAGACCGACTTTGGGGCCCATGCCTCTCACTGATTCGATTAATTTCTATAAATATACAGTCTATCCAACAGTACACCAAAGCTACCATGGCTAATTAAAATAAAAGAAAACAATAATACGGGGGTTTTACAGAGCTAATTCAATACATGTTTGTCCGTCTCTATCCAGTTCCCATCGGGCATTAAAAAATCAGTACAAATCGTGCAATATTCACCGAATCATATGTGAATTATTCACGCACTTTTCTGTTTTTAGACTAAAAAATCCCCTGATTGATGCGAAGTGTTCCTTTTTATTTTTGTCTGGAGGATCGTGTATCGCTGTTAATATTTCAATCGGTGATAGATGAGCAAAGTGATTTTCATCTGATATTCCCTTGATGTAGTGCACAGGGCTAGAAATATTTTTGTGCGTTTTTATTTAGGATATTAATATTTGCATGCAGTTTGAAACAGAATTTGATCTCTTGACTTTTTTCATTTGATACACGGTTTTCGCGTAATTAAATAAATAAGTACCATTTCTCGGTACGGTCATTTCGTATCGATATTCAATCAAATTCTACAGTGAAAAATTACCTTCGATATTTATTCTCCAATTAAATAGAGATTTCACCATGCCGAGAAATGGTTTTTATTTATTTACGCAAAAACCGTGAATTAAATAAAAAAAAGCCAAGAGATAAAATTTGTAACCTAATGGGAATTTTAAAAATAATTTTTATTTTTGAAAAATGCAGTAGCGTACTATTTTTTCATTAAAAAATGTTTAACTTAAACCTCTTATGGACGAAACTGGTAAAAATTAATTTTTTTCTTGTATGCCAAAAAATTTCTTTAGGTGCATAGGAGGCATCTCACAATTTTTTAAATATCTAAATTGGTATAAAAGTTATTATATAAAAAAGATGTTTGTTTAATATTTTAACACCATGTAGTTCAAAAACTGGGACGTTTAGGACATTGTTTATATACAGTTTTTTTATACATTTTATTGGTCCTAAAAGTTTGTCTGATAAGTTGTGAAACACCCTGTATAAATACTAATTTTAGGTTTAAAGCCAAGATAGTTTTGGGTTACAATGTGTGTCAAAAATTTTAAGGATATTTTTTTCATTTACTTAAATATAGCGTTGACTATATTCTTCAGACAGCTCTATGTTGATAACTTAGTTTAAATGCAACAGTTAATAAAAAATACTTTTTATTCAGTAAACAGATGGTAGTCCCTGGGCCAGTAATAAAATGGACTTCCCTGGACACTTTTAAAACCTTTTGGGGGTTCCTTTTGACAAGTCTACCACGAATATTTATACGGCCATATATAGAAGCGGCGCTTTAACCCGCCTGTCAATGTCAAATGTTTTGGGTGTCGGACTGGGTAAACGCGTTACTTTTTGTCGGACATGTTTACCACAATATTTAAAATGCAATTTATAAACATTGTGCCAAAAATGTGTGTTAAAGTCACGAAACTACATAACGCCATTGACAGGTTTTGGGTTTTGGATCGGGCGGGTTTCGTAACTGTACCCCTACGATTTTGGGCACAATGTTTAAAAATTGCATTTAAAACATTGTGGTAAACTTGTCCCACAAAAAGTGACGTGTTCGCCCAGTCCGACATCCGAAACATTTGACATTGACAGGCTAGGTTATAGCGCCGCTTCCATATCTAGCGGTATTCGTGGTTTACTCGTCAAAAGGAATACTCCCCAAAAAAAAAGGTTTAAAAGTGTTCTTATTATAAAGTCAATTTCATTACTGGCCCAGGGACTATAAGTGCAGCTCGCTTCCTATTCGGATTTCGTACTAATAATTTTATCCGATAATTCGAAATTTTGGATTAAATCTTGCAAAATCAAATTATGGACGGAACACTTAGGCCGTAATTCCAAAGGGTCTAAAGCTAATTAGGCGTATAGGTTATAAGGGATATTAGAAGGCAACTGTGCCTATCTACATCTATATACCTATATTGGGTATCGTTAGCCTGGAGAGCGTAAACGGCTATATCCTCTAATAAGCTCATCAAACTATCAAAGGATTTGAGGACTAAGTAATATCGAGAGGACAACGAGAGACTAAAGGAATATTGTTCTGCGTAGAGCAATATAGGGTTGTTATAGAGTACTGTAGTTGAATTGTTGGTCAAATGATGTAAGAGTTGGGTTTTTAGGTGTACTTATCAAAAAGGATATAGGGTCATATCAGTTAACTCTCCGCCATTAATAACTGTTTTATTAGTCAAAGTACAAATTTATTTAAATTGGAAAACTATAGGTACTTTAAGGACGTTCCCAAGGAGTACGGCGACCATTAAAGTCTCTAGAGGCGTCGACACATAAATAACGGACGGAATACCTGATTGCAAAAAAGTTGCCTTGCAGCCAACTAATGGTACAGTTTTGTTAAGTGCATTCTAACTACATATGTAAGAAAAACACTTCCGGACTAAAATAATGCGTGTTGGGGTGAAGGGGTGGTTTCTAAGGGTAATATATTTTTTTGCAGTTTTAAGCTTAGTATTAACCCTTATTAAAAAAAGTTAAATGTAAAGTTGTAGACAATTAAAAACCTACAACTTATGGAATAACTAGTTTTACCCTTACTTCAAAAATTTGAGTAGATAAAACTGTTTTTTCGGTTTTTTATTTGTATCTTTTACAAAAATAGATAAAATAAACAAGTTTGCATATTTAAACGCTATTTTTAATTCAAAAACATTTTTTCATATAAAAATTTTCAATATTGTAAATAATAATAGTACTTTCCTCTTGAGTAAAATTCACATTTTTTAAGATACCTCGTATACGAGTACCTCTCATATGTATTTTTTAAAGAAGAACGTTTGTTATATCCTTAATTATTGATTCTCAGTTTTTGGTAAAAATACTAAGAAAAGTTAAAATCATATATTTAATTAAACGTGCCCTAAAACGTCCGTCAGGGTAGAACTTACATATTAAATAGGCAAATTTTAAAAGCTTATATCTCGAAATTTAGTCCCGCAAGGCCTATTAAAAAATCCTATGTATAGAGGACACTTATAAGACGATATTTTCACAATATTTTCAAAAAATACAGATAAACAAAGGAACATAGAGAATTTCATGTCTTTGAAGATTCCATGGTTTACTTTTAAAAATATTGAGTTTCCTTGCTCCTATAGGATCTCTGTAAAAATGTGTTTTGCGGTGAGCAAGATGTCTCGGGTCCAAATCATTTAAATGTCAAAAACGCAGAAAATTAATTTTCGGGAGAGATGAATACAGGTAATGATATGATCGAAGGAATAGTCAAAATTTTAATTTTTGAAAAAATAGTTTTTTTCAAGGAAATTTACACTTTTAAATGACTGAAAAATCGAAAATATTGTTAGAAACCTTATTCCTTCGATCATTACCTGTGCATTCAAAGTTTTAAAAAAATTCTAAGAAAAGTGTTTTTTTTTGGTTAGCTCTGGTTAGTTTTTACACATCTTTAAAATAACATTATCAGGTGATTGAACAAAGGGTTTTTATTTATTATTATTACAACTAATTTTTTAGCCAATATATGGCGAAAATTAGACCAAAAATGTTTTTTGTTCAAAGTCTGTCAAAAATACAAATATTATTATTTTTTTCCTTTGTCCAATAACGAGAATTATCACTCTACTTACGAAATATTTGTATTTTTGATAAACCAATAATGAGTTATGTTGTCCACGGCAAGAGCATTTTTTTAGACGTCAAGGCAGATGCGCTACCAACAGCTAAGTTTTTGGAATTTTTAATTAAAAATTTTGCAGAATACTATTTAAATATGTCTCTTTAATATACCGAATTGTTTAAATAAAATATATAATTTTATATATTAAAAAAGTATTTTTTTTTGAACCGCTAAAACCCACCTAACTCCTTAACACGTTTAGAATTAACTAACCAAATTTTCCTAAAATATTTGAGTAAAAAGCCTACTTTTTAGTAGGAAAAAAAACCTTTATATTTCCGTTCAAGCTATATCTTTCAGTCACATACAATTGTAAATTGACATCACCCCTTCATTTGTTTTTCATTTCTATGCTCAGTGCATATCGCAGATTGTTTTAATTTTTAGATACTTAAAAAACTTTAGAAAATTTAAAAAACAAACACGAATTTTTCCTGCTCTTAGCAAAAATCTAACCTAACTTACACGAGTGTTACCACTCTCATACCGACGAAATGAAATTCGCGTATCATCATGAAGTGCTGTTGGCACTACCGCAAACACGGGCGAGAAGCAAAGAGATCAGGGGGCGAAAGGGCGCCCTGTAAGGGTGGCTCGCACCCCTGCGAGTTATCTGTAGCCACCGAGCTATGGGGTATGCGAATGTGGGGCAGGCATACATACGCGCGGCATATACTAATGTAATAAATGTACTTCATGTATTAGCCAGCGAGAATGTTATATGTATTATAATGGTTGGGCTGTAGAAGGGCATGATTTCGAATTATAACGGAAGCCCTTGTGGGCTCTGTGAGTATGAGGCTGGGGATACGTCATATACAGGATGTCCAAAAATAGACCAAAAATATTTTTTTCAAAAAATGTAATTCTTTATAAAAAGTTTTGCTTGCAAAAAAATATGATTCACGAAGAAAAAATGTTGATTTTGTATACAGGGTTCACAAAAGCTTAAAAATATGGTAAAGTACCATTATTTTTTATTAAAAAAAATATATTTTTAGGAAACTTTGTTTAAAATAAATGATGTAATTGATTACAATAATAATACAAAATGTTTTTAGAACTCCATAATTTGGCGAAAACGCCTTGATCACATTGGTTTATAGCTGAAAAATTCTGTTGTGTAGGAATTTAAAGAAAGCAGGTATTTGAAAAGCAAATTATGAGAGTTTTTAGGCCACTTTATCATGAAAATTTAAAATAATTAATTTTTGATAATCCCAAAATCAGTCTAATAAAACTTTTTCTTACCCCTGTAACATTAATAAAGTCACGCTATTCTGAATAAATTTTCTCAATGATATTTTTCTTAAAAATGAAAAATAATGGTAGTTTACTCTTAAAGAAAAATTATGTTTTACAAGTTTTTGCGTATCCTGTAAACAAAATCAACATTTACTCTTTGCAAATCATATTTTTTTACAAACAATTTTTTTATTAAAACTTACTTTTTTCGAAAAAATATATTTTTTTATCTATTTTGCCACATTATATATTAACTAAATTTTAAGAGATTACTATTTATTTCAAGTTTGGTTTTTCTGAATCTAAAATAAAATTGGTATTTTAAATGTAAATATATTTTTACCCTATTAAATAGTGATTTCTTTTCAGGTAAGTTAAACTCCATCCATGCATTGAGTAAGCTGTATATAATTGGTAAGTCGTTAGTAAAATTTTGATATTTTAATAAAAGAAAAAATACAGGGGATGAGATATCGCTCTGCTTACTTTAACAAAAAGCTTTGTTGAAATTTTTTTTCTGTGTTTATGATAATCTTTCTTTTTATGTATTGGCTATTAAATATATACATTTTTCGTGAAAACTTTAAAATTTACTTTAAAAATCTTAAAATTTAAAAGAATATTTTGGAAAATAGCATTATTTGTTTTTGTTGTTTTACATTTTCCGGAAAAAATCTTTGCTAAAATTTTGGAAGATTTCCATATGTTACTTTTAAGGAAACCTCAAAGTCTATTTATGACTAGTTGTATTTTTGAAAAGTAACAAAATTATCAACATTTTTAAAACTAAATAAGGATTTCAATGTAAACTATTACTCCAGTTCAATTGTTAAAATTAATTATTTGAAATTGTGATACGTTATTATAATTTGTAAAGATTTTTTAAAATTCTTTTAGAGCTGTTTACAAATTCCTAAGTCAATTAGTTTTGTCGCTCTTATTGGCCACATATCTATATTTTAAACCCTTGATCGAATCTCTTTATTTTTACTGAAATGTTTTGAAGGAAAATATAGTACGTCACTGCTTTTTCTTCAAATAAATATTATATTTAAAATACTCATAATCTTTGGAGTTAATTTGGTATTTTGATATTTTTCCGTGCGATGAACGGTTTTATTTTAAAAAATAAAAGCCATTTTAATGTGTGGCAAAATCAATAAAATCTGATTTGGTGTTTTTATGTAAAATTCGTTTTTGTCTTTTTCACCATATCAGGTTTTAGCGATTTAGCCATTCATAAAAATGTCTTTTATTTTTAAAACGAACACCGTTTGTCGCACGAAAATATATCAAGAAACTTTAAAGTAAATGAGTATTTTACCTAATTGATTCGAAGAAAAAGCAGTGGCGTACTATTTTTTCTTCAAAACAATTTAGTATAATTCTCGTTTAAACGCCACTGTTTTTTTAACTTTTACAGCAAAAAATGTTATGTAATTATTAAAAGAACTGTAACACATTTTGTGGAAATATCTAAGGTGGGAGAAAAGTTATGGCAAGAGGCATTTTTTTTTTAAGTTTTAACACCCTGTATCTCGGAAAGAAAGCACTTTGGGATACAATTTTATTTGAAAAAGTTTCCTATTTTTGCATTTTATACGGTGTTAAAGAAAAATACCAACTAAAAAATATCCCTGTAGAATATGCAAAAAATGCAAATTTATTATCTAAAAAGTTTTCATCATAAACCAAAGTCCAACCTATTTTCTTTTTTATTTTTTGATATTTTTAATTTAGTAAGAAAAATTAAACGGACCGTTAGCTGCAGGGCCTTAATTAACTTTTAAACTTATAAAATAGCAATTTTTTGCGCATTCCAAACGAGATTTATCCGCTTCATCACCCCGTCGCGATTCTTCTGTTTCTTTCATTTTCCGTGAAACAACCACATTAAGGCAATTTAGCAATAAATTAATCGAGTTAGATGTCGGCATTAACGAGTTGGAGGGGCGAGAGCCACTACGTCGCCAGCGTCGAAAAAGGACGTCGCTGCGCCGCTATGCACAACAGGATATGGATGCATTTCCGTTCTCAAAGGGTTCGGTAATTATGGCCGCTAATGTCATTGCTTTATTTTCTTTATATTTTAAATAAATAAAAAGAAAAATATTGCCATTCTTAAAAAAACACAATGCTGTGTTTAGCATAGGGTAGTTTAAGCGTCAATCACAACCATACTTTACCAGCTAGTATTATATAACAAACCGGTTACGTGGCTCTGCCCATAGCTAATGATTTAATACAGTTACCTAGACTATTCACAGCACTTTTTAAATTTCAAGATACAGTCGGCGGTCTTCGCATTGCCAAGAGCCAGACAAAGCCTAGATCAAGCTGGCAATTGCCGAGCATCGACGCCAAAAACAAACAAGCAAACCATTCACTTGCCAAATTCAAAAGAAATATGATGAGCACTTTGCAGTAAAACTTTTTTATGTATATTTTACCAGTAGCGTAGCTTTGCCTATAACTAAAAGTATAACATGGTAAGCCAGATGATTCACAGCACTTTTTAGATTTCAAGATACAAGTGGTATTCTTTCGAGACATGATCAGTGAACCATCGAATAAAACTGAAACTGATACCATTCTTCTGAAACTTATGTGGGTAACTTTATTTTCAATGTTTATTAATATTTCTAAATTACATCATTCACGTGATGAAAAGATTATGATTACTTGCAAGTCAACGAACTGATAGAAGTGAAACTGATCATGTCTCGAAAGAATACCACTACAGTCGGCGGTCTTCGCAGGGCCCAGAGCCAGACAAAGCCTAGATCGAGCTGGCAATTGCCGAGCGACAGCTTCAAAAACAACCAAACCAGTCACGTGCAACATTCACAGTAGTCGTCTTATTTTCATTAAGTATTAGTTTTGCGGACCAAGGTTCGCTTAGTGTTTCACACACTTTGTTTCCTCGCCATTGCGATTTCTTAAGTAATTTCTTGAGAGTATTTTGTTACCGCCTACACCGTACTGATGAGATATCAAATAGTTCGAAACCGAGGCAATGAACATTTTATTTTTGACGTGACAACGTCTTGTAATTCGATGGACCCGGCTGCAAGCACCAAAAACATTGACTCATGTGCCGTTGCCTCGCGCGTTCCATTTAAGGCTTGAAGTGCAAGCGAGAGCGCAAAACGAGCGAAAAAGAGGCCCAATCTTCGCGTCGTTCGAAATCTGTTTCTCTCCTACTTAAGTAAGCGTGCAGCAAAAAGTGAATGAAGTGTCAATTGTTTATAGCAACGATAATTGCGACGATAAAGGTGAAAAATGATTCTTTCGACGTTGTCACGTTCAACTATCGTCAGTAAACCGACTTTGCAGACAACCGATTTTTGATACAGCTTATATTTACCAATACTATCAATATAATAAGTGGGTCTAATCCAGAAATCTCGCTTCATCACCCCGTCGTGATTCTTCTGTTTCTTTCATTTTTTCGTGAAACAACCACATTAAGGCAATTTAGCAATAAATTAATCGAGTTAGATGCCGGCATTAACGAGGTGGAGGGGGCGAGAGCCACAGCGTCGCCAGCATCGAAAAAGGACGCCGCCGCGCCGCTATGCACAACAGGATATGGATGCATTTCCGTTCTCAAAGGGTTCCGTAATTACGGCCGCTAATGTCATTACTTCATTTCTGAACATAGTCCATTAGGCGGGCCCTTGTGCCGTACAATAATTCTATAATGCTCATGCCATGTCTCGTGTCGATTTACTCCTCTCTCGCTGAGATGCTCGATGGATAATTTTGATTTTCTGTTCGGGTCTGAATGAATAATTTTCTCTGTCAAAGTAGGTTTGGTAATTTGAGACTGGGTGTTATCTTTAGGTCATATCCAGAAACACAGTAAATTACTTAAAATTAATTGCGGCGAAAAGATTTTTTTATTTTCTAAATTTTTGAATAGTAAATTAAATAAACGAGGCCAAAAAAATATATTGTGGTTTAGTTTTGCCCCATCACACTTTGGTTTTCAGAAAATCGTTAAAGAAATTCTTTAAATTTAAAGATTTTTTATGGCATTTTTAGGGTTAAGAAAATATAGCGACATGACGGCCAGATTCTTAGTGTGAATTCGTTTTTAAAAGGTTAAAGTCCTTAGTCCCCTATCTCTTATGAACAGGACCAGATTTAAAGATCGGGTGAAGTTTACTTTAAAATATATGACTGAAGCTTCTTTTTGGCATACCCTTTTTTATGGTCACCTGACCTAGTGCCAAGAAGGCACTATCAGTTTTTTGCAATTTGAAAGGGGGTCGCGTAGCATCTCATTTCCATGGTCCTTTAATTTCCTACTGTAACATCGCTTTGTTTTAAAAAACTGGCTCAGCTGTTCCAGACTTAGCACTGTGTGAAATTTGGCTAAAATACTGTACAAGTAGTAAGGTGTTAGTGACATTTTCTTGTATATCTGAAATGGCTGGGCCAATTTTCAAAAACAAAGTGGATTTAAGCAAAGAACGGTGGAGTTGGCTACGGCGCCGCATTTCTGGTCAGGGCCAACTAGAAGCCAAACTAATAAAAAAATATTATTATATAGGGTGTTTTATCTTAAATAGGAAAGTTGACAATAACAATCGTAGCAGTTCCCGGTGTGACAGCCTGTGTAGGATGCTTAAAACAGTGCAAGAAAACCGTTATTATACATAGAAAAATGTACAGTAGTTTTATTTAAAATATACCTATTATTTATTATTTAAAATGCGATATCGGGACTGAAAATAAAAATAAAAGGAAGAACATTAAAAAGCTGTGAGGTCATAAATCGTACAATTTCTATATTTGTAGTAAACGGCAGGCTTGCTTAGTTTGTTCCATTTCTATATAACGTTTTCCAACAATAAAAACAAAAGAGTCAAAAAATAAAAGCCGGGAAAGAGGCATTGAATTTTATTTTAAAAGCCTGAATGTATATATGTAGCGACTTTATCGAATCGTTTGTTGGCATCGCGAATCCAGAGCACAGTGGGATGAATAATGGACAAAAATCAAAATTTACTTTTATAAAATTAGTGGATTTTCAGTCCCTTGGCCAGTAATAAGATCATCTTCTTGATAAGAACACTTTTAAAACTTTTTGGGTGGGTTCCTTTTGCAATTTTTAAAACATTTTATATAGTAATGGTTGTCATGAAAACATAAGAAACAAACACATGTTTCGGGTATCGGACTAGGCAGGTAATGTGACTGTAACCTATACAATTTTTGGCACAATGTTTAAAAATTCCATGTTTACCATTATGGTAAACTTGTCCAACAATAAAAGTGACGCATTCACCCAGTCCGATACCCTAAACATTTGACATTGACAGGCTGGATTAAAGTGCCGCTCCCAGATATGGCGGTATAAATATTCGTGGTAGACTTGTCAAAAGAAACTACAAAGAAACTGCCTACTAAAAAGTTTTCTACTATTTGCTCTATAGACATACTAGGGTGGGTAAAAAAATACTATTTTTATTTTTTGACACTAAAAATGGGTTCCTAGGAACCTCCAGAGAATGCTCGGTAACGATAAGTTCTTATGTTTAATGGAAAAATCTGCCCTTTACGATTTCGCATCTTTTTTAGTCCCATGCAAAAAAACCTATTTCACTATTTGTTAATAATACAGCAAAATTCTAAAAACGTTTTTGTAGAAAATTAAACGCTCTACAAAAAAGGGTTTTATACTGTTTTGACATATCGTTACCATTAAAAAGATATTCAAAATCACAGATTATAGAATTAAAAAAATAATAACTTTTAGGGTTTAGGTATTTTTCTTTAAATTCTTTAAAGTTTGACCTGAAATATCATCTAAATGGTTAAATTTATCAAAAAAGTATGAGAAAACTTCTTTGTAGAACGTTTAATTTTCTAAAAAAAACAATAAACAAATAGAGAAAAAGAATGTCGATATTCCTAACAAAAACACAATGCTGTGCTTAGTATAGGTTCATTATAGCATCACCATTTCAAAATTACCTAAACTTTTATACGCTATTGTCAATTTCTGTTTAGGTGAAATGAAGTAAAGTTTTAATTTTGGGCCACTTTATCGTGTATTCCACCCACTGTGCAGCGGTACAATATGTTATTTATCGATTATACATTAAAACCCGGACAAAAAATGTAAAAAATAAGCACATTGTAAAGTCGTTTCGCCAATCAGACGCACTGAAATTTTATACAAAAATAACCAAAACACGAGCGCGGCGGGCTACAGAGAAAGCAAAAAACGACAACAGAGCGGCCATACACATTTTCCTATATACTCATATTTCAAATGACCATTTTTATTTGTCTGTCAAAGTTTTTCCGCATGCCTGAAAAATGTTTAATTATTTTTACGTTTCGGTATCGAGGAACGCGGCAAGCACATCTATATCGGGCCGATATTTCATTTAAAAAATGTGTCCGCAACGAGGAACGACCATCATATATTTATATTCTCGGCGGACCGAGCATTGTTTCAGTTGCAGACAAAAATTCGATGTGATTTTTAAATTTAATGAAACAAAACGAAACCATCAAATATGCAAAATATTATACAGTGGCCCGCAAAAAGATAAATTTTGATTTTTTTCTGGAGATCGCTTCTGCATGTTCGATATCCTTAGAATCGATTTTGACCTATGTCATTTGAAAATCACTATGGTGGGAAATTTGAACAAACTGAGTTTTACGAAAAGTGAGGTTGTTAGATCATAAAATAACGAAAATATCAGAGAGTAATAAGTGCTTCCAATTTATTTACCACTTTAAATGCAAAGATAGAAGCCTGTATTTTGATAAAAGTAGATTCGCCATCTTTTTATATATTTCTTTATGAAAAAGTTTAAATGTACCATTTTATTTACCAAATAATAAGATGCGGAAAGGGTGCTACCACATATTCCTGAGGTTAAAAATATAAGGATCTAACTTAACTTATCTTAGTCCAAAAGTGAATGATTTCGAAGATGGGGGAATGTTAAAAATTTATTTCGGTTTTAGTTTTTATAAATATTTTTGTTATTAATAAGTGTTTTGTGACAATATTTGGCTAGAGAGGTAAAAAGCAAGAAATTTCTGTCAATTTTAATATTTACTGTACGCGGCGCCATCTGTGGTATCTTACATAAGTTATAACGAAATATCAAGCCAAACTGTTATATGTAACTTAAAAATATTTTTCTTTTTTTTTCGTGTTTTACATAAAAAGGTATACTTGGTATAGATGGGCCCATATTTAATTCATTCTGAAAGCGATGCGCCAAATACACAAAAAATTATAAAGTAAACAAACCTTTTCGAATGCACATAGCCTGGGACAGAGCCTGATTATATAGGTTTAGATAAATAATAAAAATACATTGCTAAAACACGTATCACCTACTTACAAAACATTCCTTTATGTCGCCTCTGCCTACTATAAAATCATGGCACGTGGCGTGGTACTAGAAACTCGTCGGGTTAAATATTTTTTGCTGCAATAAATCATTGTTCACAAAAGGGTTTCTTTACTTTAACATTTTTTGTGTACTTGGCGGCATCGCTTTCAGAATGAAATAAATTTGGACCCATTTTTACAAGGTTGTTTAAATAGCCGTTTTTAAGATATCTGGATTTAAAAAAATCACTTTCTGTATGGCCCGGTTTAAGTTATACGGGGTGCTTTAAAATTAGATGGTATATATAGATATTTTAAAAGAGTTTTTATAGACCTATGTCCTAGATGGCTTAACTTTTGAAATACAGAATTGTTTTTTTAAGTCTACCATCCTGTATCTCAAAAGTTAAGCCGTTTAGGACAAGGGTTTATCAAAATTTTTCTTTTTAAAATCACCCAAGGATCAACACTCTAGAGGATTAATATCTAATTCTTATACACCCTCTATAGCTTAGACCTGGCGATACAGATTTTTTTAACCCAGAAATTTTTAGAACGGCTTTTTGACTTACCTTTAACCAAATATACTTTTTTATGTAAAATATGTTGTATGTGTAAGTAAAGTTAGTTTGGTAATTAAATGGCACATTTTTTTAATGAAAAAATGTGTTTTAAAAATGGTGGATGTACTTTTTTGAGTACTTTGGAATTTGCATTTAACAAATTTTCCACCATCACTGGCATATGTCAAAATCGATTTTAAGATTATCAAAGCAGCGGCGTTTACCAGAAAAAAAAGGATTTTTCTTAATAAAAAAAAACATAATTTTTTGCAAACATTCAATTTTCATTTTTTCATTTGCAGACAAAAATACGATGCGATTTTTAAATTTAATAAAACAAAACGAAGCCATCAAACATTCAAAATATCATATATAGCGGCGTTTTTTCTGCTCTTGTATAATTTTTTAAAACGATCCAGTTTCATAAGTTTTTTTTTTTATGTTTTGTATGTGTGGCCATTTCCAAAACTAACGACGAACACCAAGCTTTTATATTAGCATTTTAGTGTTACAGTAATTGCGGAACATAAATTCTGGATGAGTTGCACATACATCAATCCGGCTAGGTAGTTTTTTCTCTATATTGTTCAACGAGGTTTTTATTCGGGCATTACTATTCATAACTATATGTCAAAATGTCTGGTTTAAATCTAAATAAAGTGGGAGTTTATTAAAAAGGAAAATATTCTTTGTACTACTTTTAATGGAAAAATTCATGAGCGCCGCTAGAATGACTTTTAGAGAGGGTGCATATGTTTGTTGCCATGTACATTACCACCTTTAACCTCTCGATGCCCTCCAACTGCCATGACGTACCATTATTAAGCTGATTGTAAATAAAAAGGTGTAATAGCAACGAATTGTCTTTTTTGTACGGGGTGTTTCTGAATGGTATGACATGAAAGGATAGTTTTTTAAGTAAATCGGTGGACAAACATCAGGACCGTCTATATATTTCTTGTTTAGTTTATTTCACTTTTAGTTTATTACCGCGAAGGTGAAATGTGTGTAAGTAGAACGTCCAATGTAAGTAACAAAGCGTCTGAGATTAGGATAATTTCAATCAGAGCTTACTTCATGATTTCCCCGCGGTAAATTATGAAAGCTTTTGTAAGGTTAACAGTGCCGTATTAATTTTTTTTCTAGAAAAATAATTGTATATATGTATATGTATTTTTTTATCGAAAATAATTATTAACTTCTTCGATTATTAGTTAATCTTAAGATATAATACAACAGAACTTAAAATTTAAATAATTTTTTAATTTTTAATACATTCACCCGAATTTATCTAGTAAACTGCGCACTTTGGCAAAATATGGAAAGAGGCATTTTTGTGGAAAATTAAATTTCCTACAAATTTTTATTTAACTTTTTTCTGTCAGTTTAGCCCTTACCCCGATAATAAAGAAAATGTAACAATTTTTGTAAAAATTTGGTTTTCGAGAACGATGCTGACGAGACAGTTCAAGCCACAGAAAAATGTTTGTAGACACTTTTAAAAAGTCTCTAATATACTACAGATTGTGACCGATCGCAACGCAAAATCATAAAACCGAAGTGAACTATGAAAAAAACAAAAAACAATGATTTCCATGTTATTTAAATGGGAAACAATCGAAGATAGAGAGGAAGTTCTTAAAGTTAAAATTAAGGGCTCAAATTTTCAGGGAATTTTCTTTTCGATGTGAAGAACCGAATTTTCATGTGTCAGCGGAAACAAAAATATTCGTTTCAAATGAAGCAACTATATATATATATATATATATATATATATATATATATATATATATATATTTAATTATTTTATTTCTTTTAAAGTAATAATAACTTTTATTATATTGTGTAGGAGAAGAATAGTTCTACATAATGTATAAAATTTTTAATTTTCATATAGTGTTAAATAAACTTTTTAATTTAATTCTGGAGAAAAGCCAAATAATATTTTCTTCAAATTTAATCTCCCAGAAAACAAATAAAGCATAAAATATTTTAAGGGTTGCCATCACCACCCCCAGAGAGTTGATATGATTTGATTGAAAACAAACATACAAAGTGTCCTTCTAAAAAGTAAAGCTTACATGTTTTTGATAGTTTTTAGATTTCTTATAGGGGCTGACATATAAAAGGTAGTTTTATTTTAAAATTACAGCCTGAGTTTATTACGTAAAAAATAAATTAATTTCAAATTTATTTTTATAAAATTTTGCAAAAGGACTACTTCTTATTTTTTTTTGTCAAATAGACTGTAAAATTATATTGTAATCTTGATGTATTTAAATTAAATATAAATACAAAATATAAGCGATTCTAAATAAAATTCGTAATGATGTCAGTGCAGAAGCTAAAGGGGCGGTATCAAGAACGCATCCCAATGAAATCGAAACTAATATACGAAGCTGTTTATGAAATTTTTAAGGTATGGTTTTATAAAAAGTCAATAAAATATATACCAAAACTAATATTTATAATATTTTTAAAGACAGCATCGATATTATCATTGGAACTTTGGACTACTATATTTACAGAGCAAAGACACCTTCAATCTTGTGGGTGTCACATTTAAAAGTAACCTTAACTGGCATAAACACATTGTATCTATAGCCACTGCAGCTTCAAAAAGCTTGGATTTCTCTTTCGAGCCAAAAAGTATTTTTCCCCTTCTAATTTATACACTTTATGTGTGTCCCAAATCCGACCTCCCTTGGAGTATTTTTCTCATATCTGGAGCATTGCTTCCCCACAACCCTAAGCATTCTGGATTCTATTTAAAGAAGAGCTATTTGTCTCATTAATGATCCTTCACTTACAGAAAGGCTTCCCTCTCTTGCCCATCGTCGGGCTGTGGGAGATCTATCGCTTTTTATAGATACTTCCATAGCTTTTGCTCTGAAGAATTGTCCAGTATAGTATCTCCACTCACGGTTCCCAACAGAGAAACTCGTGGTTCCACGCGTATGCATCTCTATACGGTCCAAATGGACAGGCCCCGAACTTCTCAGTTCGTTCTTTTATCCCTAGAGTTTCTAGAATGTGGAACCTGCTGCAAATCTTCAAGTATTTAAGTCCCGTGTCAACAAACTCCTTCTTACCTCGCTTAAGACACCCAAAGTACGTTAGTATTTAGGCTTTTAGTCTTCGTGGTTTGTCTAAAGATAAAAAAAGTAAAGTTGTTGAATCCACTTTTTGATTTGGAAAAAAATACCAAAAGGATTGTTTGGGTTTTGTTTTTTTATTGATTAACAAACCTACGGCAAGTATTATACTTACTTGGATTTTAAATAAGCATTTGAAAAGTCTTTGAGAAAAAAATGTATTCTAGGAAATTCTCGTGTGGGTGGTAATACATTCAAAACTTGATGCAGTTAATAACATCCTAGCTTAAGATCTCTGCCATACCAATTAATTACTGCAATTGCGGCATCGACTGACTGCTCCTGCTACAACCATTAACCAAACTTTACATTTCAGTCGTTAAATTCTATGTTACAATAAAATTGCTAGTCAAAAACTAGTTTAACGCAGATATACTCATGTTAGGGCTAAAATAACATAAACAAACAGTTATGCAGCCGGGTATACAGTATACAGTATAATATAATATTAATTAATAGTACAACCATCCGAAGGCGTTTACTTTAGATGCCAACGATATTCTTGGTATTATTCATATTTAATTTATACCTTGTGCCTTTTGTTTTGCTCCCACGTCTTGACTTGTTACTCCTTTTTTGAAGTTTATATATTGTATTATTATATTTCTCATTATTGTTAGTCTGCCCATACCTTCTGTTTATTGCGTAAATGAGTCTTTTGTAATATCTTTATCATAGTATAATTTAAAATTTTACGTAACTCTTGTCTAATAAATTTATATCAAAAGATATATTTAATATTTATTTACCTAAAAATTTAAAATAATAAATATCGAAAGGAAAAACTACAAATAAAAGGTTATCAAAACACACTTCCACTTTACCGACTTTAAAAAGATAAATAATATTCACTAACAATTAAAAAATAAAAAAATAGACAAATAAAGTGAAGATAATAACATTCGGCCTAAACTAATAGATGTTAGTAACTAAATACACAAAAGATTTTTATACTTTAATACCAAATTACCCGACTTAATTTTTCTGAAAACTTTTTTATTTATTACTTTTAAATTTGTAGTGAATTTTATTAATATTTTTGAACTTGGTTTATTTTTTTTTAATATTTACTTTTTTAGTTTTTCATTATTAAAATTTATGTGTGACCATCCACTAAAAAACAGCACTATTACTTTTTCTCTAACGTAATCTCTTCGCACAAAGCGACAATGCTACCCCTTATAGGTTGGTTGGCTATAAACGGAAACACCTGACCCACAAAAATAAAATACATGGAATTATACAACAAATAAAATTAAAATATATGAGCTATAAGTTAAATGTTAACGACATGACAAATAAAAATATTTTGACGTTACGTTTACTACCTTGATTGTCCAGCATAGGTAGCATATATCTACTAGAGGCAGCTTTACCTAAACAGTAAGTCTAGTACCTTTGTCTTTCGCGATCCTGACTAGGTTTTCTTATGGACCACCGCGGAAGTGCACTCTTCCCTTTTTTTTTTGAAGTGGGTTAAAAAGTATTGATACCGAACATTCGATACTTTTTTTGATGAGATAGATTTATTGGATAGATCTGGGCAATGAAGTTAAAAGGGGCCTTGCTGATGCAACTTTTCCACGTATATATTAGTTTATGCTACGCCACTGAAAACAAGGAGAATCATACATTACATCTCTGGGTCTAATACTCTAGTTGTTTTGTAGACAGGTGTAATTTTCTGGGGTAGTTTTTGGTAGTTATATTTCTGATGATTATTAATATTGGTATACCTCACACTGTTTATCTTTGTAAAGATAGTTGTTTAAAAATTGAAAAGGTACACTAGAAATAATTCTATAATATAAATAATTATACTAATAACTAAAGCCGGCATTGATACGTTTGATAAATGCGATACTGCATACAGTTGCCGACGCGAAATTTTGGAGATGCCCCATGGTGGTTTTATTTAAACCCAATTCATATAGCTGTCTGTAATTTTTTCATAACTTTTAAAAAAATCTATCGGGTAGTGGAAACTTGATAATCATAAAAGCAAATTGGACGAAAGGTCTTAATAAAGCAAGTAGGAAATGAACTATGTCGATTGAATATGGCAATCCACTCAAAAACAGAAGGATTAGTTTCCGTTCGTTCTCGGTCGTGGTAGGACGTTGGAAGGGACTCAATGCGACTCTCACGTGGTATCGTGCATGGAGGATGTAGAAGACGTTCTGGTGTCCCGAGGAAGATAGGAAACTCAAAGCTGAATTTGAGAAGGCATCTTTTTCTGGAACCAGGCGCTGTGAGTGAAGACTCCTATAACCTGATTTTTCCTGTTCGGCGTGCTGCATGAGGTGTTGTGGCGGAGAATGGAGGCGGACGTCGCGGGGGGTCAGCACTGAAACAAACCGGTTATGCGCAATACCAGTAGCAATTCCAGGGAAGATGGCAGAAATTCATGCCCCTTCATAATTTCGAGAGAAACAATAGTGAAAGAATCCGGAATTTCTGGGAGCTACGAGCTCGACTATCCAGATTTTCCCCCGAATGAGCTGGTAAATTGGACCGAAAGGGACCAGAGCCAAGAATAAATAATCCAACCAACTACAAAAGAATTGCCAAATAACCACATTGGAGCATCAAAAATAAATTTTAATTTATTATTATAAACCAACTACTTTTCCAAAATTATGGGGTAAAACGCTGATACCCCACATCTAAGTTAAACGAAAAAAACTGCGATCAGTCGCTGACCCCCTGTCCTATATTCTCCGTATACACAAATATCTCCTCGGCGCGACTGTTAAATAGCATAGTTAAAGTTAAAGAGCTTTAAAAAAATCCACATTTGATATATTCAATTTTTAATAGTTTCGGAAATATGGCCTCGGAAATGTAATAGTAAACCTGCATTTTTTAAAATAAAACACTCTGTATATTACATCATCATTAAATCGATATTTTAAAAAGCTGTAAGAAAATAATTTAATATATGTCTATCTCCTATAGTTTTGAAAATATGGCCATCTAAATCTAAAAAGAGTAGATAGTGTCTATTTTATCTCGACACTAAACTTATAGCCTAAGGCTGAAGATATAATTAAAATTTGACATAATTTCAGATTTGAATGGACATGCAACTATGACAAAAAGACATATACAATATGGTATTTTCTCAAAGCTCTTTAAAATATCTACTTAACGTAGATGCAAAATACAAATTTATGATGTTATTTAAAAATGCCAGTTTACTTTAAAATTCCTGAGGATGGCCATATTTTCGAAACTATTAAAAATCGAACAGATCATATGTGGACTTCTTTTAAAGGTCTTTAATAGAACTATCGAATAGTGATTTAATATACAGGGTGCTTTATTTAAAAAAAAAACATTTTTTGCAATAAATCAAAATCCCGATGTTTAATCATTGTTTTTACGAGCTTTAGTAAGACAGAAAATACGTATACATTAAAATCATAGGAGGAACTAGAAGCGATCGGACATTGTCCCCATAAAATCATTTAATCAGGGCGTCGAGACCTACAACATATTAAAGTTTTAAAAAATGAACCGAAAGCCAGTTTCCATAGGGATTAAGCGGGGTCCTTGGAATTAATCCGATAAATGTTTAAAAACCCACTAAGTTTAACGAAATACTCCGTAAAACCAAACATACACACATATTTTACTACTTTCAACAACCCGTCGCGATAACAACTTCACACCAAAACAATTCCTATATCGCCAGCGACGGTCTATTGTTCCTAGTCACGCATAATTAACTAGTTTCTGTTTGGGTTTTTCTTGGGCATATCTTAACAGATCGACATTACACTACATCAACAGCTTGGTCGACCGCCTCGTAGCGTGTAAGAGGGGCGTGAAATTAAATTAATTTTGAAAAACGTCAAAGAAAACTAGCGTATACGAGGTGTTTTTATTACCTGAAAGTAATTTTCTGTGCTATTTATTAACAACACCACCCTAAGAAGCAAAATAGTCTTGAAACCAGACATTTTATGCATGATGTTTGATGTATGTTTGCCTCGTAAACAAAATTTGTTGCTACGATTTGGACATCAGGTCACAATTTTTTTCTTCATAAAAAAACTATGAAATAAATCTTAAAATTTTGACGGTTTTATTTAGCGAGTTTTTAAAGACTAAAGGAATTGTTCATGCAACATAAGTTCAACGGAAACCACACTGGGTTGGTAAAAATAGATAAATTATATTGTATACTGGATCATCTAAATAACATAACAAATAGGCAATGTAAGGAAAAGGGACAGTCATGTGAATACCTGCATGTAAACATTTTGGATTGGATGAGTCAGATACATCCTTTGTTGTTGCTTTACTGACTGATATACCAATACCTATTTGCTTAACCAATATGTATGTAAAACGAGTTATTGTATATTTATTTTGAGTAGCGGATGCTCCAAAAGAATACATTGTAAAAAAGAATGGCGACATATTGTAGTGAATGTGCAATGGACGTTTAATTAGGAATTAAAAAAGACTAACCAGAACTAACCATGACACCCCACCCATACTCTTTCTTTTATTTTCGGTGTTTTGTTACTTGATATTACTCGAATATTTTCTTCCGAAGACAAAGTATACGTGGGTGGTCATGGTTGGTTCTGGTTAGTTATTATTATTTTTTAATTTCATAATTAAACCTAAGACTAATACACACCCAATTTTTTAGTTCGCGGCAAACCGGTCAATATCATTAAAAAAAAACTACCAAATTTGTGATAATGTCATTTCAAATTATTATAAATCGATACACAAGGAGCTGTACCTATTCGCTTTTTTAAATTGCAGGCCACAATGTTTATTTTCATCGGTCAGATGGAAATCTACATATTTGCGATACGTTTTTAAACTTCCAAAATGCAGTATTTTTGTAGGTAGAAGGCTTTGCTAGGCAATGTACTTACTATCTCGGCCATGGCCGAAAATATTTATTCCCGACGCTTTCCTCTGATATACTTTTAATATTCGAAGGTGACATTTGGCGATGGGATAGATGGGAGGTTGTCGAAGTCAATCAACAATACATAACAATCTGATACCATAGTAACGTATTACACCAAGATCAAATAATTGTAATGTTAGGATTTATAAAGCTAAAAAACTAGCATTTTATGCTACCCAAAACGAAAATTAAATAAATAGTTTGATCGGAGAAAAAAATAGTATGTGCAACTCGTAGAAAAATATATTTCCAGACTCTTGGTGGTTGGAGGAAACTCCACCATTGTCCGGTAATATATGTATATCGCTTTTCCTACATGTTACACAATATAATATTTCTCAATTTTCTGAAGATTTCTCGAAACATTTTTCAGGCATGCGATTGATGTCCTTCGGTGTAGTTCTACTTCCCCAATACAAATCCGTAGTCAGTTTTACTTGAGCACTCACCATTCTTCAGAAAAGCCTGTTTAAAAAGAATTAAAAGTTATTTTTTTATATAGGTAAACGAATTTTTAGTCAGATATGAATTCCCACAACGCAATGTACGTTTTTTCTCGTAGTGCACGTTGAAATAATTCTGTTAAAACCGAACGTTTATACATATACATCTAAATCCTAACGGGCAAAATTGTATTAGCAACCAAAGCGGCCCGGGAAACTGCAACAAGACAAGGAGAGGAAACTCCGACAGAGAAAAACTGTTTAATTTTGGAACTGAATATCTGAAACGAAACAAATGAGATAAGCTTTTAACTGGATTTTTCAATCTCTGAAAATAATTGATAAAACTGTCGGCCGAACAAAATAAAAAATACAAAAAATGCTTAAATTCCTGAGGGGTGAGTCCGCGCCGCCCGTTCTGTTGCTAGATACGCTGCGCAGAGCAAACATGGTGTCCGGGGATTTTTTTTTATTTATTTGTATTGTTAGTTGAATTAGTTGATTGCGTGTCTGTTTGTTTTTGATAGGATTTACGTTATTTAAATGTGTAAAAATGGTGGTCGTGTTTCGAATTTTTAACGAATATATTGCGTTTATGTAAATATATTTTGATTTATTGTCGATTCAGTTTCATGTTTTGAATTGTTGACTCAAAGGCGCTCAATGTAATTAGAAAATTAATATACATGGTGTTTTAGAATATCATACAGATCCTAAAGATTGTTATTCCCTAAGTAATTTTAAAAACACAAATTAAAATTAGCCTGTGTCCTAAAAGTCTAAATTTTTAGATACAGTGCTGTAAAATTAAAAATATATATATCTTTAAGGGTGTTAATCCTTGAAATGATTTTAGAAAGAAAAGTTTGTTAAATTTTTTAGCCATTTTCTAATGCACGACAATTTATATTTCTTTTAATGGCGATCCAGCGGCATTTCAAATAAAATGTTTAAAGAAAAATATGGTAAGCCGCTGCTTTTTCTTGAAACAATATATCGTGTAACGTGTAGAAACAGCAATGTATTTTAGTACGAAGGTAAAATTTGGAATTGTTGAAAATTAAAAATCCGAAAATATAACAAAATATCCTTATTATTGTTTTTAGCTACAGACTTAAAACTTTATTGATTACTTTTCCAAGGCAATTTGCTCTAAATTAGATCAATTTTAATTTTAATGATAATAAGATGTTGTCATATCTTGGTAACTAATAAAGATGTAATTTAGAAAATTTAGAGTCTGACTAAATTAAATACCCCACGAACATCTGTCAACAATTCCGATATCTCTGATTAATTCTGGTTGCCATCCCCAAAAATACCTAATTTTGTTAACGGAGTTTTTAAGATTTTTTAAAATTTCTGTAATTTTTACCGAAAACGTTGTGTTGCGTGTTGAGTAACTAGTATAAAGATGAATTATAAAAAACAATTAAGAAGTTATTAAATGTGGCCTGCCCAATTTATTGAGGATTTTTCTGCCAAATCAATGTGCACTCGATGTTAAAGAAGTAATGTGTCAAAAAGTAAAACTCAAAAAAAAATGTTTTCTGCTATTGTCGATTGCTTTCATAAAGCGGTTGGCTCTAAATTAGATTAATTTGTCAAATCCTTTCGGACGTCACATAATTCGCCAGCGTTTATAAAATAAGAACAAAAGTTTTTTATCCATTTTGGTAAATTACAAGACACCAAGTCAAGCAATAATATTGACGCGATATATGATAAAAAATGATAAAAAATGGGAGCTACGAGTCAATAATATTAACCAATAAAGTGTGAGTGTCATTTGTGCATTCAGAAACGATAAGGATGATAGTACCTGCATTGGCACAGCCTTCTATATGAGTACTTGTACGTACCATTACTATACTTGTATAGAAGGCTGTGGCATTGGTTATCAAAAAAAAAGGAAAACAAGGAAACAACAAACAGTGTGGGCAAAAAGCTGGTTAGGTTGGCATACGAGTCCTGTCAACATTCGTTTAACATACATCAAAAAAAGTTACAAAAATTTATTTTTTTCCCAAAATTCTTCAATCTTTGACTTTAAATGTCTTCTTAATGTTTAGATTCTTGAAAAAGGAAACTTTTCTTGTGAAGCGTTTAATTTCCGACTAAAATGGTAGAAACTTAATTTTTACTATTTATTTTTCAAAAATTTACCAAATTCAAAACAAAAGTTATTTTTTCCTAAAATTCTTTAATTTTTGTCCCTGAATATCTTTTTAATTATTAGATTTATCAAAAAGGTATAGAAATATATAGATTAAGCAAAAAATATAGAACTATTTTTTTGTAGATCGTACAATTTTCTGCAAGATACCTCTAGAATTTTGCTGTATGATCATCAAATGGTGATTTATGAATATTTTTGTATGGGACTGAGAAAAATATGCATATGTAGTGAGACAGATCTTTTCATTAAAATTATGAGCTTATCGTTGCCAAACATTCCCGGAGGTACCTAGAAATCTATTGTTTAGTGTCAGAAGTCAAAATAAAAATGGAGAATAATACTTTTATTTTTAAAAATAAAACAAAATTGTATAATTAATTGTTGTAGAGAATTCAATTTTATGTCAAAATTGAATTGACAATTGCAGTTTTTTTCTCTCATGGTTTAACTTTTAACTACTTTTTAAATAGAGAACTAAATTTTGACATAAAATTCAGTTCTCTATTTAAAAAGTAAAAGTAGTGTGTTCCTGGGCATTTCTCATATTTTTAGTTTTAACTCGCCCTGTTTTATACCAATTGGAGCTCCCAAAATTTCGTTTTAATATTCAATTTTTTTTCCAATTGTCCTTTTGTAAACCTATCCTGGAACACACTGTATAAAAAATAATCCTTGTTAATGTTTTCAGCTACCGACTTAAAACTTTATCGATTGCTCTCCCAAAGCGGTTCGCTCTAAATTAGATCAATTTGTCAAATCCTTTCGGACGTCTCATAATTCGCCGGCGGTTATAAAATAAGAACAAAAGTTATATATCCTTTTTGGTAAATTACAAGACACCAGATACAGCGAGTAAGATAAGAGCTGCATTAATTATCCCTTAAAAGACAGTTTCTATAATAAATTGCCGTTATTTTTATCTGTAATAAGTAGCCAAGTAGTTATTATTTGCGATAATGTCTGAAATGGTGTTTGGTTGCTTTGGTTGTAAATCAGCTGAATTACTTTTTGGTGAAACTTTAACCGTTCCTTTATAAATTTCTTGCTATCACTTATTAATGCGGGATTAATTAACATAGGAGCAAAACAAAATTACTCAGGATGCAAATAATTTACAATGGTGTGGTTTCTCATAAATTTACAATTTTTTTCCGTACCGGGAAAAATATTTAACATTTTTTCCCTGTTAACAATTACTAAAATGTTACTTTTTATGAAATAATTTTTTTATTAAAAAATACAACACTGGTAAATTTGTTTTTTTTGTATGCCAAAAATGTCTTCTGGCATATGGAAGCGTCTTCCAAATTTTTAAGAAGTATCCTTATTGGTATAGAAGTTATTATAAAAACACAATAATTTTTTAAAAATTTTAATCCCTGTTAGTTTAAAAACTAAAACGTCTAGGGCATAATATGTTCATATAAAGTTTTTTTACTCTTTATTGTAGAGTTAGCCCTTAAAGTTTATCGGATAAGATGTGAAACACCCTGTAAATTTATTAAAAATATTTATCCATTATAATTTTTACATGTTATCAAAAATAACAACAAAAAGAAAAGACACAAATAAAACAAGAACTAACCAAAACAAATTAAGATACCCGAATTCTCGGCATACTCTATGCTAGACAGGTAAACATGTTTAAAAATTATATAAAATTAAAGTAACTATATCGAAAAATTAACAATTCAAAGAATTGTCTTTTGAATAACTGTTCATTTGAATAAATATACTATACTATCGTTCGAACTATTATAATTCAAAAAACTGTTCAGGTACCGGTGGTTTTATCAAATTAATATCACAAAAAAATTGATAATTAGGAAGTTTGGGACATGGATATTTTTGAACTTTTCTTCTTTATATATCCTAAGAATTCAGACCCTCGAGGATCAGCATTTTATCTCGAAAAACTCTGTATGTAAATCCATGTTTAGCGTTCTTTGCCACTAAGTATATTTAAAAAACAAATATGACTCTTATTAAAATAAAAATATAAGTAAATTTGCCGCTAATATCTGGCTATAGGGAATTCAAATTAAGGAGCAGCTGTGTTGCAATTCGATCAATTAGCTGATAAAAATTGGTATCTAGATCAAAATTGTCGAAAATATTTACCATATTTTCAAAAATATACGATTTTGGGTTTGTGTCTCGGCTAGAAGCAAAAGCACTTTTAAAAACAAGGCATTAAATTTCAGACAAAATATTAGGCGCCATAGTCTAAAAACCTAAATAATACAAAGAGTAGTTACCAGCTAACGTTAAGCGTAATTTTTATATACTGTGACAACGTAAGTTCTTGAATATTTACACTTAAACTGCAGGCATAACAAGTCTGACTTTGCACGTTTAGCTTCATGGCAGAATTGTTTACAGAATCTATGATGACAACCATCAAAACACGCACAAATTGTCGACTAGTTCTTCTTGTATTTTTTATTGCATTTATTCAATAAATTATAAAAATATTTAAAAACACGATATTAACAGCCACAATAACAAGAAAAACTCGACCATCAATTGTCATAGAGTCTTATACTAGTTCAAAATTACGCCGATGAGGGCTTTTTAACAATGTTGCAAGCTTATTTTGAATTATCTATTGCTTCACTGGGATATCTTAAGCAGCTTGACACTCAAGATGACAAATAGGGAGTATGACGTATGACGAACATGATCGTTTAACAAGCGTCGACAGCTCACGTAACAAGGTGCCGATTGATTTGCTGGACCATCTCGTGACGATTAAGGTGTCGGGACTTAACCTAAGGAGGCGACGCGTCGTGTCAGCAATTATTACGTGTAATCATATCAATTACAGGATTTGCTTACGTCATGTCGAAACACCTTGGCTTAATTACGCATTTCGATGCGCTCGAGGCCAGGTGCTTCGAGGAAAACGACAATCTTATTGTCGGATGACAATAATACAGACTAATTAAAATGGGATAAAATGGGTTTGAAATTGAAGTTTATTTATTAGCTTTAAGTTTATGGGCCATTCAACTTTTTGTCCATGTTTTAAAATGTTGCTATTTTATTTTTAATATTTATTTATTTTAAACAATAGGTAAATTATTTGCTTAATTGTGATCTGCACTTTAAATAGTTTCAACGATAAAACTACAAAAATCCACATTGGTACGTCCTATGTACTCATAATACAAAACCACAACACCAGAAAGGATCAAAAGGTTGGGTCACTACCCACAGAGCTAACTATTTAGTCAATAATTAAGCCATATTACAATATCTCAAAGAAAGTTAAATTATGATACGCACAATTTTTCAAGTGACAGCTTTTCCGACGGACTGGTTGTCCGATGGACATTTTTGAACTTTTTAAAGCTTGAACCGGCTGATGGAAGATATCTAGTTTTTTTGATGCTTGCAATAAAATTTAGATAAAATACTATTCAAGACACCATAATATAATAAAAAAAACTAATTACTTACGTTTTTTTGCTGGTTTTCCGACGGACACACTTTGATGTCAAGCACTCATTTTTACGAAACTTGGTCAACTTAAAACAGAATATATATGCAAAAAAATTAAACTAGACAATATAAAAAAAGAGCGTATTTTTTCTTAGTAAGTGGTGTGCCCATATAATAATTTTTATAATAGCAGTTATTTAAAAAGGAGCGTTTTTAGTAATATTAGTGCCGTGTTCCCACGGGCCACTTTTTGAAGTTGATATAGGCCACAAAAAGTGGTTGGTGTGTCGCCAACTTGTAGTTCCGTTTCCAACAATGCTAAAATTTTACTTCCTTTTACACGGGCGTTTTGACAACCACAATTAAATTTCCGTCACTGTACTATCGAACCACTTTTTGTGGTCCATATCAACTTCAAAAAGTGGCTCGTGGAAACACGGCCTAAGTAATTGATACTAGTGTTTTATGGGGACTAAGAGTAACTTTATAAAAACGTCACTTTGAATACTTAAAGAACTATTAAAAAGAAATAAATTGCAAAAATAACAACAATAATTATTAGTTAAAAATTACTTTTAATTAAAATCAATGAAATAGTTACTGAGAATTTACATATATAAATTCATTATGCACAAACTTGGCAAAATTATTATTATTTCTTTAGCCACTAACTGTTTTTTAGGAATTAAAGCCTATTATGCTAAATCCATTGCATTTTTGAATACATGTATGAATGTGGATGGGATCAAGCCTTATCTGGCTGCACGGTAAATTGGACCACACATTATGTAACTTGTTGTACGACAGTAAAACAGACAATTGTGTCAACAAGTTGCATAGACTTTTGCCCATAGATACATCCAACCTAAACATCAATCGCATGTAAAAATTTGCAGTACGATTCTATTGTCATTTGGGAATATACTATAATTTAATTCGACTTGTTTACATTTTCTTTAGTAATAAAATACACTTCATGATAAGAACAGTTTTAAAAACTTTTGACGAGTCTACCACGAATATTCATATTGTCATATATGGAAGCGGCGCTTTAACCCAGCCTGTCCATATCAAATGTTTCGGGTGTTAAACTGGGCGAACGCGTCATTTTTTTTGTCGGACATGTTTATCACAATATATTAATAAGGGTTACAGTCACGAAACCCGCTTAGTCCGACACACGAAACATGCGTTGGAGCCTTATGATTTTATGGCTGTAACCCTTACCATTTTTGTCAAAATGTTAAAAAATTGCATGTAGAACATTGGGGTAAACTTGTTCGACAAAAAAATGACGCGTTCGCCCAGTCCGACACCCGAAACATTTGATATTGACAGGCTGGGTTAAAGCGCCGCTTCCATATATGGTGATATGAATATTTGTGGTAGACTCTTCAAAAGAAACCCACCTACCTAAAAGTGTTCTAAATATGAAGTCAATTTTATTACTGTCCCGGGGTCTATATCCTTAAGGTTGTGTCAATAAAATAATACGCTATTATAATTGATATTAAATTAAAATTTACCCCTTTATGAAGCAAGCATATTGTAGTTAATATCTAAAAGAAATTTTTAGATATAATAAAATAAAGTAAATACATATCCAACAATTCTAAATATTTAAATAAGTTTCCATACATTCCAAAAAAACGTCGTTATTTTTTTACGCTCATACACCGCCCTCGCGATTTAAAATTTTAAAATGTTCATATATATTAATTCGGGTTTTATTAGGTTTTTTATATTTTTTTCCAGTTATTTTCGCTGACATTTTTCCACCGGGAAAAAATAAAATATTTCATTCATTTTTCATCGATTAATATCGCGCTGCGCCACACAAAAAAGAAACAAAAAAAAGCTCGGCCCGGAAAAAAATCGCCCCCATACAATATTAAAGTGATGCATTCGTTGAAACGAATTACGAGGTCCCGGTGAGCCAGCTTATTTTGCTCTTTTTGCAATTAGCTCAAACTGTATATAGAAATGAAATTTAATAATAAATTAAACTCATATGTCATGTTCTATATGAAATTTTATCCGAAAAGAAATAAGGCAACTGCCACGTGATGTTTTTACAAAATAGTTGCTGTTTGTAGATAAATATGTTTTTTTCCGTGACGGGAAATAAAATTTGACGTTGTATCTATGTTAACAGGTACTAAAATGTGACTTTTCATAAAATTACTTTTTTCCCGTAGAAAAAAGTATGTACTTTTTTCCCGGACATACATACACGTAAGTAAAGGTAAATATTTAATTTTTGAATAATTTATGATACAGAACTTACATTTTCCTTAGATTAGGAGTCCCGTCAGATATTTTTTATCTTTATAATATTCCAAATAACTACCAAACGACCGCTTTTGGTTTTAACTTTTTAATTTCAATACGTCATATACCAAAATTTCATTGACAGATACTTAATAATTTCCTTAAGGGTTTCCATAGTAATGCAAGGTCTAATTGTGTTTCAAATATACCAGTCGACCAGTTTGAAACTTCAAATTTTACACGATTAATTTTATGACTTTAATATTATGTTTTTTTTAATAATAAGTCGTCGTTTTTACATCTCAGAAAAAGTAGTTTTTATTATACAAGGGAAAAATTTTAGATTTTAGCTTTCGGTTTATTGTCTCCCTCCGCTTCGCGTCGGGAGTCAATAAAACCTTGAGCTAAAATATAGAGCTTTTTTCTTTCTTACTTCTTGTATAATAAAAAACGTACTTTTTTGTGATAGGTTATTGGAGATTGCTCCTATGGGAATTAGGGGGTTTTCATTAGACTGGGCATAAACAACAAATATTTTTATTGACGGTATTGTAGAAATATCGTTCATGATGTTAAAAAATATATTGTGAGAGTGTCTAACAGTTTTTTAACTAAAATCTTTTTTTATGCAAAACTCCCAAATTTTTATTTGAAAAAGTTAAATTCCATACAAAGAAGCTTTTTTGTAAATTGTCGTCAAATTTGGTTTTTTAAATTTGGATTTTTTTACTACTACAGATATTAATATTTAAACAAATTCAATACATATTTTTAATGAAAATTTGATGCGCTGCAAAAAATTACCAACATTTTTCAATAAATTCACTTCTTTAAAAGTTATTCGACATTGAGGCTAAATCCAAATTATTTTTGGAAACTCAAAAACCAAATTAAAAAATACTTTAATCGTCAAACCGCGATTACATGAAAATGGCTTATTTGACAATAATTTACGAAGAAAACTATCGCAAAAGTAGACATGTCCAATATGATTTTTGTTTTTTTTATAAAAAATAAATAATGATAATAATAATTGGATGATGCTAATTGAAAAAGAACCAAGCGCCAATTGGACATTTGAGTTATCAGCGATTGTATTAAAAAATAAATCTTACACAAAAGTTAACAACCTTTTACTTTTGTTATTTAAAGATGATACATCGTTTAAAAGGAAATATTAGTGTTGGGTTTATTAAGTTATACAGTGTAATACAAAAATGTATCGAAATAGCATTTTGAATATCACATTATTTCAACAATTAGCCTCAACTAAATACCTTATTTTATAACTTTGAAACTGTAAACACTTAGATTTTTTGGTCGATAGTTTCTTTTAAATAAATAAATAAAACTGGAATAGTACCTAAAAAAGATCCAAGGTATCATAGTTCTGTTTAAAGTAAACAATAAATCTTGATTTTTATTAAAAAATATATTTTAATTATTTAGTTAAAAATATTAAAAAAAATAACTACTGATACAAACACAAACAATTTTGGTCACGGGAAACAGGCTTTCAATTCTCCACAGTAAAAACAAAATGAGTTCTTTTTCAAAGTCAACTGAAATTATCACCCCACTACTAAGGATTTACGGACAAACACTAAAATTTTACGATAAGGTAAAATTTTTAGGCATGATATTTGATAACAAACTAACATGGATACCACATATCCAAAACATCGTATCAACATGTAGAACCGGCTTAACATCCTTAAAGTTTTGACCACCCGATCATGGGGAGCAGACACATCCACACTTCTGAAGATATATAGAGCTCTTATAAGATCACGTATCGATTACGGCGCAGCGGCGTATGACTCAGCAATAATGTCCACCTTAAAACTCCTTGATCCCATCCACAACTCAGCTATCCGTCTTGCTCTTGGAGCCTTCTGCACCAGTCCTGTAAATAGTATTCTCTGCGAAGCTTCAGAACCTCCCCTAAGCTACCGTAGAGCATTTCTCTCCCTTTCATACGCCACATCCGTGGGCGCAAATCCTAAAAACCCTACCTATCACAATACTTTTTCAGCACGCTACAATAATATATACACAAGTAAACCCCGTACTAGGCCAGCTTTCTATGAACGAGTAAACCGTTACCAACAAAAATTTAAAATATCTTACCCCAAATTCTTTCAACAAGATCTATTTATGCCTCCTCCATGGACTATCTCCAAACCTCGTTGTATTACAAATCTAGCACAATACAACAAACATGACATATCTCCACTTTTGATAAAAGCCGAATTCCTTTCTCTATTAAACAATTTACCTGAGGGCGATAAGATATATACAGATGCTTCTAAGTTATCCCAAGGCACAACCGCTGCTGTAGTTACTAATAAAGACACACTTACTTTCTTAATGACTAAGTATACAAGCGTCTATACAGCAGAACTATATGCCATTTTTCAAGCCTTGTTGTTTGTAGAACAAAGTGACAGTCACTTCTCAATAATTATCTCCGATTCTCTAAGCTCCATCACTGCTATTCAAAATGCTTATTCAAAGCACCCCGTGGTACAAAGAATATACAGAGCTCTTGCCAACATTAAAAATCAACATAAAGAAGTAATTTTTATTTGGGTCCCATCACACATCGGAATAGATGGAAACGAACAAGCGGATAAAGCGGCTCGGACCGCTACCGAAAACGCAAATTCTATCTACGTACCAAACACAGTAGCAGAAGACTTTAAAAATTTCATAAAAGATCAAATAACTTGCTTTTGGCAAGAAGAATGGAATAGTGCAACAACACATTTGCGGGAGTGTAAAACAAGCGTGAAACCGTGGCAGTGCAATTTAAAGTTAAACCGAAAAGAACAAGTGTTAATTAATCGACTTCGGATAGGGCATACTAAACTAACTCATAGTTACCTTCTAACAAAAGACAACCGTCCTTTCTGTGAATTGTGTACAGTGCCTCTAACCATTAAACACATTTTAGTGGAGTGTCCAAAGCACGCGCGAGAAAGACAGAAAAATAACCTTAAAGACTCCCTTCAGGACATTCTTAATAACAATTTAAGAGATACATTAAATTTTATAAAAGACTGTGAGCTAATTAACTCAATATAAATCATAGAGTAGTACAACAAACATGTGATGTGAACAAACGACTAAATTTTTTGTTTACGTGTTAATATGGTCAACCTCTATTTAAGCATCTTCTTCCTCAAAGTTAGCAACTGGCCCCAAACCCGCAATATTGTCTTCAAAATTTTCTATGTTTTTTGCTTTAAAATGACACGGATAAGATTGTATAAAGAGAACCCCTACTTGAATCCTTTTATATAAAAGAAAACTGAATTTTTGCATTATGTAGTTTGGGCCTTTACTATATAGATGGCGCAAACTTTAAACCAGACGCGTGGAACTTTTACACCTATAAAATGAATAGAAGGAAGTCGTTTGGTGCCAAAAACTAATTTTTCGCGATTTGGCGCATGGTTCCTTTTCAGTTATCATCATCCAATTGCGAAATGAATTTTAAGGCCCAGCAAGAGTTATAATGTTTATTTTTTAATATTTGTAACTGGAGAGACCCCTTTTTGAATAAAGGATTCGCAAAATGCCTTGTACTTTAATCCAGATCATCGTTAGAAAACCGCTTAACTCCTTTTAATTGTAGGTATCAGGTGTCAAAATTTACTAAATTTGTCTAAAAATTTAATTTTTAATAACGTTTTTTCAACGTTAAATTATTTTTCCACCACCGTTAAAAAAATGCCCTTATTTTTTAAACGTTAACATAAAGTTTAAGTACCTACTTAATTCTAGTACACTACATAAAGTGTTAAAAAAGTAACCTTTTTTAACACTTCAAAGCTTTTTTCACACTTTAAATTAGTGTTTTACAATTATTTACAATTAATAGCAAAAATTAATTTGGATGACTAAGAAATTGAAAAAAAATTTATACTGTTTTAGTATTATTTCTACAAAAAGTAAGTACAAACAATTTTCTAAAATTAAATAATAAATGCATAGATATGAAAAGGATAATTGTATTTTGTTCTTTATTTGTATTCTGGGAGATTAAATTTAAACAAAATATTATTTGACTTTTCTCCAGACTAAAATAATTTCAACAGAGTGCTAATGAACTTTTGTTTATAGATTGAAACCGTTGTATTGTAAGTAACTTAATATTAAATATTTTATTTTTATTGTGTAAGAGCAGAATAGTTCTTCATAATGTATACAAGTTTTAATTTTCTTAAAATGGTAAATGAACTTTTTAATTTTATTCTGGAGAAAAGCCAAATAATATTTTGTTTAAGAATAACTCTCTCTTAGAAAATAAGGCGGCTATGAATCTTTTGTTGCAATATCATGGCTTTGCTGCAAAAATTAAAATTTATAAGTTTAGATAAATTAAACATGTATAAAATGGTATTTTTATACGGTCGTGGAAAAATATAGTATGTTACACATGCATAAAGTGTCTTTTTACTCATGGGATTGCCGCACTCGCCTAACGACTCGTGCTGTCAAACTTCCCATCCTTAAAAAAAAGTATCATTTTATGCACTTGTTACATAAATTACTATTTTTACTATATGCCACCAAAAATCAGTGTTAAATTCTGCCTTAAAATATGCTTCTGAAAAATTTCTAAAAACGGAGTTACACACTGTGCGAATTACAATGACGATGTTGTTAAATATTCTCTGACAATGTTAAGAATAGTTTACTTGTCACTTATGCCTTGTTCAGACACGGCTAGTAATTTAGTCGAGTAGCGAGTAATTAAGTATTCTCGTGCGTGTGGACAGCTACTACACTAAACTACTTTCCTAATTTTTACTGTCCACACGCACAAGAATACTTAATTACTCGCTACTCGTCTAAATTACTAGCCGTGTCTGAACAAGGCATAAGGGGTTTGATAGAAAGTAGCTATTTTAGTGTGGCTAGGGTACCAATTTATGAATTTCCCTCCTCCCCACTTCCTTAACTTTTTAGTTGTTTTATCATACTGTGAACACCTAGTATAAAAAAGTATACATTTTGGGAATTTTAAAAATATACATTTTTGAGAATTTTAAAATAAGTATACATTTTAATTAGTTTACTTAACATTGGGAAATTTGCTACATAAAAATATACGTGAGGTATCAAGGTCTTAAATAGTATAAATTAAACAATTTTCTAGGTTACTTTTATAATAATAAAATAAAAAACATTAAACAAACTGGGTAGCGTAGAAATGCAAAACAAACACTGGAAAATTTGATATTTAAAAAGAGAGAAAAGAAGTTAGGGAGATTAGATAAGAAGTAGTTAGTGAAGTCAAGTATAAAGTTAAAGTTTTAGTTAAGCCCCGTACGGGCTACCCCTAGTGTGGGGTATGCCCGTACTAAATTTAGTTCAAGTCAAATAAGTTGAGTTGGGTTTTAAAAAAATGCAAAGTTAGTTTTGATGGTCCACCGGTCTCATTGTCCCAAGAAGATAGTTCCATATGGTACATCTGCCCAGTGACGTAAAGTGGCCCTTATGTTATTCCAAAATTATAACGTCACAATACAAATTAACTAAAACTATTAATTTGTTGGCTTTATTTTGTACGAACAAAAACCGCAACAGCAGGGGAAACGGAACGGCAAGTTTATAAATTTTAAACTTTAAACTAAGCTTTTGTTATTTTTGCAGCGAGTATACTATTTAACACGTGACTCGAGTCAAATCACGGGCTCGAGCCTCGGCCAAGCGCGGTGAAAAATGATAACCGCCAACAGCTGACAGCAGTTTTCCCTTGTATATTTATTGTGTATCCGTTGACACCATATACCTGTGCAGAGAGCGCGCGAACGCTGCCACACTATCGTGTTTTCTTTTCCATTTTAAAATTCATGGAGAACATGACACGGGCATTAATTAATTATAATATTTTAATTTTTATGCAATTTATACGTAAGTTACAAACTGTTACAAAGTTATTCGGTGTTGAAGTTGAATTCAAAAGTAATTTCAAAGTTAACTTTCGAAGGAGATAATTTATTGAAAAATGTTAAAAATTCTTTTTGTAACGCATACAATTTTCCTTAAAAATGTTCTGGATTTATTTAATATTGATATTTCTTGTAGTAAAAGTCCAATCTCAAGAAAAAATAGTCAATGTTTAAAGCCCGATGACCTGAGTGGCTTTCCAGTGACGCAAATAGAGCGCTCCCGAGTAGCTCAGGAGCATTTCGTTCTAATTTATGGCGTTCCAATGACGGAAAGTGTTATGCACCTGAGCTACTCCGTTTTTCTTTCCCTTGCCCTTCATGCACCAACCTCTCTTTTGGTTTTTGTGCTTCAAACGTCTTTTTTATGGTTAAGGATGGATTTTTTAAAATTATTTATTTAAAATGGAATTATATATTAAAAAGAGATTATTATTATAAAGCCAAGAAAGGTTAAAAACAACGAACTTTTAAAATTTCTTAAAGTATCTCTCTTTTCTTGTCTAAGGATGCGTTCTAGTGACTAACTTTTTAGACCAGTTCAAGAGCTTCAAGCCCTGGAGCGTGACGCACAAAAATTTTCGTCACTGGAAAGACCCTATGGAAACGGCTTATTGGAAGACAATTGATGAAGAGAGGTGTTTTAGGGAATTTAATTTTCTTTAAAAATGTGTATGGGTAAAATTTTTAAGGTGTGCAATTTGCGAGTTTAAAAAAAAAACAAAAATTCTGTCAAACAACTGTTTGTCGCAAAGATAGACCTCTTAAGGGCTCACACCTTTACGATATATTTTTTTGTCCCCTAAACAATATTTTCTCTAAATAAAAAATGTTTTTTTGTCCTAGTCTGTACATACATACATATCACCTTAATAGTAGGGGTGTCCAACAGGGGGATTTCGGTACTTACGACAGCGCGGCAGATTATTATACATGAGGATACCTTTTACCCAATTAAGTAACTCCATTAATGCTAAAAATATATATCCCACTAACCTGACAATTTGAGAGTGATGTAAAGAAATTGGAGGGCTACAAAGTTCTAAAAGAAGTCATTTTGTCATTCTCGAGCGTGGTTATTTTTTTAATTATTTTGAAGAAAATATTTTAAGGTTAATGTAAAATATATAATCTGACGATTTTCATAAGCCGAAATAACAACAGTATTTTTTGACACATTTAAAAATTTATAGCCGCTTTCCCCACCGATGATAAGGTATACTATATACAGGGTGGCCAACCATATTCGACACGGTCTGTAGCTGGATAACCATGGGGTTTTTAAAAAAGTAAATACTGAAACATATACAGGTCGGATAAGGCCACAGTATAAAATTATTTTACTCTATACAGGATGTCTCAAAAAAGTGTGACGTATCAAAGTTATATTTTTTAAATGGAACACCCTATATTTTATGACGGTTTTAGATTCTACATAAAAAAATAATTTAAGTTTGTTAATAGTACCAAGTGTCTAATTTTATTCGTTTTTGTGATATTTGATTTTTTTCAAAATGCAGGGTGCAATTAAATTAATTTTATTTTAACAATATAAACTCCTTAAACTTTAAAATTTGTTACAAGATTAGGAAAAGTCTGCCTTATCATACGTAGGTCATATCAAGATCATAGATTATACAGGGTGATCAAAAAATAATTTCAATTTTTTAGAAAGTCAAATAGCAATATCTCTCTTATTTTAAATGGAACACCCTGTATTTTTTACACCACATGATGACAAACCAAATGCTCTTTTAAATGGTGTATAGGTTGCCTATACCTATCTTTTATACTTTTAAGTAAATTCCGTTTTAACATATTTTTATTCCAAATGTCTATTTAAATGTAAGTAGGCTGTGATATAGCTATGCCTATTTACTAAGCCGTTATTGCAAAATGTAAATTTGTTGGAAAAAAGCACAAAATTAAAGATTTTGTATTATCTGCCACTATTTTTAAAATTCACAGAAAAAAATTCATTAGTTGCTTATAATGCTACTTCCAATAACACTTATTTCAGCTGAATGTGGTAATGATAAAACTTGTGTTTTTAAACAATCCTAATAACGCCTCTGGTCAGTTATGACGACATTCTGTGACCTATAACTCGTTTCTTCCATTATCCATAATCACTGTGTCAAATTTTTTAAAGCAACTATTAAGGTTATCAGATGGTTTCTCCTGGAATATTTTTCAGGATTAACTCTAGACTAAAGTAAACCATTTTTTCACATCCTACCAGTATTATATCATCTTGTTGTTGTAGAAGAAGGATTTTTATTTAAAATCATTGAAATTTCTTTTAAACTGACTAAAACACTAGTAATCAATAAATGGTCGTTGTTATTTCCTTAATGGCTGCTATGTCACAGCCAACTTTTGTGGAAATTGATTGAATTGTAGGAAAAATATGACAAAAAAGGCATTTGTTTCTTAAAATTTGAACACCCTGTATCTCGGAAAGAAAGCATTTCATTTTCGGACATAATTTTATTTGATAAATTATTAGGTAGGTATATCATATTTTCTTGCATTTTATACAGTGTTAAATACAAAATACCAACTTAATAATAACCATGTACATTTTTTAAAAGAAAACTAAAATTTACACTTAACTTTAACATAAGTTCAAACCTTTAGTTAATTTTCATTTTAGACCAAATTTGTACAGATGCTGTAACTGACGTTTCCACTAAACCCGGCCCAATTAAGAAAGGCAAAATCGACGACAGCGCGGATTGTTTATCTTTTGAGAGATTTTGTATCTCGAACCATCGCCTTGGTCTTTTTAGTTCCCCTTTCATACACCGAAAGCATTAATAACGACTGATTTACGTCGGTGTTATCCGCGGTAGCTCCGTGTAATTACTTTATTAAATCTACCCAAAACGCCCTATCTCATCTGAAAAGGGAGGTGTTAAAGAGGCACTTTGAACAAATCCGACGAAATTTAATATTTCGGCTTGCGGAAATTCGTATATACCAAATGGGTTGTGAGAGCACTATGCTATTTTTAGCCAAGAATTAACGAAGTTCCTATCTTGACCAAATTTAACACATTTATTTTTTTAGTTCTCAAAAAACTCATGTCTGTTTTTTGTGGTGCAAAAAGATATATTTGAAACGAATATTTTTGTTTTCCGCTGACACATGAAAATTCGGTTCTTCACATCGAAAAGAAAATTCCCTGAAAATTTGAGCCCTTAATTTTAACTTTAAGAACTTCCTCTCTATCTTCGATTGTTTCCCATTTAAATAACATGGAAATCATTGTTTTTTTGTTTTTTTTTTCATAGTTCACTTCGGTTTTATGATTTTTCGTTGCGATCGGTCACAATCTGTAGTATATTAGAGACTTTTTAAAAGTGTCTAAAAACATTTTTCTGTGGCTTGAACTGTCTCGTCAGCATCGTTCTCGAAAACCAAATTTTTACAAAAATTGTTACATTTTCTTTATTATCGGGGTAAGGGCTAAACTGACAGAAAAAAAGTTAAATAAAAATTTGTAGGAAATTTAATTTTCCACAAAAATGCCTCTTTCTATATTTTGCCAAAGTGCGCAGTTTACTAGATAAATTCGGGTGAATGTATTAAAAATTAAAAAATTATTTTAATTTTAAGTTCTGTTGTATTATATCTTAAGATTAACTAATAATCGAAGAAGTTTATAATTATTTTCGATATAATTGACTTTATAAAATAATTATTTAATTTTTCCAAACAAAAAAAATAGATCTTACGGTCAATAGATAAACAATACAGTAAATGATCCATATTTAAATTTATATATTTAATATATATATTAATTTATGTTTTAAAACGGTATAACCTATTTCAGCTAAATCGGTGTTGGGCCGTCTATATCCCCTCTTAGTCCGAAGGAGTGAGAGATTATAAATATCGTAAAAAAATCAATAGTATTTAATTGTGTAATATGTAACATACTTAGTATAGTTTTGCTTAGTTTAAAAGGTTGTAAAAATGTGTTTGTTTTTTTTTCTGTTTATTTAAATAAGCGCAAGCAAAAGCTTTGTATAGTCAGTTTAATTTTGATCACTTGGCTATATTCGCTTAAACAGCAAAGCAATCACTGAAGTAAAAACAAAAGAAATACTATAGTAACATTTCGTTTCCGTTACCATACTTACGTACCATTATTAAGCTGATTGTAAATAAAAAGGTGTAAAACAACGAATTGTCTTTTTTTTTGTACGGGGTGTTTCTGAATGGTATGTAAATTGAAAGAACACATTTTTAGTATGTTTTTTTAAGTAAATCGGTGGACAAACATCAGGACCGTCTATATATTTCTTGTTTAGTTTATTTCACTTTTAGTTTATTACCGCGAAGGTGAAATGTGTGTAAGTAGAACGTCCAATGTAAGTAACAAAGCGTCTGAGATTAGGATAATTTCAATCAGAGCTTACTTCATGATTTCCCCGCGGTAAATTATGAAAGCTTTTGTAAGGTAAACAGTGCCGTATTAATTTTTTTCTAGAAAAATAATTGTATATATGTATATGTATTTTTTTATTGAAAATAATTATTAACTTCTTCGATTATTAGTTAATCTTAAGATATAATACAACAGAACTTAAAATTTAAATAATTTTTTAATTTTTAATACATTCACCCGAATTTATCTAGTAAACTGCGCACTTTGGCAAAATATGGAAAGAGGCATTTTTGTGGAAAATTAAATTTCCTACAAATTTTTATTTAACTTTTTTCTGTCAGTTTAGCCCTTACCCCGATAATAAAGAAAATGTAACAATTTTTGTAAAAATTTGGTTTTCGAGAACGATGCTGACGAGACAGTTCAAGCCACAGAAAAATGTTTTTAGACACTTTTAAAAAGTCTCTAATATACTACAGATTGTGACCGATCGCAACGCAAAATCATAAAACCGAAGTGAACTATGAAAAAAAAACAAAAAAACAATGATTTCCATGTTATTTAAATGGGAAACAATCGAAGATAGAGAGGAAGTTCTTAAAGTTAAAATTAAGGGCTCAAATTTTCAGGGAATTTTCTTTTCGATGTGAAGAACCGAATTTTCATGTGTCAGCGGAAAACAAAAAATATTCGTTTCAAATGAAGCAAGGTTAATGAAATGTACAACCGGCCAATGTAAAATACAGGGTGTTACAGAATGTTGCTAAGAAAATTTACGGGTAGATTAAAAATATGGAAAAAAACATATAAAGTTTACACTTGAAAACGGACAGAGATAGGACTGCCCGAAATGTTGTGTAAATAGTTAAAATAAAGACAATGGAAATGGATTTTTATTTTTTTTTATTTTTGATATTTCGAAAAAAACATTTCTTATAAAAATGTTTGCCTAATCTAAAATATCTGAAGCGTTATTAGAAATCGCCATTTGATATACTTACATAAATGGTGATTGAAAATTGTGAAATAGCTATTTACATTATGAGGGAGGAAAGTGCCACTTTTCCTCTCGGGGATGGTTTGATGCCCGACTCGAAGCGGAAGGCAGCAATCATTCAAGGGAGAAAAAGGCTCTTTACGTCAAGAGAAGTGTATGTTATATTTTCTACTACCTTATGCGACATTTTCTAAAAATTTATAATTATTTGGCTGCAGTATCGGAAAAAAATTAGTCTAAAATAAATCACGTGTCTCTGTATCTCTTAATAATTAAACACCAGTCAAAATATGACGTTTGAAATCGTCAAACATTATAGCAGCTATCGTGGTTGCTCCGGATATATCGGCAGTGTCGATCACCGGAGTAAAGTAGAGAAGAGCGCGCCCATAACTTGGATGGGTGACCGGGCCGTTGTCTGTTTTGGGCAACGGCACGCGGTGTTCTGCTCGGGCGTGACCGATGCAGCAACCATCCCAGTTATGGAATGAATGGTGTGTGAATGAGAAGGAGAAGATGTCAGGGCACAATAAGCCTTAAGGCTGCAGGGCACCACCTAGGGGGGCGACAGTCGAAACCTGAGTAGGATGACCCCGAAAGGGTGGTAAAAGAAATTTTGGAAACCGCAATGCTTCTAACATTAAATCTGCCAAATAAGTCTCGTTGAAGATATGAAATATCGAAAGAATATAAGGTGTTTAATAATAATAAATTAATATTAATAAAAATAATTTCTCTTTATATAAGATTTTGTTTTAAAAAAAACTCGTATTGCAAGTAAAGTTAACAATCGAGAAAAATAAGGTAGTACAAAAAAATATTTAAGTAAGTGTTAATACCTCGAAAAAAGCGATTCAAGACATTTTTTAACTGTTTAATGAATACAGCTATAAGGAATGTAAAAGTATTATTAATTCTTTTTTGTACTATTTTTTTGATATTAATTTGTGTTTTTTTTTTCAGGTAAGTCTTCTAAACTAGATTATCGTCCTTAGAAACATCAAAAGCAGTAAGTAAAGTACTTTTAGTTTCATATTAAGTAAGAATATAGACAATTTTAACAAAAAATCTAGCAATAAAGCCAACTTTTTTATCACTTCTTAATTTCCACGGAATTTTTATATCCCGTCCGAATTACAACACTTTAAGAGTTTTTCTCTATTTTTGACGAAGCTTTTTTCTCTAAATCTTTTTACCAAATATCTAAAGTCGTTGTTACTTGTAAATTTCTCAAGACATCATTAATAGGTTATGTTAAACAAAACTAAACTTTAAAATATTAAGGAATTTTACTTGCCTTTAGAAAAGGTGTTATTTCTCTAAACAGGCCTAAACTAAAGTAGGTATTCTACCTACATTTTATTTACACGACAAACATTTTAAGCGAGGTCTAAGTAAACAAATATAATAAAACTCTGCCTAAAACCCTTTGCATACAGGGTCGTACTATCAAGACTGAACAGGGCGAGGATATTTAATTTGAGAATTATTCTTTAGAGTTTATTAATGATAAAAATAAACCAAATCGCGCGGATATTTGCAAGTGTGCCCTCTTGCACCCCCTCTGCCGCCCATGCCTAAAATTGTCCCTGTATGTTTCTCTTAAACCCTATTTAATACAAGATGGCCGTCTATATTATGACCCATTTTGTTTGCAAAAGCATTCCATCAGCACACAAACAAAATAGCTGATCATAGGGCTACTTTGTTATTTTAAATGGAACACCCTGTATGTATTTTTTTTTATTTTCTTTAAATTTTATTTTTGCCTTTAAAAATGACTGCATAGCAATTAAGAGTATTCTTTGGCAATGAAAATTTGCTAAATACAAGGATACCAAAAAAATTGGCAACAAAGCTTTATCTTATTCATAATATTAACAAAAGTTAAAAAAAAGCAATCTAGCCTTGTTGTAGCTATTATTTTGTGAATAATGCAAAGCTTAGTTCCCGTATTTTTTTGTAACCCTTGTATATTGCAATAATCAAGGCTTGTGTTACATTTTTTAAAGGAAAATATTTAATTTTAGAAATATACCTAAAATATGGGTAAAAGCATGCCCTGCAACATGACCAATGACCACCCAAAAGATGTTAAGATGTTTAAATGCGATCAGTGTGATTTTTAAACAATTTACAAAAGTATTTTAAAAAAATATGCCCCGCGACATAAATATCCAAAAAATGTTTAGATTTTTAAAAGTGATCATTGTAATTATGAAACTTGTTATAAAGATGTTTTAAGAAATCATAATTTGCGTCATAAAAATCTAGGAGATGTTAAGATGCTGAAATGCGATTAGTGTGATTATCAAACTCGTTATAAAAATATTTTAGAAAAGCATACCATGCAACATAAAAATCCAAAAGACTTTAAGATGTGTAAATCTGATCATTGTGATTATTAAACTTGTTTTAAATATGTTTTAAGAGAGCACGCCGAGCAACAAAAAATCCAGAGGATATTAAGATGTTTAAATGCTATCAATGTACGGGGTGTTCCATTTAAAATACAAATATCGAAAAATCGGTCCTTTTGTTTATGTATTAATGGAATGTCAGGACCAAATGGCAAGGATATGATTAAAAAAACTTTTAAGGCGAAGAAATGACAGAAAAATGTAAGACTCTCTGGGAAGACTTATCTTGATAACTTAATTTATTCTGGTTAGTTATTGGTGATCAAAATGGGTCAAAATAAAGCCAGCCACCCTGTATCAAAACCACTTGTGTCTTTAAATCATTAATAAATTTTAAAGCCGTTACTTTATTCATTACTTACTCACACATTATATAATTTATCCCAAAACAACTAAGTTCACATACAATATGCACGAGTACACGCCTCGGAGGTTGCACCGGTGCATTTTGTATCGTCCCAGGACCACCTCGATGCCTCGCTGAATCGACTGGCACAATACTAGCTTGAATAATGAAACTGCAGATGTAATTACGAAGTTTATTAGCACGTTTTCATCTTGCGATTTTGTTTTATGCATCAATTTCTTTGTTCTTTGGTTGTGTTTGACTTGCATTAATGGCTTGGGAACGCGGAGACCAGCAAATTAATGAAAAACGAAGAAAAACGTTTATTTAAGGTAGACGGGCATGTTATGCGAGGTTTTATTAAATTTGTCGATGGACGTCAGATCCGGGGTCCGAGGCGGCCATTTAACTTTTTGTTGGATTGGTCAACTAGAAAAGCATGGCAAAATCGAGTTAAAATGAATATCTTCTTTGGGCACTAAGGAAGTTAAATAAATTAAATAAAAACAGTTTTCATTATAGTTTCGCATATTTTTCTCAGTCCCATACAAAAAAATTCATACCTCACATTTTGTCAATCATACACCAAAACTGTAAAATAGTTTTTGGTAAAAAATCAAACGACCTACTAAAAAGTTTCTTTTACTTTTTTAATAAATCTAGCAATTAAAAAATATTCAAGGTCAAAAACTTAAAAATTTTTGAAAAATAACTTTTCTGTTTTGAATTTTGTAACGTACTGAAAAATACTTATTGACAATTAGGTTTCTACTATTTCTATCTAAAATTAAACGCTCTACAAAAAAGGTCTATTATAGTTTTTAGGCAAATGAAAAAATTCCAAACAAAAGAGTTATTTTTTTAATTCCTCAATCTTGGACCTTAAATATCTTTTTGATGGTTAGATTTATTAAAAAGTATAGAGACTATTTTTGTAGAGTTGTTAGTTTTCTACAAAACACTTAGAGTTTAGCTGTATAATTAACAAACGGTAAAAAATGATTTGTATGGAACTGAGAAAAATATGCAAAACTGTAATGAGGCGAATCTAAAATAATTTTTCAGTCTCAGAAGTAAAAAAAAAACCGATTTTTTGACCCACCCAAATGGTCACTAACTTCTTCGGTAACCTAAAGCCAAAAAGCTCTACTACCATATACATACCAAACTCTAATACTGTATTCATATAGTTTACAATGTTATTATCTTTTTGACACCCATGATGCCTAAATTCGTTGAGATCCAACGAATTTTTCCGGACTTAAAAATTTTCCCAAAGCTTGGCATCACTGTCAACTTCCCTCAAGAAACGGCGGCTACAAGAGGGTTCATTGTGCCGGCAGAGCCGCGCCGGGGGCGGCAAGTCGCCCTAAACAAGCAGCCCTCCAGCCTAACAGCGTCCTCGGTGGCAACGGCCTTCGGGTAGGCCATCGTAAATCAATTTTCTGGATGTTGCTCCGCTGTCGAGACTGATTTGTCTTGTCTTCTTGCCTTTGAATAGAGTCTTGCCTGACTGTCTTGACTTTCCTTGGAGAATTGTTAATATGTTCTATACAGGGTGGACAATAAAGAACGGTAGCCAGAGAAACCACAGATTGTTTATTCTGATATTGAAAAGTAGATCGTTGTAACGTCACTACAAAATGGCAATGGAGATGGAATAAACTTTAAAAACTCCTCAAGTCTATTTACGAAAATCTTATCTTGACTGTTTTTAACTGTACAATTGCATGGAGGTCCAATTTTTCTCTTTAGGATTTAATAGCAAAAGATATTTTTAATTTAGTAAAAATAATAGGTGTGTAAAGTGCGTAGGTATTACCGTTTACACCTTGCAAATTTTAAACTGCTGACTTAACAATTTTGACGTTAACCAAATTCCTAAGTAAAATAAACAATAATACGTAAAATTAACAAAATTTAAAAAATATAGAAGATTATAAACAAAAATCCTACACTGAATGTTCATTTTTATTTAAACGGTGGATTTTGATATTCAAAAACTCAAGTTGAACTTGGTATTCCTTATGTCAAAACGAGGACGAGGCACCGGTTTTCAAGTTGCAAGGTTGTTCACACCTATTATTTTTACAAAATTATTTTTTCTGCTATTAATACTTAAAGAAGAAAAAAATGTACTTCCATGCCATCGTCTAGTCAAAAACAGCTGAAATCCAATGTTAAAAAGAAAAATAGGTATCACATTTAATTTTAAAACCTGAAAATTGATTTCTGCGAAATTGAAAATCTGGCATAATCGTCGATATCAACACTAAACCCTGGAGTTCGAATTTCGTCCAATATGGTTTAAAACACGGTTTTTTTTCAAAATTATAAAATAGTTGAGAGTTTCCAAACTTTTTGGAGACACTGTATATTATTTATTTTATGTTCTTTCTAACGTTCATTAACATTAATATTGATAATAATAATAATACACTTACTAATAAGCCTGTAACTATTTCTATTTTGGTTTGAAAATCATATTATTAAATAATACTCATATTATTTAAAAAGATAAATGTATTCTTTGCAAATAACAAATATGATCACTCTGGACGATATGCCTAATTAAAAGTTTTGCTCGCCTCCAGGTGTATATGTCTACTTAATATTCTAATTTTAGTGTTACCCGTATTTGTTGGTTTAATTGTAATAAAGAAAATTGGTTGTTGGAATAATTACTGATTGGGATGGCGGTAATAAACTTTTAACCTTAATGGTAGAACTATATAGAATAATGTATTTTATGCTGTGTGTACTAATAAAAATAGTAAAAAGAAAATCTTAACTTCCTTATTCCTAACCTAGCATACAGGGTGCTGTTAAAGTTAAGTATTTTATTTTAGCAGCTTACAGAACCCGTAAAGGTAAGTCAATTTATGAAAAATTTTCATATAAACTAGTATTTAAAAATTATTTTTAAAAAATTAATAATTTTAACGACTCAAACCGTATTTAATTTTCGTAAGTCACTAAAGTTTTTTGTTGTGTACTATTTTTATTAAACAAAACCAGCAAAATTTAAAAAATTCCCAGACCTGTTAACACTATTGTACAAATGATGCTCCACAGGTCAAAGCAAAATAACACTTGAAAACTAAAAACACGGCATAGGTAATATCAATAGTAAACTAGCAATTACGTTTTTGGCGCCCAACGTAAGTCAACATTCCGCTTTTGGCGCCCAACGCGAGTATAAATAGCACTTTTGGCACCCAACGTGGAGATACATTATAATTTTGGCGCCCAACGTAGAGCTACATTAAACTTTTGGCACCCACGTGGATCAACATTTCACTTTTGGCGCCCAACATAAGTCTACATTACATTTTTGCCGCCCAACGCGGGGATACATAACACTTTTGTCACCTAACGTGGGCTAACATTACACTTTTAGCGCCTAACGTGTGTCAATATTAAACTTTTTGGCGCCCAACGTAGGGCTACTTTACACTTTTGGCTTCTGACGTGAGGCTACATTATACATTTGACCCATGATCGTGGCCTGTAAGTTATATTTTTCTTAGAACAATTTTTTTTACATTAGTTAATTTGTGTTTTGAATTTACTTGAAAACACAGCTTTTATTTATTGTTGACAATGCATAAGATCGACTGTTAGCCAGGGAATTTTAAAATACGGAGGATTTTTTTAACAAAAGTAACATAGAAGAGACGCTAAGAGAAGAATTTTAATTGGATACAGGTGACCAATAGCCAAGCCCGCAATGCACTAAGCAGTGTTGAAAGGTGATATTAGTTATGTATAAATGGACTTCTTTCACTAATAAGCTTTTTCTAAAATATTGCTGTTTTTACAGTTTTAAAGGATTGTTGCAATTCTTTTGCATGGACAATGTTATAGATTAAATTATATGGGGCAATGTGTTTTGATAATGGACCAACTTATAAAAATTTAACAACTGATTTGTTTATTTTATGGAATTTATTTTCAAAAATGAAATACAAGAAAAATTCTTCTGAATTGTAATTTATAAATATTTTTTTACCAATACTCGACACTCTTCTTAGGTTAAGTTATATTTATAGCGACAAATATTTAAAGGGTTTTCTCTCAAAAACCAGTAAATCAATTTCTAAAATTGCAGGGTTGTTTTTAAGAAAAATAACACTTGTATTCTTGTAGCTATTTTTAAAGACATAAAAGTACGCGTACGCAAAAAAATATTGCAGCAAGAAAATTTTCAAACCGTAAAAACTTATTATTTTACGGCATTTTAAGTAGCCTCCAGGCTCTAGTCTCTTAATATAAAAAAAAAAATAAAATACAAAACTCCGTATTAAACAAGTGTTCTAGTTGTTTTAAGACTCTAACGATTTATCATTGTAAACTTATAAAACGAAATTAGTTTAGATCTGTTCCGATGCGGTCAAGGCATTACCGGCGCATGGCCAAGTTAATCAGCTAATTAATTAAATGACTAATTAATGTGTATTGGATTGCACGGTGCTCGTAATTAGATTTAATTGGAATCCATGGCCGCCATCATCGTTGCAGCCAATAAAGATCCTCCAATCGCAATGCTTGGCCGTACTTAGGACTTACACACACACATAACAATAACCCAGGCGAATTATTGTTTTCGGTATGTGCAAACGCGTCCCGATGCGGTTTGATTCCAATTATCGGGAAAATGAGAGAGAGAGACACAAGACTATTTTGTAGCAAAACGAAGCTAACAGTGAGACCCCCAGATTTAAAACCAAATAAACAGGCTGCTTCCTAATTGCGGTAAGATAATTTAAGGGCGAGCATTTAAAAAAAAATAAGATAAATGTTTTCTCTTAAAATCTTTGCTTTCTTTTTAACAAACTTTATTGGGACCATATTATTTGTAAAGTTATACAATTGTGATTATAAAAATAAAAAAAAGCATTAACATAAGTTATATAATTAAAAAAAATGCTTTGATCGATTATTTATTTGGCCTATATAATGCTACCTACCAACAAGAATAAACGTTTTTCGTGTGCGTGTCCGTATATTGTTTCATTTCTAATGACCTGGGCTAACGCGATCTCGATTATTCAGCTGGTCCGACCCAAAACGTTTGTTTGCCGTTCTGCAACGTCGCATCCGTCGTTTACGTCGTCTTCGATTTCATCAAGTCGTAGAGATGTTTTGACCTATATCGATATTTTGACTAGGTTTTTATTTGATTTGTAGCAAAAACAATAAATTTATACGTCTTCTTTAATATAAATCGGTTAAATATCGATTAAATAGGCTCATAATAAGTAAGGGGTAGTTTTATGAATACATAGTCATTAATAGAAAAATTTTATATAATTTTATTAGGAGAAAAAATGAAAATTTTCATGGTACGGTTGTAGGTTTGACCTAACAGTTTTTTTTTCGAATAGAAGATAGCTATTTTTATGCAAACTTTAAAGTTCAGGGAAATTTATTATTAATAATTATTTATTAGGTATACCGGGTGACAACGAAATTACTATTCAGCCATTTATTTCCTTCAGTGCAACCGTATAATTTTTAAATTTGGGGACGGTATATTGTATTACCGGATGCCAATTTTATGTATAATAGCATCTGTTTATGACTTAAGGTATACCAGAAAGTGATATAAACTTTAATATTTTAAATGGAACACCCTCTATATTTTTTAGGATTTAAATTCTATGAATTATTTCTGATATAAAACCTTAAATATATCCATAACCTAACTTTTTGGTTTTAGAAAATGGCGTTTGAAAACATCCAAACGACCACACAATATTTAGTTTTATGGGAAAACAATTAAACTTTACAACAAATTTAAAATGCTTAATATAAATATTTTAAAAACTGTATCTTTAGAGGCCATTATATTACTACTTCCTGTTTAACTGGAAGTTCTGTAAAATTTACACTTTTAAATATGATAACCCCGATAATTTTAATCAAACACCCTATATATTTTTTAAGATTTAAATTCTTTAAGGTATTTCTCATATAAAACCTTTAATATACCCATAACCTATCTTGTTTAGTTTTAAAGAAAACGGCGTTTAAGAAGGTCCAGACGACGACACACTATCCATGAAACCGTTTTATTGTGGGGTCCGGTCGTTCGGACCTTTTAAACACCGTTTTCTTTAAAAATAGAAGATATAGGTTATGAATATACTAAGAGTGTTATGTCAGGAATTACTTCTAGAATTTAAATTTTAAAAAATATAAAGGGTGTTTAATTTAAAATATCAAAGGTTTTATTACTGCCGGTTAAACCGGTAGCAATAGGCAAAAATTTATTATATTCATAATTGTTAATAATTTTGTTGTCACCCAGTATATGCATTACGCACGTGGCGACAAAGAAGTACTTCTCATGTCACCGTCGAGATTTTTCTTAACCGATTAAAACAGGACATTAGAGACATTTTGCATCTCTTAAAATAACAGACGATTTTTGGCCTCCTTATGGTTATCGTTATTGAACATAACGATTACGGCAGCAGTTTTAGACAGAGATTTTGCAACCTCTTTTAAGAAATTTATCTTGTGTCTGCGCTTTCGACCCATAACCTTATTTTTGCCTGTGGTTCACCGATTTTAAAGTTTGCGAAAAATCAGTATTTACTTTTATTCTCCAGAAGTTATATATTGATATTTTAATATATGCAAACAGTTCTCTTGATTTTGTTTTTAAAGTAGATGTAAACAATACAGTATAAGCATAAAAGCAAGTGTGCCAGATTGTAACATGTAAAATAATTACTGATTTAAAACATCCTTAAAAATGCAAGTCCGTTTTAATTTCTTTACACTATTTTATTTTTCTTACTGCTATGAATTTTTCGCTAATTAGTCGTTATGTATCAATAATATTTTAATTAATACGGTATTAAAATTTCAACCTTCTTAAATAATTGATATTAAAAATTTTACAATTCGGCAACCACGCAGTTTACCAATAACGATAACGATAAGCTCTTCGGTATTCATCCGTAATTAAAGGAGTCCGGTATGGTTAATAACGATAACGGATCATGTTTGCGTTACTGCGCAGTCTCAGAATACCGTTAACCACAACGGAATTGCAAAATAAGAGGTGCAAAATGTCTCTATTATTACAAATAAGGCAATTTATTAGGAACGTAATTATAAAAATAAAATTATCATAGTCATGACATTTTCTTCAACTGACACTAGGCTAGACAAAATACTATATATTTTTTAGTTTTATTAGAAATTTTAAAAGTTTCTGGTTTATTTTTTCTTATTTTTTATTAATAAACTTACTTTTTTTGAACGTTGAAATTAAAAACAATTTACATATTTTTGCATTTGCATTGCGCACGTTGTGGCAAAAATACTAAAACAAAACAGTAAAATGTTAACGTTTCGTCCATAAATGGTATTTTTACTAACGTTTAAAAATATATAATATTACATCGATTCAAATCAATATCGATACCAAGTGTATCGCCGGCACCATCTTTATAATGCGTTTCTACTTGTTCCGCTCTTTTCCCCAAGTTTTCGTGTAGGTGGGCGGCGTTGCCACGTCCGTCGATTGCTTAACTTCTTCAAGTGTTTATATTTTTCGTAAGGAATGTGTGTTTATTGATCTTTATGAGATGGGTTGTTAGGGGCAATAATTGGTTTGTTTTTATTGTCGATTGTCGAGCGGAAGAACGGTTGATTGATTAATTCCTATTATAAAACGTTACGTTTACTATGCACAAAACAGGCTTATGGTGGTTTGGGAACTTCTTGTTTGGGCACCTAATAAAATTTTACCTTTTTTGACCCTTCTTTCTGGTTTGGACTTCGACAAAAATGCATAATTGATTGATTTCTAAAGTGTGTATTAGTCTTGGGTTTATTTTAGAATAAAAAAGATTTCACTAACCATTATCCCCTGTAATATTACTCTGTAATAATAACAGAACTATTATAATGCAATAAGACTGATACTAATTGAAGAGTTTTTAAAGATGGGTTTTATTCAAATTCGCATTTGGCTAATGCGCATTACTGCGCTCGTGTAAACTTAAAATAAATATTTGTGTCTATATTATTAAATTATATGCCACATCTTTAGGGTACCAAACAAGAAGAAATAATTTTGCATTTTGTTTAGGAGACCAAACCAGAATAAAAAGGGTCAAAAGAGGTAAAATATTATTAAGTGTCTAAACAAGAAAGCATCGTAATAAAGAAACTTGATTTTGTTGCATTTTTTTGTTTTTATTTAAAATGGGTTTGATGTCCTTTTTTAAATCTAATTTATATTGGGGAGAATTTTCTTTAAGTGCTTGAAATTTTCTCTTTCAAAACAAAAATGTATTTATTTATGAATATGTTATAAATTACAGCAAAGGCATCTATTGGTCTATCTTTTACACGTTTCAAACTCATTGAAGAACATTTTTTATGAATATTTGGTAACTTTCTTTTTTAACTAGTGGCAACTAAACCATTGACAACATTATCACAAGAATATTTTTTATATATTGTTACTATTATTATTATTATATGTTTTTATTGGTTTCCCAAATGGCCTTCTACCGAAGTCTTTCAGCCACAGTAAATTTACGATTGATCGACGTATTTAACTTGTTTTTGTAATATTTTTTATTTCTTGACATTTTTATTTAATTTTTTGCTGTTTTGTTGTTTATTGGCAAAGCGTCATTGTAACAAAATGGTCGAGAATGCTGTGCGCTCGGCAGGAACTTTTAGAATTTTTACACTCCCTTTTAAGGAATATATTTTGAATTATATTATGTAATTTGAATGTTTTGAATTATATTATGTAATTTGTGTGTTTGTAATGTGAAATACAGTTTTTAAACATTATTTGTTTGACTTATTTATGCACTCCAGAGCTATGACTCCTGTTTGTTGACTAGTAGTACTGATGATGGTTGTACCAAGAGCGTTCTGCTACGCTTTTTAGAATTGTATTAAGTTTGCCTGAAATTACAACAGTTTTATGTCTTCTTCATTAAATTATTAAACAATGTTGTACTCAGTTACTTTAATAATGACAATGTTTACAACAACTCAAAATATACATGCATACGTTAACTACCAATTTTATAGTAGGGGAGCCCAAGATGCTAAATTTGCAGTTACTCGAGCGTTATAGAGACCTATTGGGTTGCAAAGCTCAGATAATAAGAAGAAAAATGTTATATCTTTTCATCGGTGCGTTAAGCGGCGCTAGACTTTTTAATATATTATAAAAATATTTTTATTATTTCGGCTTTGTGGAAATCGTTTGAATCGTATTGAATGATATACTTTTTGTTATCCTTGAATTATTTTCTTTAAAATATTAATAAAAAAAATAACCACGCTCCAGAATGTCTAAATAACGTTTTCTTTTACAACTTTGTAGCCCTCCGCTTTCTTTACGTCACTTTTAAATTGTCAGATTAGTGGAATATACACTGTTTAGCATGTAATCAACTTACCCTACCTTAATCTGACGCGCACGACAATTTCTGATGAATATATTTTTGTTTTTTAATATTGCCCCTGTATACGATGCTCATATGGTGGAGTTACTTAACCGGGTTCAAGGTATCCTTCGGTATATTAATCTGCCGCGCTGTAGTAACTTCCGATTTCCCCTCTTGGGCTTCTTTACCATTAGACTTAATAATATCTGTAGCCTAAGTGTGCATTTAAAAACATCGTGGCAACATGCATGATATTTTTTATCGTGTGTCTTCGTGTCAAACGACCATAAGAAAATAAATTGAATAAATATTTTCAATAGACCAAACAGAGCTTTTTAAAAACTGAAATATTTATTTTGGCAACACCGCGTGCGTTACCGGCCGATGCGTCTTGGCTTCGTACCGTTCGGTGCAAGGTCGTCCCTCGCCGCCCGTGTCCGTATGCGGGGAGCGTCAGCTGATCGGGGGTCTAGACGACACGTCGCATCTTCTTCTTTGCTCTTCTTCGGGCTCTCGCTGCGATGCTGATACATGCGTTAGAAGCGCGGGTGAGATGTCAATGGGGCGACGTTGTCGGATTTCATCACACATGATGCTTCGCATTTTCATATACAGTGCATTACAAATAAAATATATACAATAAAAATCGTGAAATCCGTCAATTTTTATTGTTGGGGGAACACTTATTTGTATTAAAATTTACTTGTTTAAACTTATTCTCTTCTCTCACAAACACAAACCTTTAAATGGGGAAGGAGGTCACCGGTATAACTTTTTATTAATATTAAAATAAAATTGTTTTTATATCACATAAATTGTTTTACGAATTTAGTTGTTTTCTATCACTGCCGGCTTAGCCAAAAACGATTGTAGTTCTTATTAACTTTAGATTCACCATATTTTTTTATTCAATTAATTATAGAAAGGGGAGTGACTTCTGCAGTAAATGAACGAAAAAGGAATTGACACAATTTTTAAGTGTATTTATAAAGTGTGAATAAATCTCAGGATTAATTAAGGAATTAAAAAAAAAGATTTAACTAACCAGAACTAACCATGACTCCCCCTATACTCTATCTTAGGTGGAAAATATTCGAGTAATATCAAATAACAAAACACCAAAAACAAATTAACAAATTATTTTACAGAAGAGCTTTGATGAGATAAATATTTAATACCTAACCACAACTACTTCATGCAAACGAAATAATGTGAGAGGACAAGGTAGACTTGATGTTATTAAATTCGTTTTTGAGGCATATCTTTGTTGGGGCCTTTTATTAATCATTAGGGTATGAAATATATAATTTAATTATAATTAGGTAATAAGATCATAAACATTCTATGGCTCGTACAACTTTCGTCGAATAAAAACCCTGTACGCAGGTAAAAATATACCAAGATTTAAAAAAATATTAACCTTCATCGTAGGGCTTGAATGTTAATTTCCTAAAACTGAACAATTTCGAAAGCTTAGAGTAAGTAACTTTAAAAAGTATTTCAACATTTGATGCAATTTCCAATAATTTCAAGCTTTATACCCGTAAATAAAATATTTCTTTTTCAATCGGCTTTAGTTGAAAATGGAAAAGTAAACAAATTAAATTACCATCGATTAAACAAATCGGCTTTCCTAATTTACCACACATTAAACAATTAAACAGTTCCCCACATTAAACCAACCGGTTGTTTTACAAGTATCACTTGAATTTAAAACAGTGATACCAATATATGCCCAAGCGAGTATATATATAAAATATCGCGCGATTCTGGATTAAGCGCTGACACATTAACAAAATTGCAACAGTTTTCCAATAAATTCCACCAAATTAATTCATCAAAAATTGAAAGTTGAAGTTAATTTCGAGCCCGTGCAGGCATTATTATTTTACAATTTTCTACATATTTACAGGAAGCGCGTACGCTGCTCATATTGTCACTGATTTTCATAAATTTTATTTAATGTAAAAGCTCATATTGCATCGATTGTACGAAGGCTATTAGAAAAGTTAAAGTTTTCTTTATACATATATACGGGGTGATTAAAAAATTGATCACGAAGCTAAAGGCGCTGTTTCTACATGATAAAATAATGATACAGTTCATATACCAGGTGGGACATTGTCAGATTGGCCATAAGAAATTCCATGTAAGTTTTGATACCTTTAAATATTGGAACCCCTATTAATTTTACAACTAAATTGTATTAGACCATTTGGATGCCATTAATAAAATAAGCTTACACACTGAATCTCGTTATTTAGCCAATTAAAATTTACCTATAAAAAATGTTTGCAAAATCGTTGCGAACCTGATACATAAAGTAATGAATAAAATGCATTCTCAATTTTATTAATTTTGCAAATAATTTTTTCCAAATATCATTTAAGGAGGTTCCCAAGGGGTGGTGTGACAATTAATGACTGTAGAGGCGTTGCGTCAACACAGCTTAGAGTTAGTTATAACGTAGAATGTAATAAAAACACAAATTTTACTTTGTTATTTTGTCACATATTTTATATTGCTTTTTGCGTTACTGCAGTTTCGACATACTATGTCATTTTCAAACGACTTTTTAAAAGTGAATGAATTACAAAAAGTGCATAAATTTATACCTTATAACGTAAATATAACATCTGGTTTATCCTTTACAATTGTTAGGTCCTATCTCTATTGTTACAAGTATACTGCTATAATAAACTTTTACAGTTAGTCGAAAATATTAAATAATTGGGAATTTTTTATGTCTGTTTGCAGATTAAGAAGATTTACATTACTATTTTTATTGTGTTTATAGATTTCTATGTTCTCTAATATATCTAATTTTTTACTTTTTTGTTCTAAGTGTAAAATTTTTATACTATCTATATTAGGGAAAGAATGACCAGAGTCTAGAAAATGGTTTGAAAAATTTGAATTTCTTTTGCCTAATCTAAATGATGCGTAGTGTTCTTTAAATCTTTTTTCGAAGCTTCGGCCTGTTTGTCCTATGTAGCAACTATTGCACTCTGAACATTCTAGCTTATAAACTCCAGATTTTTATGTTTATTAATCTTGTCTTTTACGTTAAAAAGGTGGTTGGATAATTTTTGCGATGGTTTAAATGCTATTTTCATATTATTTTTACTTAAAATATTTGCTATTTTGTCTGATATAGGTCCAAAATATGTAAGGGTTGTGTATTTTTTGTCTGACACAACCGCTTACATATTTTGGACCTATATCTGACAAAATAGCAAATATTTTAAGTAAAAATAATATGAAAATAGCATTTAAACCATCGCAAAATTATCTTGTAACTAATAGAGATAGGACCTAACAATTGTAAAGGATAAACCAGATGTTATATTTACGTTATAAGGTATAAATTTATGCACTTTTTTGTAATTCATTCACTTTTAAAAAGTCGTTTGAAAATGACATAGTATGTCGAAACTGCAGTAACGCAAAAAGCAATATAAAATATGTGACAAAATAACAAAGTAAAATTTGTGTTTTTATTACATTCTACGTAAAAATGTATTGTCACAAAGTAACGGACTACTCAATAGATTCTTTAGTTAGTTATACATTTTTCTTCTCATATCGTAGAGAAAATATTAGTTTTGGAAAGTTTTAAGATTACATTTACTTTCAAATAATTTTTAAATAATGAGTTCGCGAATAAAGAATGGAAGATTTGCTCAGAAAGAAAGCAAGTGATGAAATTAATAAAGCTGTAAGGAGTATGTACGATGCTTAAAAACCCAAAATTGAAAATACTGAAGAATCGACAGAGGATAAAGTTTCTGATAAAAAGGGTAACTTAGTAAAAAAATTTAGCAAAAAGTAAAATTCACTGGCCGAAAAAAACCATGTATTCGGTAAAATGCGTTATTTCAAGAAAAGGTAAAATACCTAGCTTTTAAAATTGTTTACAATAAAACGAGTACCGCTCGTTTGTGTTTTTTTTTTTTTTTTTAAGAAAAACATTTGTTATATCCTCAATTATTAATTCTTAATTTTTAATATGGTAGGGTAGGGCGGGGGCTAGTGGAGCAATTTTTCACTTGATCGGTTATAGCTTCTCAAAATAAGTCTAAATGGCTTATTATATATACTGATGGATTAGCAATTCATCCCTTATTAATAGTGTCCATAGTAATTTCTTTTCTAATACGTCGAATTAAGGAGCTACATCTATTTTAATGTAGATAGTCAAGTATGCCCAGCGTACCTATAGGTGAAGTAAGTTGAGCAAGGGTATGGGGGCTAGTGGAGCACTTAGAAAGTATAGTCAAATCATGGCTTGAATGTTAGATACGTTTACAATAAAAATTTATTTGACAATTTGCTTTTTATATTTATAATCTTATGACACAACAACCAATCTCATTAATAAAACAGCAACGTACCAACTATTGATTTAATATCAATCAATTTATCTTCGTTTTCAAACTTCTTTTAGGCAGTTTTATTTTGCTTCTTTGTAATGCTTTGTGTATCCGGTAAAATTGCAGTTTTTCTCTATCTTCTGTTTAATTTGGCTCCATTTCTTTGACCAGCCTTTGGGTATAGTCGAACTATCAGAAAAATTATAAAGTTAGATAGATCAGCTCGTTTTCTTTGTTGCTTGTATAAAGTTCGTTTTGCAGCCTTTAAATCTTGAGGAGACTTTAGTAGTCTTACTGTTATAAGTCCGTATCCAAAAAAATAAAAAACATTTTTATACTGTAAACCGTGGGGTTAGTTGGGCAACTGTAGCTCAACTAACCCCAACCTGAAATTTTAAAGGAAAAATAAATTTATTAAAAAAAAACGGTTAAAATTATATCCAAAATCTTTATACATATTAAAACTGCAATAAATTTACTTAAGAGTAACACTTACCTGATTAAGAACGAAATATATTTAACTATCACAGATAAAATTTTCCGGCTTGCAATTATTTCACTTTAATTACAAAATAAACAATGCGCACGGATACTTTTCTCGATCGCCGTCAATACTAGTGGTCGCACAATGAGCTCCCCTCGCGCAACCCCTTTTTTACGTTATTTGATGCTTTCGCGTGCATTCGATAGTTTTTGAGATATTTTGATTGCCCAACTTTACCCTATGCTCAACTAGCCCCGCCCTACTCCTACCTATCTCCAACCGTCATCCGAAACTTCGCCTCTTAGTTAAAATTAAAGACAATGGAAGTCCAAAAAAGTAGTATTATTGAGAACTTCAGTTTGTACCTCGTTTGGCACGCTTTTTCAGGGATTTTGGTGGATACAACCTTTATTTAAAATTTTAATGTCCGGTTGGCTCTTAGTAAAAATACTTCTTAGAGTGGTGTGATTTAAATGATGTTTTAATATTATACTTGTTTGCAATTCAATTTCCAAATTTCTTTTAGTATACGAAACTGGTATCCCAAACATAGCTTCAGGATGTACAAACGTTGCTAAAGAAGAGAGAGAAGAATCTGTTATAGCTTTAAGTTCTCAAAATGGTATAATTGTAATATATTTGCTTTTACATCCCCTTCTTGAATACGGTCCCAGACAAATCTTAATTACATAAATTTCATCCTGGTTTATAGTGATTCAGAGTCCCTGGGGAGCAAACGCGGTGCATATAGAAAGCGCACACACATATACAGGGTGTTTCCTAACAACGGTACGAAAGTTTGGAGGGTGCTTTTATATGTCCGTGCTTTATTTCTGAAATATAAGACGTTAAAAAAGGTATTTTTTAAATATATTTAAAACCCTTTAACCGATTTAGATAAAATTTGACAAGGCGCTTGTAAAGCTCCACCTAGATTAAGATTGTTGGGTCCTGTAGCGTCTCAGCTGGTACACAGCCAATATTATTAAGAAAAAAAGTACGATACCGACTCTTTATAAAGTTATAAAAAAATGTGTTCTCAAATTAGGCAATAAAAGAGGAAACTTTTAAGTCTCTTGTATTTTCTTTGTATCTCGCTTCGTTTTTGAAAAAAATTAAGCCACTTTAAGTCATTCTAAGAAGTGGCCATAATAGTTAGGGATTCCTAGACCATTTATAACCATTCATTACTAACAAGCTTATTTTTCGTAAGTAGCTTTTTTTTTAACGAGACGCCCAACTTTTTCCTTACAACAATTTTTATTGGAGGTAGCTTACAGGGGTAGCAGGAATTAAATGTTTTGATATGACGAATATTAAAAATTTATTACAAACAGCGTTCTGTTTATTTTCAAGATAACTATCTAAATAAATCGAAAATATGTGTCCTAAAAAATGTAAGGTTTCATCAAAGAGTCCCCTACCACCAACAAGTATGGTTAACGACAACAGCGATTCCAAATTGGTTCGCTTTGCGCATGACGTAGCAATGTGACTTCTTTCGGCGCAATATTTAAATTTAGGTCCTAAGAAAGCTTGCAATGTTTGTGAATTTTGGTCATTTTTTAAATATGAGGAGGAATATAGAGAAATATCTTATTAGAATAATATTACTGTTAATCTAAGAACATAATATTTGATGTTAACTAGCTTAAAATGTTAATATGAGCATAAACGGAACTTACTTAATAAACCACTGTTTAAAGCACTTAAAAACAAATTTTCTTATACATAACTGGTTTTAAAGTCACAATACTGCCAAAAAGCAAAGTAAAACGGTAAACAAACTGTTAAAAACACGAAAACAAACATATGGTTTCAACTTTGTTTACAAATTTAGTCACATTACTACGTCAGAGACGGTGGTCACGTGATAAACGTCATGCGCAAGATCCTTGTCGTGAAAAATAACTACTAACCAGCTGATTTTTTTTTCTGTTGTCTAAAAATATTTATATTATTTAACACCCACATTGTCCTACAAATTGCAAGGTACGTCATCCTGGTTTTTTGATAGTAGTGATTAAATCAACATATTTAATCTCTGCTACCCCTGTATGATACCACCAACGAAAATTGTTGTAAAGAAAAACGTTGGTCGCCATTTCAACATGAAGTTACTCACGAAAAATTAGCTTGTTTGAAATGACTGGTTAAATTGGACCAGGGATCCAACACTATAAACAGCATAAAATAAAGTAGAAAATAGAAGAAAAAAATTTCGACCTTAATAAATAAGGAAAATGACAATTTTCTATGAAATACATGACTGCTTATTTATTTAAAGGCAAATAATAGTCTAATTTTAATTTTTGCTTTTTATATCATGTTGTCTATAGGTACTTTTTAGAAGAAATAAAAGTGGCTTTAATATTTTTTTTCAAAAATAAAGCTACATGCAAAGAAAATAGAAAAAACTGAAAAATTAAAATTGGAATTGCTTAATTAGAAAAAAATATAAAAACTTTAGAAGTAAGTAGTGTAGGTTTTTTTTCAATAAGCTCTGGTGCTCACTGAGATGCTCCTGCACCCAATAATTTTAATTCAGCTTTACAATTGCCTTATTACATTAAATAAGTGTTCCAAATTTTATCTTAGTCGCTTAAAGTAAATGGTTTTTAAGATATTTAAAAATACCTACTTTTTTAAAAACTTTAACACCCTGTATCTTATAAATGAAGCAGGTCCGGACATATGTTTATAGGAACTTTATTTCATGAAAAAAACATAAAAAATCACCCCTTAAGTTTTGTACTTTAGTTGGGAAACCCTGTGTTTTTGTAACTCCAGGTTGTTTTAAAATCCACTACAAATAATTCAAGGGTGTATTTTTAAAATTAAAATAAAACTGTTTTTATATTTACTGCGCTTTGAAAAATGTAAATAAATGAAATAATAATGACTTAAACTATACTAAATTTATTTAATATTTACGTTACCCACGTATTATCGAAGAGAAGCGTTGGCGGTCAGTATTGTCACTGATTTTCATAAATTTCATTTAATGTTAAAACGCATATTGCGCCGATTGTATTTACATTTTTCGGTTAATTGTTTTTCGATAGGGGCAATTTGAGGATAATTTGCCGCTTAACATGTATCAGCTTTTATTATTTTACGTTAAATACCGACAAAAACCAGTTTATGCTGCTTTTTATCACTAATAACATTGTTTATATTAAAATATATTGAGAAACTATTTTTTATCATTTAAATAAATTAGAAGTGTATACATTTTTGCAAAAAAATAGTCTAAAAAGCTATTGTATTTTATCTACAAAAATAAAAAGTTTAAACTTCTTACTGCTTCTTATTTCCTTGCACTGCAATGTCTGTCGATTACTCTCCGATCTGGATATGCAGATTTTCACACTAGACAAGAGTTTTTTCTTCAGAGCTAATTGAGATCGCCAACAGGTTACGAACTATTTGGTTGTCATCAGTACAGTGTAGGCGATAAAAATCACCCAAAAAAATTCCTTAAGAAATCGCAATGGCAAATAAATGTAATAGCTTAGTCTATAGGAAATTAAAACTAAGGAGGAGCAGTGTTGCAATTCGGTTGATAAAACTGGGTATCTAGATCCAAAGTGTCGAAAATATTTGTCATATTAACAGAAATAAACGATTTTGGATTTGTGTCTCGGCTAGAGGCAAAAGCACTTTTAAAAATAAGGCATTAAATTCCAGACAAAATAATAGGCATCATTGTCCAAAAACCTAAATAAAACAAAGAGTAGTTACCAGCTAACGTTCCGCGTAATTTTATAAAAATTGACAAAACGTATGTTCTTGAATATTTAAACTAAAACTGCAAGCATAACAAATCAGACTTTGCACCTTTTGCTACATGCCAGATTTTTTTACGAAATCTATGATGACCACCTGTAAAACACGTAGCACAAATTGTAGACTATCTCTTCCTGTATTTTGTATTGCCTTTATTCCTTTAATTATAAAAATTGTTGAAAAACACGATATTAACTGCCACTACAACAAAAAAAACTTTACTGTCAATTGTCATGAACTCTTATACTAGTTCAAAATTATGCCGATGAGGGCTTTTTAACAATGTTGCAAGCTTAATTTTAATTATCTATCATGCCGAAAGTCAGAAAAAGTAAGCTAACCTGCCCAACACTGTCCGATCTGGAGACGAAGGTTTTTACACTAGCCAAAGATTTTTGTTATTGCCTACACCGTACTGATGAAAACCAAATAGTTAAAAACCGGCTGCGGTTGGTAATCTTAATAAGCTCTGAAGGAAAAACCTTTGCCTAATGTGAAAGTCTGCTGTTTCAGGTTCAAATTTGAAAAACAAGCATTAAAAATTTAAACTGTGATTGACTGTATAGACAACCAATGACATTCTGAAAAAAATATGTGAAGATATACCATGATTTTATCATATAGAATTAGCACCTTAAATTTTTCGATCGATGAATTTTTAAATCGTCGTTAAAACTCCTAAATATATTTATTGTAGTCACTGGCGTAAAAAACACAAATAACAACATAAAACAACAAATACGAGTACCTATCTAAAAAGCCAGATAATTTATACCAGATACTAGTGGCTATAAGAGAAACACTTTCGTAGAAAAAATAATTTTAAAGATTGCAAAAACAAGTTGATTTTTTGGATTACCTGCCCTTCCACCCTCCTCACCCAGAAAAGATCAAAGTTTTAAAAGCGAATCCGCTGTTTGTATTTTTTCGTTAATTTTATCCAGTTTTGTTAACAAATCAGAAATGTTGCTAATATATCTACCTTTTTGATTATAATTATAGGCATCTGAAAATTTTGCATAAAAAATTGTGGAATGGAAATTTTAACTGGCTATAGATTTTTAAAAAAGTAGATATTTTTTAAGATTTAGAATTTGTCAATAAATTTTTTATTCAATTTACGAACAAAAATACAAAAAGGGGATTCTCTTTTGAAACCTGGATTTTTCCTGAGAAGGAAGGGGATAATATTTTTTTTTGCAAAATCAAAATTACAATTTTCTCCTCTTCAAAGTGTTTCTCTTAAGGCCACTAGCATCTGGTGAAAATTTGATGTGGGCCCATTCTCCCACTTTTTAGATATAGTCATTTGAAACTATCTACGCCAGTGATTGTGGGTTTATTTTTTAGGCAGCGACCCAAAGTCGTCCCTATCGAGCCACCAGTGAATTTAAGCATACTGTAAGGAGCGGTTTTACCAATGGCGTAGCGTGCCTCGGAATGCCCCGTATCACAATGAGTTGTGGGGACCCCAAAAAAATTGAAGATAAAAACGACAGATTCCCACTTTTCCCTTAGAGGGGCCTTATAATAAATTTTAAAAACAAAAAAATAATAAAAAGGTCCACACTTTTCCCTTGGAGGAGCCCCAAAAAATTGAAGACCAAAAAAAAGCTCCCCACTTTTTTTCTTATTTTGTATTGCTTTGCTTTTGCTTTTGCTTTTGTGTTCGTATCAAGAAAAAAGGCCCCACTTTCCCAATTCAACCGAAAATTTTACTGTTTTCTACCACAAATGTTTGCTTACACTCATTTTGAGGCCCCGTATCATTGATACGACGGTAGCTACGCCCCTGGATCTTACTTACTATATGTACATTTTGACGATTCCCACTAAACATACAATTTAAAGCTTTTAAAGATAATAATTTCTTATTACACCCATTTACGACCATTTTAATTGCCTCTAATTACTATTAGTTCAGTTTATATGACATGAATGTTGTGCATAACATATTCTGTAACTTTGTATAATATGATTTATTAATATTATCGACCGTTCCACTGTTTGCTTTGCTTAAACATGGCAAGCTTAATTCACTATAAGGATATTTTATACCTAACATTTAAAGCTAACTCAAACCATTAAATTTTACAGCATGCTGTATTATATTAATGCTGCTAAATTTATTTTATAATATTGTAAAGTTATATTTGCTGTTATGCTTTGCTGAAAAATATATACCGAGTGGTGCATTGCCAGACTGGTCAATTATCTAGCAGCATCTATACAGCGTCCCAAAATGTGAAATTTGAGGTTTGAAAACCAGCTCCGAATTGGTAACGAAATGGTCATAAGGGTGACAAATTGATCATACATACACCAACTTAAACGCATATTTAAAATATCAAGGACTTCAAATTTTTAGCGTTCCAAATTAATCATACATGGTTCAATCATAAAGGATGAAATTGGTCACAAAAAGGTTAACATTGGCCAGTATGATTAATTAATTGGTCAGCAGAATTAAAGAAGTTCTGTATTAAATAAAGATATTCAAGGACGAGGAAATTTTGTAAGCGGCCTAAAATTTAAAAATTTTAGATTCAAAAAACAGATTCTAAAAGCTGGTAACAATTAAAGATTTGGTATATAAAGAGTTTAAAATTTTAAGGCCACCTATTGCTACATTGATATATTTAGCTAGCGGCGGAAAATTCTAAACATAATTCATGTATAATGTTCTATACCTAAGTGCAACCGTTTTTAACTTATTTTAAATTTTATGTCAAAAATTGCGTTTGTAAGCCATTAGATAACCATCAATTTCTTCTAAACATAAGCCTTTAATATAAGTTAGGGTTCCTTGTAAAGAAAGAACTTCTTTAGTAGACTGTATCGATACTTTCACAATTAATAAATACAGAGTAGTCAAAAATAATCGTTAAAAATTATAACGACAACTTTTAAGGTTTTTGTTTTAATAATTTTTAACTACTATTTTTGACCACTCTGTATTTATTAATTGTGAAAATATCAATACAGTCTGCTAAATGTAGTCTTTCCTCTACGAGAAACCCAACCCACCTTATATTAAAGGCGTTTGTTAGAAGAAATTAATGGTTATGTAATGGCTTGCAAACGTCATTTTTGACATAAAATTTAAAATAAGTCAAGAACGGTTAGACTTAGGTATAGAATATTATGCATAAATTATATTTAGAATTTTACGCCGAATCTAAAAATAAATATTATATAGGGTGTTCCATTTAAAATGAGGAAGTTGTACAATAACTTCCTGTATAACCGGAAGTAGGTAGAGCTGTCAAAATATATTTATATTGTATGTCCCCCACTGACTTTATAACGTTACGAAATTTCAAAATTTTCCAAAGCGTACTTTTCGAAGAATTGGTCGCTGCAATTCCCGGTGGGACACCCTGTATTATTGCTGCTGAATTTATTATTTATTTATATTATTGTGTAACTAGGTTTGCCGTTATGCTTTGCTGAAAAATCTATACCGGGTGGTGCATCGTCAGACTGGCTATAAAACAATCCATTAAAGATTGGTTGTCCTATTGGATTTACAACTATTTTAAAGACATTAATAAAGTAAAGTTATTTAAGAAACACTTTTTGTGAAATTGCTGTATACATAAGACATACCGTAATGAATCAACCAGTTATAAATAAATAAAAACGAATAACTAATAAAATGAAAAAGTCCAATAAATTGACAAGACGTTTTATTATTCATTACTGGTGGATTCATTACGGTAAGTATCAGGTTTGCAACGATTTTACAAATAGTTTCTTAGATAAGATTTAATTGGCTTATTAGAAAATACCAAAATTTTAATTTTTTTACCCATGTTTTTTAACTACTATGGGAATTATTATAATGCAATTTGCAATAGACAAATATCCAGTGCATCCAGCATAGCAGTCCCATTAATTAGAATTATTGGTCTCCAAACCAAACTAAGCCCATTCCAGATGAATTATGCGACGTTCCTGCCCGCAGGGACAATAATTCAACTAAATCAGTCCACTTCGGTCCTGCGACAGTTTTTCTTTATTCAATTTACGCCATTTAACTCACGGTCGAAATTAAAGGGTGAGTAAAGGTCAAACAAGCCTCCCCTCTTGGCCTCCCCTCCCGCCCGAACTAAATCAACCGTTGTAATTAGTACAATGAAACGTTATTGATGTGTCGCAGGAATTTGGTTAGTTGCGATTATTGGTCAGGAATCAGAATCAGCATTGCAGAACGACTGATACATACTGTGTTACGAAGAACAATTATATCCGAATTAATTAATAACATATTGCTGATGAAATGGGCAGCGATTCAATAAATAGAGAAATTTCATTATCGGTTATGGTGTACAGGGTCTATTCTGTTGCTTGGTTACACATATTTCAGCGGGACAGCTTCTTGTATTAATTTCTGTTATACAGGGGTACCCAACGAAAGTAACACAGTCCTTATACAGGATGTCTCTAAAAGGTATGTACAAAATGCTATCACAGACTTCTTAAACTAAAATTTAACTATCTAACGCAATTCACCTCGATTAAGTCAAAAACTCAATCGTTTGCGAGATACAGGCTGTCAAAGTGATTATTTTATTTTTGTTATTTTTAATAATTTATTTTTTTTTTTGGTTTTTTTTTACAAAATTTGGTATAGTATTGATTCTAGTCAATAATTTTTATTGTCCCATATTTTTTACACAAGAAAGGTATACTTGATAAATATTGCCACGAGAAACCGTTTCTGAGATATTTTAATTTAAACGTTCTATTTCACATTAAAAAAATTCGTTTGCATTTCTTTACGCTTTATTAAGGCCATCCGGGTTTCTTTAAAAGGTCTGTACAATTTGGTACAATAATATCCCTACACCCCGTATCTTACATTGGATCGTTGTATTTTGGCTCAAAGAATCTGTGGTAGCATTCTGTACACACCTTTGGACACTACCAGGTGGCCAAGATAAAGAGTAAATGAATGCAATGGAAAACTTATGTAGGAAATAAAGTGTTTAATCGGAAATATCTTAAGAACTTTTGCTCGTAGCGATATTTATCAGGTTAAACAAGACAAAAAAAGTTACGACACTTTGAACCTAAGCAAAGGGCTGCAGATGGCTTCCTCTACATTACTACAAAAATATTATCATATTTGCATTTCCCACTCTAAAAAACCATTCAATACTGAATTTTGTGAAAAAATGTCTTATTATAAATAAAATATTTAAAAATAACTAAAATTAAATAAAAAATTTACTCCTCGTGTCTTGAAAACGATCAACTTTTCGACTAAGGTAAATTGCGTTAGGTCATTGTATTTTGGTCCAAGGAATTTGTGTTAGTATTTTGTACAGACCTTTGAGAGGCATCCTCTATATTAGGGTGGGCCAAAAATCGACTATTTTTATTTTGACCTCTAACACTGAAAAATTGGTTCTTAGACACCTCTCTTAAATGTTTGGCAACGACGAGCTCTTAATTTTAATAAAAAGATCCGCCTAACTACAGTTTTGCATATTTTTCTCAGTCCCATACAAAAAAAATCGTATCATATCGTTAATTAAACAGCAACACTCTAGAAAAAGTTTTTTGAGAAAAAATAAATGCTTTAGAACTTCTGAAATATCTAACCATTAGAACCAATATTTAAAAATTTAAAATTGGTTATTTCTAGTTATACCAAGTCTCATTCTAATAAATCTTATACTCTAAAAATTATGGCTTGTCCAATAAATTCGTTGACACTTGGTATATCAACCACCCTTCATGGTTTTCAAAAATGATGGAAAACAGTAGTAGATTTTCTTTCTCTCTTTTTTATTGTTTGCCAAGTTTATTTTGTGTGCCTTTTTGTTACAAAATGTTAATTAAAATTCAAAATATTGGTTTTCTAAATAAAATTTAACACATTAATAAACAATTATTCTAGCTATAGATAATCCTCAACCCGTACTTAAACCGAGGCCGTAAACAAGGACATTAATTTGCTTTATACCCCGGTCCGCCTGAGCTAGAAATAATATGCAAATGCCCCATGTTGTTTTGTGTCGGAAAATCCATCAGCATTTTCATAAAATGCTACTTAATAATTTCAAAACTCTGAACTGTATTTATCGGCAACAATGTAACAAAACATTGTATTAATATTGATAAGGCAATGTTACAATACCGCAAAGGTAATTTAATTAAGGCACTGTTTGTACACACCCGGGTTCTAGATCGTAGGTTAAATTTAACCGTGATTGGTTGATTGATTTATTTAATCCAATAAACAACGTACAAAGTTTAAAAACGGAAAATTTGTATATTCCAAAGTGGTAAGGTTTACAGTCACAAAACCATAAGGTTCAAAATTAAAATGTTTTGGGTATCGGACTTAACATATGTAAAACATTGTAGTAAACTTTTTCGACAACAAAAAGTGACGCGTTCGCCCAGTCCATTACCCGAAACATCATCAAAATTGACAGGCTGGGTTAAGCGCCGCTTCCATTTATGGCTGTATGAATATTCGTGGCAGATTTTTTAAAATAAACTCCTCAAACTTAAAAGTGTTCTTATCATAAAGTCAATTTCATTGCGGGTCCAGGCACTAAGTAGTGCTAGACTGTATAGTTACCCTGGAGGTGGTCTGAGTGTCAATCAAGCTGACTAAATGCCAGGGTACCAGGATATGAGGGCCATCTAGGAAATGGTAGCTCCTGAGTCCTATTGTGGATCCGTTATGCTAATAAAGGTCATCTATTGGATCAGGGATCATAAAGAAACTTGGGAACTAGTGGATAAGAGCACCAGGACAGTGGTAAGCGACTAAAAACACCTGAAAACATAGACCTGACAGAAAAAAGAAGAACCTGCAAAACACTATGGTGCTAGTGTGAAGTACTTTGCCATCTGCGGTTTGCAAGGCTTGAAGAGGACAAACACCTAAGCAGCAGGTTTTACAAATAAGTCAGTTTTGAGTTTGTAAAGTAACTAAAAAGATCAGGTTGTACAGCGTGCTCTAAGTATCTAAATGGAGGTTGCAGTGGTAGAGAATATATAATTCATCTCCAATCTAAACAAATCTTATATTAAAGGATACTGCTTTGTTTAGGGCTTTCATGCTAGTGAATTGCCAGTAATATTAAAGGGACATCTTAACAATAAAATGGGCTCCGAAGTCGAAATAGGAGCTCACATACTGTTAGAGTGTATTGGATTACAAAAGGCAGACAATCTTTGGGGAATTTAAAGTGCAAACGTACGGTAGATACCCAGCAGACCTATACAGCCTTCTTAAAATAGGGATCTAGGGTACTAAAGTAGTAATAACAATAACAATAAAATAGGAATATGTTACAATAAGCCTTAAGGCTGCAGCACCACTGGATATGCAGATAGCTTCATGGACGAGAAAAATTAATAAATAAGATTTAAACTGTTAGTCGCGATGGGTAGGTACTAGGAAAATCGTCGATATCATGAAACTTAACAACTGTCAACACAATATTTTAATTTACTTTAATAATAAAATTTGTCCCTATCTTTCTCTTTTAAACTTTACATCAAATAATAAAATTTCCCATTAAAATTATCTATTAAAACAGCAGCATTAACGTCAGTATTTCATTCTGCGACTTAAATATATAAATTATTTTAAATAATTAATGGAATAGCTAAATTAACAATGGCGTATTCTCTAAACAGACGTTTAATTTAATTACCTGGAACAGTTAATTAGCCTATTTAATAAACAATTACTGGAGACCGGGGGAAAATGCATTTGTGTATTACTATTTCCACCACAAGGCTTTTGATAGAGAAGCACTGTGACAGCTGTCGTCCTTTGATTATACCTATAGTTAAATATGCATTGCCTGTCGAGTCTATTTACTATTGTTTGATGGAAAACTTAAAATAAAATAATAATGTTAAATAATACTTTGCTTCATTTTATTATAAATAATATATTTATCAGTCTTGGTGAAGCAATTATGTACATAATATTTTTTTGTTGATTTCTATTATATTGTTATTTAGAAGCCATTAAATTTACATATATTTTTGGGCAAATCTGACAATCACAAATAGATTCTAGCACGATGATCGGATAATCTTTGTAGAATGATATGCATAGGTTAAATAAGGCCCTAGAAGCAAAACAAGAATACTTGTACATCCGTTAGAAGTAAAACTCAAAAAAAAAGCGAAAATCTAATACTTCTTTGTTTTGAGGATCACAAAAATCTGCATTTGGATTTTATTGGCTGTTATTCTTCTCTTTGGATTTCATATCCTTTTTAAAATATATTTAGGGCGAATACCTTTTGACGAGTCTTTCACAAATATTCATATGGCCATTTATTTTTTCGGACAAGTTTTCCACAGTGCTCTACAGAGCAATTGTTAAACCATTATGCTGAAAATGGTAATGGTTACAGTCACAAGACTATAAGGCTCAAAATTGATCATATATCAGACTGGGCGGATTTAGTGACTGTAATCCTTACTTAATTTTGGCACACTGTTTAAAACTTGCAGGTAAAACATTGTGGTAAACTTGTCGGACAAAAAGTGACGCGTTCGCTCAGTCCGACACCCAAAACATGTCAAAATTAACAGGCTGGGTTAAAGCGCCGCTTTCATGTATGGCGGTATTTATAAATATTCATGGTAGACTTGTCAAAAGAAACACCCCTAAGTAAGTCCTAAAAGAGTTATTATCATGAAGTCCTTTTATTGCTGACTCAGGCACTATATCGCTAAAAATATTAATTTAGGAATTTTAAAAATTATTTATGCAAGATTACTATTGCAAAATATACAATTTTAAAGGTTTACGATAGCTATAGCTGATTTAGCTATTTATAAAAGCCTGGGGCGCATCTAGCATTTTAAAAATAGAAATTCTGCCTTTTTATAAATAGGGACACCTTAAAAACATGCATAAAAAAATTGTAAAATGGAAAAATTTTTACTGGCGTTTTTTGATAAAATTTTAGATAATTTGGCAAAGTTTAAGGGTTGTTGATAAGATGTTTAGTGTGGTTCCTGAAAATCTGCATTGCGCGCTTATAAAAAGTAAAATATTACTGTGTTTTTTACAATATTTTAGGAAAAGATTTATCTGGTCTTGTTTTAATAATATTGTAACTTTATCTAATTCAATAAAAATAGCTTTTTAAGTTTTTAAAAAATTATTATGTTACCGTAGTAAATTAACTTAATACTTTATCACCTTAATCCCGAAACGAGACCAAGTTTATTACACCATAATATTATTTTTAATTAGAATTAATTTATACACGTCGTATATTTACGGCGTTTTTGAAAAACTATAAAAGCATGTGCGGCGTTAACGTAAATTCAATTAAACAAGTTTTATATACTTTCCGGTCGTAAAAACCGTTTAACATTGTAACGATGGAAATTTCGGATTTGAAATTTGTTAGTAAAATGTTATTTTTTGTAATATATCATTAGATTAAATTTAAAAATTAATTTAAATAAGTTACATAAGAGGTGGAACGTATGGTGTTTGTTAATATTAACATAATGAAACATCAAGAACACTACTACTTACTAATATAATTAGTTGTTTTTATTGATTTTGTTTTGTTAAATAATGTCGTGTTAAATATTACCTAAATATTGTCCATATGTGTCTTTTAATGTCATTTTTTCTGCACATAATAGTGCTTTAATGTCTATTTTTGTTTTTTAACTTTCATCCGAAAATTTTGTTAAAAATATCTTCCAAAAAAATTCCTTGAAAGTTTGAGACCTTAATATTAATATTTAGTACTCGACCACAGCGTGTAAAGGTTTTTCATTTAAAGCACATGGAAACTTTTATTTTTTATCTTTAAATTTCTCTATAACTCGGCGGTATTTTATAGTATTATCTTGTCCGAGGGCGGGATTTTTTATCTTTGGAACCAAATCACCAAGATTAATATTTTTGAGATATTAGTCGTTAAAGTTTACATAGCATTGAATTTTTATAAAATGTCGAAAATGGAATTTTAATGCTACGTAAACTTCAACGACCTATTAAAAAAATATATTAATCTTAGTGATTTGGTGCCGAGAACCTTTTTGCACGTTAATTGAATTTCCTATAAAATTGTCTTTATAAATAAATACTTAAAGAAGAAAAATTAAAAGAAGAAAAAGGAAGAAAAAAAATTTTATAAGTTTTTGATCTATGTTTATGTCTATAATAAATTAATAATGAATCAGTCATAAATCATATACATAAGTATATTTAAACCACCTTTTGTTTCCAAGTCAGTAAATTTAAACAAAAAAATAAAATCAGAAAATTTAAGAAGAAGTTATGTCCATCTTTGATCTTTAGTACAAGACAAACTTTAAATAATTTAAAAATACCACCCAATTATGCTAAATATTAATAAAGAGGTAAAACAATGTTTCCACCATTAATTAAAATAATACGGCCAGCAAATATGATATTATGACCACTCTATTTAATCGGGAACATTTACCAACACCCGTTCTTTTGCTTTTGGTTTTCAATATCCAAGAACCCAGAGAAGTTCTATACTGTTGTTTCTAGCGAAAAGGCATCTAAGAATATGTTAAGACTCCATCGTAATTTTGAATGTTCAAAGCTTTTAGGGCAACACAAGGGTTCTGATTCTGTATTTTGGTAGATTCAAAATATTGAAACAAAACAGAAATTAAAAAAGGAACAAGTAAATATTGAAAACATAGGTCACCAGTTAAAATTTAAGGTTGAAGGTTAAATAATTAATGCATACTGAACTCATTTGAGATGTTAGGGTATTAAAACATTTTGAAAATATTTTTTAATAAATAAAAAATCGAGGTCTCGACAGGATAAACAAGGTAAAATAGGTGACACTTACTATTATAACAAGAAAGTTTTATTACCTGGACCATAATATAAGTGGTGATATTCATCAATTGCTACAGTTGATCATGCAGGGCAAGATTCAGTGCAAAACGTAGCATTGGGAGAGGGATATCTTAGTTAAGAAACTTTAAAAAATGGTTAACTTGCTGTTCATTTCTTTTGTGTTTATGTTGGAGCTTCGATGGGCGATGAGAGCGGTGCGGTGTGACGAAAACGGCTTTATTTTAGGTAGGTACTGGAATATAGAGGTTCTTATGTAGCGCCGCGCGTTGCTCTTATTCTTTATGGCCGCTCCAACATACACACAACCTTAGAATTGCCATGAACCTTTCCAGCGAAATGGCACCTAAAGAAATGTGTTTGTATGTGTAGATGAGTCTTGTGGCATTGACATGGAACTAAATAGCCAGCATCTCGCTAGAAAAATGAGAAGAAGAAAAAGTAATAGTTTTTTTTTAAGAATTTTACGTATAAAGAATTAAAATGAATCAGCCACAAATAATTTATATATATATTTTAACCACCTTTTGTTTCCCAGTCAGTAAATGTAAAGAAAAAAAGAATGAAAACCCGAAAATTAAAGACGAAGTTATTTCCATCTTTGATCTTTGGTAAAACATGCATAAAGATGCAATTACACAAAGACAGACTTTAAATAATTTAAAATTCCACCCAACTATGCAGGTGCTAAATATCAGTGAAAAAGTGAAACGAATTTCCCACGATTATTTAAAATAATATTGGCCGGCAAATTGTTAAATGTATATATAAACGTTATTTAGGCGATTTCCGTCATATTTTTGATTTATTTAATATAAATTGACATGTTTATCCCAAATAAATTTAATCAAATATATAACATAGTGGACAATTAAAACGGGTGTAAAACTTTTGTTTTAATTTATTTATAATCTTTATTGCGCTTCGCATATGAATGAAATTTTATGAATGGCTATTGCTCTTTTAGAAAATTAAACCGTAATTATAGTACTAATGTACAGGGTCATCTTGTAAACGACAAGACACTGTCAGAGTTGTTTCTTAAAATATAACAAGAAAAAAATAAGAAAAACCATTTTTGTGTATTTTTTTAGTGCATTTTAAAAACACCTATAAGAAAACTGCTTGAGGAGAAAATTTGTATGATTTGTATGATTAAATGGAAGCGAGATGGCACAAAGTGTATACCGATGTCTACGTAAGTTGACAACATATGTACCACTTTTGTGTTATTATTTTTATGAAAAACAAAATCCTGTTATAAAAGTTCTGCATGGTCCAAAATAATATCAATTTGTAGAAGTTACGAGGTTTGGCTAAGAATGTAATTTTTGCTCAAGAGTAAAGTTTCGAAACTGCAGTCACAATGTTAATAAATACAGTGATAGAAAACAAAGTAATTTCTCCTTTTTATTTAAAGAATCTGCATTTTTGCTAATATCCAAAAATTGTTATAAATAAACGCTTGCTGTTAAGAATTTAACAATACCTTTTATGTTAATTTGTGTTTCTACATCAGAACATTGTACATTGCTTGTTTTGATAACATTAAATTTAAATATTGTGATATTGAATTGTCTTTTAAAGTTTATAATAAATAAATTTATTGCAATAATAAACAAACCTTTGTTTTCAGCATTATTGCAAAAAAATAATAAAACAGAGTTTTTTGTGTAAATAAACAATATTGCATATTGAAGATATGTTCTGTAGTTCGGCGGATTCATTTAATGGATGGTAAATCAAAGAAAGTGCATATATATTATTAAATAAAGATAATTGTGTAGCATCAATTTCAGTTAATTTAAATAACACTTGGTTGTCTTTGCTTGATACTGAAGTATCTTCAGGAAGACTAAAAATTAACTAACTATTTACCTTTTTTGTAATATAAACAATAAATACACCAGCAACCAGTTATCTATGTCACTATGACACTATAACCAAACATATAACAATAATATAACATATTTGACATTTCAGAATATCCTAAAAAAGATAAAGATTTTAAATTTTAAAACCTTAATAATAGTACATTTTTATTTTTATTATTTTTATTTAACTTATCTTGACAACAGTGGCAGATTTGCCGCCGAAACGTAATTTTTAATTATCTTTTTACTTACTTTTACTAATTTTTTTGGTTTTTTATTACTTTTAATTTAATTTTGGGGTGTACCCAAATAAATACCATCCATTAATATTGCATATATCAAAATGATTTCTAATTCTAAAAATCTTTTTTTTTACAATTTTTCATGATACAGGTACTTTACTCAAAAATAGCATTTTTGGCCAAGAAACCGATGATTGCATTTTAGGTTTTAGACAATGTAATACTTTTTATAAAAAATCACTTTTTTGTATAATTAATAATAAACAAGTTTCTCATATGATGCCAACGTATGTGAACACACTGTATATAAAGCATCTGTGATCTTTAGTGACTTTTTTTTTAGTTTGTTATTAGTTACTTTGTTTTATCAATTAAAGTTTTAGTGGTTATACCATTATTATTTTTTGTTTAAAAGCCAATGATCCTGTACCTTTTAAAATCATTTTAATTTTTTACAAATATTTCTCGAAGTAAGTAGTAGGAGAGCCCATGATGTTAAATGAGAGTTTACTCGAGCGTCATAGAGACCGATTGAGTTGCAAAGCTTAGATGATAAGAATAAAAAAATGGTATATGATGTATACCTATAATATGCCAAAAAAATTATTGGTATTGTTTTGGCTTGTGAAAATCGTTCGGATTATATATTTTTTATTATCCTTCAATTATTGTTTCCAAATAAACAAAGCCACGCTTGAGAATGTCATAATGACGTTTTTTTTACAACTTTGTAGTCCTTCGCTTTCGTTACGTCACTCGATTTGTCGGATAAGTGAAATATATACTGTTTAGCATGTAATTAGCTTACCTTATCTTAATCTGACGCGCTTGAAAATTCCTGAGGGATATATATTTTTTTTTACGATCGGCCCTGTATACGCGACTTATTTGGTAGAGGTTCTTAACTGAGTACAAAGTATCCTCGGGTGTATTAATCTGCCGCGCTGTAGTATATCCCTAAATCCCTCTTGGACTCTCCTCCCAATAGGTAAGGAGTTTTAGCTTGGGGACTATTTTTATATCTACAGCAGCATCTTTAAACAAGTTAGATTTTCTTTTTGAATCAGATTTTTTGTTGCAATTTCCAACGAAGTAAGTAAAGTCGGTTTCTTATGCACCCATTTACAATGAACTTGTAAAAGCTCCAAACTTTCCACTTTGTCCGCTTTGATTTATATAGAATATCTAGACAGTAACACATCTTGTCTGCAGTGCTGCATCATTTTCTAAATAATCTTCTAAAATTTTACTTTAAGCATCTTGTTGAATATTCCCAACACCCACTGCATCCCAAACAATAATAAATTAAATTAAAGTAGCGTATTATATATCTCTGACGTGTACTTAATAAATATTTATAAGTTTTCATTATAAAGAAACGGCTGACAGTTCAACACATTCCTATTAAATATATTTATTACCCCCGAGACATGCTATTAAATATTTTACATTTCTTTTTGTGCCAGACAAAGCTTCTTTTAAACTATATACTAAAACATACGATTGAAATGAAGTAATGAGGTTTTCTTTTATTATTTTTACAATATGTTATGAATTTGTTTGATTGTTTTTGTTTCTTTAGGTGATCGGATTGTTATAGTCCGGGAGGTAGCAACGTCGGGAAATTAAAAAGTCAGCTGACCTAAAATTATTTCGAAAACCTTGCTACCTCCTAGACTTTTAAACTTTGTTAAAATTGTATTTTTTTATCTATAAGTTATCCCTGAAGGCTAAAAGCCTAAATACGTACGTACCGTGGGTGTCTTCAGCAAGGTAAGAAAAAGTTTTTTTTAACAGGGGACTTAAATATTTAAAGATTTGGAGGGGCAGGGAAGACGTCCGCGGGCAGCAGGTTTTACAATCTAGGAACCCTAGAAATAGTAGAACGAACAAAGTGAGAAGTTCGGAGCCTACCCAGTTGGACCGTATAGGGATGCTTACGTGCGGTAACGAGAGTTTCTCTGTTGTAAGCTGCAAGTGGGAAAATTATACTGGATAATTCCTCAGAAGTCGTGGAAGTACCTATAAAAAGCGATAGATTCCCTACAGCCCGATGATGGGCAAGAAAGGAAAGCCTTTCTGTAAGTAAAGGATCATTAATGAGGCGAGCAGCTCTTTTTTGAGTGGAATCAAGAATACTCAGTGTTGTGATGGACGCCACTACCCAGATATGAGAACATTATTTTAAAGGGGGTCAGATTTTGTTACATACAAAGTGTATAAATTAGAAGTGGAAAAATACTTTTTCGCTCGAAAGAGAAATCCAAGCTTTTTGAAGCTGCCGTGGCTATATAATGTGTTTATGCCAGTTAAGGTCATTTTCAAATATGACGCCCACAAGATTAAATGTGTGTTTGTTCTGCAAAAATTATTTAAAAAATCGGTTGTCTACAAAGTCGGTTTACTGACGATAGTTGAACGTGACAACGTCGAAAGAATCATTACCTTTATCGCCGCAATTATCGTTGTTATAAACAATTGTCACCACAATCACTTTTCACTGCACGCTCACTCAAGTAAGAGAGAAACAGATGTCGAACGATGCGAAGATTGTTCCTCTTTGCCGCTCGTTCCGCGCTCTCGCTTGCACTTTAAGCCTTAAATGGAACGCGCGGGATAACGGCACATGAGTCATGTTTTTTGGTGCGTGCAGCCGGATCCATCGAATTATAAGACGTTGTCACGTCAAAAACTGTTAGTCGCGAAGATAGACCAGTATTAGTGTTTAGAGCTCAAACCTTTACGATATATATTTTTTGTTCCCTTAAACAATATTTTCGATATATTTTGTAAAAAAGTCGTATATTTGTTTTGGAAAATGTATTTCTTTACCTAAAATTACCTTATAACATATTAAACTTTTACTTTTTTAACATTTAACTTACCTACTTTAAATTGTTTTGTTGCCATCAGGTTCCAATAAAGTTTAAAGTTTAATAATGTGCAGGTGCATCCCTACAGACATCCAATTTTAAATAATATACAACATCAAATAATACCCTTTACTAATAAAACGAGAATACTAAAGTTTTAATACAAAAAATAACTTTATAACGTTAATATCTGGGGTATAATAACAGTAATAAACCCAAAATGGGGTATTCACAGTAAAATATCTAGTATAAGTATATATGGACCCCTATAGAGAATAATAATTAAAATATATTTAATTATATGTCTGCAGATAAAGTTAAAGTACACGCTATGAAATAAGGAAAAATTGTTTTAATATTGTAAATTAATATATTAAATTAAAATGGGGGTTCTTATACAAAAGGCTTATAGCTATCTGAGTTTTAAAAAATTGATTAAATAAATAAAGCTGGCTAGTAACTACAAATACAGCATAACAAAATAAAAAATAGTCTAAAAATTAACTTATATTTTAAAATATTGTCACAACGTATTTCTCTTTAACCAAATACGTCGCCTGGGGTGCGTAACTCGGATGGGGTATTGGACACTTTAAACTCACTTTAAAAAATTAATAAAAAAATATTATATTTTGCACTAAATAAAATTACAATTTTACCAGTATAATACTATCAATATCCCCCTTTCTTCCCTTAAACTATTCGGACAATGGGAACACCCAGTATTTTTTCGAAGTCAGGATTCTACTGCCCCTTCTTAAAATTTTGTTCTCTTTAAATATTAAATTTTTCAGTGTTTGTTTTGCGTTTCTAGGCGACCCAGATTGTTTAATGTTTTTATTTTATTATTATAACAGTAACCTAGAAAATTGTTTGATTTATATACTTTTTAAACCTTGACACCTCACGTATATTTTTATGTAGCAAATTTCCCAATGTTAAGTAACCCAATTAAAATTTAAATTTCCCAAAAATGTATATTTTTAAAATTCCCAAAATGTATACTTTTTTTATACTAGGTGTTCACAATATATTTAACTTACTGCAAACTGTGTTTTTGTCATCAGGTTCCAATAAATTTTAGTAATGTGCAGGTGCATCCTTACAAACATGCAATTTTGATTAATATACAATATCAAATAATACATTTACCTAATAAAACGAGAATACTTAAGTTTTAATACAAAAAATAACTTAATAACGATAATGTCTGAGGTATAATAACACTAATAAACCCAAAATGGAGTCTTCACGCTGAAATATCAAAAGTACAACTATGTATGGACCCCCATAGAGAATAATAATTAAAATAAATTTAATTATATGTCTGCAGATAAAGTTAAAATACACGCTGTGAAATGGTGAAAATGTGTTTTAATATTGTAAATTAATATATTGAATTAAAATAGAACTTCTTGTACATAAAAAATGTATAGCTATCTTAGTTTAAAAAAGTTGGTTAGATAAATAAAGCAGGTTAGTAACTACAAATTTTAATCCGGCTTGCAGGAACAAAATTTGTATAGCAAATTTTATCAATACTACAAAATAATACATTTAAATATTCTGAAAAATTAACTTATTATTTTAAAATACTTTACTGTTTTTTTTTATGAATAAATCACATTGAAGAAGGCACTTTTTGTTAGTTACTATATATAGCTTCGGTAAATACGTCAAAACATACACTTGCAAAAATAAATAGTCTCTTCCAATTTATCACTGTTTCATATGAAAGTGCATGGAGAACCTGAACGACCAGCATGGACGTATATTACATTTTATATCCCGGCAAACTAATTTATTTAATAATAATGCATCACCCGCGGCCATTCTACAAACTGCCCCATTAAAGTGCCTGCAAATTAGATTTTAAAGCGATTGCGAAAATTTCAATTAGACCAGCACGTATTAATCAGTCTTTTCACTGTAAATAATTTTTATTATTTGTTTCGGTGCTCATCTGGTTAAGAGCTATTTCTGATTTAGCTTTGGATCAGGATTAACTAAGAATTGGCCCTTGTTACTGACAGGTGACTGTTTCAACGAGAAACAATGAATAAAAGATACTTGGATATGTGTATCGAACGAATAATAATTAAATTTTAATGCCTCTCTTACGTTTATTTTCGGTTAGTTCTTGGAAAAAAAAGCACAACATCTTTGAGAAAAATTAAAACGAAAACAAAAGGATTAAAGCTTGTTGAGATTTGAGATTGTCATGTATTTTGTTTATGCCTGTTCATATAGGAAATTCAAATTAAGAAACAGCAGTGTTGCAACTCGGTTAATCAGCTGATAAAAATGGGTATCTAGATCAAGGTGTCTAAAATATTTACCATATTTACAGAAATATACAATTTTGGGTTTGTGTCTTGGCTAGAAACAAAAGCCTTCTTGCAAACCAGGCATTAAATTTCAAACAAAATATTAGAATTCATAGTCTAAAAACCTAAATAAAACAAAGAGTAGCTACTAGCTAACGTTCCGCGTAATTTTATACCGGGTGATGCATCGCCGGACGGGACATAGGAAATCCCATGTAATTTTTAATGGGGTCAATTATTGGCTCCCCTAATTATTTTAGAGAAAAATTCTATTGAAGTTTATTGAAGAGCATGCAAATCTACGTCCATGGTAAAAACTTTAGATTTTTCGGTTAATCCGTTTGTTAGTTAGATGCTAATATATTTTTAAAAATTGTTACATTATTATCGCCTCATATTTATGAACAACAATAAAAATACCAGTTAGCGTGACATTACGTTGTCATTTTGAAATTTAGTGCTTTATTATTATCAAAAAATCGTACAGTGAAAAGATTTAAAGTTGTATTTATACAAACGAATTAAGTTAAGTTAAACTAAACTAGAGTAACAAATTTCAAGAACTTATGACATTTATAATATTTACATGCTTTAATAAATTATTAATATTATTACAATAATTAATATGTTGGAAATAAACTTAAGATTTAAGAAAATTTTCAAATATTCCTCCATTGACTGCTAGACAATAACCCAGACGTTCATAAAATTGTCTTCTTACATTGGCTAACTGGTAAATTGAAATTTTATTGCATTCTGCAGAAATAGCATTTTTAACTCATCTAGATTAGAGAAATTTTTATCCTTGTATATCAAAATGACAACGTTATGTCACGCTAACTGTTATTTTTATTGTTGTTCATAAATATAAACGATAATAATGTAACAATTTTTAAAAAATATATTAGCATCTAACTAGCAAACGGGTTAACTGAAAAATATAAAGTTTTTACCATGTACTTAGATTAGATTAATTTGTAACCTTGTGTATATCAAAAATGACAACGTTATGTCGTACGTTAACTGTTATTTTTATTGTTGAGTTTTAATTTCGAGGTTCCAAGTGATGGTTATGTTGGGGACCCTAATGACGTTTTGTTTGCGTGAAAACTCTATCCAGATTCCAAATTAGATGATTTATTTGTTATAGTAAAATCTAAAAAGTAATAATAATACTAACTAGCCTGCGCTTTTGACACAAATAAAGAATCAATTTCAGGTTTTCCACGTACATATTTCGCACAAAAGAAAAAGGAAAACGTCCACATTTAGCCATATACGAGTATACACGACGTTTTCAGGAAACTCATTTTAATTACAAAGATTAAAAAATCGCTTTACGGAAGAAGACTTCGCATACCCATTCTTATAAAGCGCCCTTATATAACGTGTGATGTTCTATGGCTCTATGACTTCTATGTAAATTGTTGAAATATATATTTTACAAGGGAGTTTCAAAAGGCAGATTGTATATAAAAGTTATTTATCTAAAAAGGTTTTTACGATAAAAGTATTAGCTGTGTTTTGTTTCTCTTGCAGAATCTTAAAGAACTTTTAAGGGTTTTTGTATATGGTATCAATTTTAAAGTTGCTTTAACCAACAATATTATATTCGTTACTACCCTTTCCGAGGTAGTGCGGTCACGTTTCGTAGAAAGCTACAAAGCTTTTCCGGGAAGGCAACTGGAAGAGATATACGGGCGTTTCTGTACCTCTGGGGACTGATAAAAGATTCACGCTAAATTAAGGCTTTTTTCTTCTAAAGCTAAGCGCTGTGAGCGAAGATTCCTATAACCTTATGATTTTAAGTTTTGGTGTCAAAGCACATGGTGTCTTCGTATGGTCGAGGACGTTGCGGGCCCCATGTTCAGTAGTTCATCGTATACGTTAATTGCTTCAAGTTTTACTTATGCTAGGAACATCTGGGAGTTGCGAGCTTGATAATCCAGATTTTCCTCGAACAAAGTCAAGAAAGCTTATGAGCGGAATAGCTCATAGGACTGGAACGGGAGAGCTGGCGAATTGACTTAGGATCAGAGCCATAAAACAAAGACAAAAACAAAAAAATATTCGTTACATCAATAGTTGACATTGGTAATATTTTGATTGGTATGGGAGTTTCTTAATTTTGCAATCTAAATAATTATTAGATACCTACTACTGTAAGTTGACAGGAAAAAATGATCAGAGTCAATCCCAATGACAGGCTCTGGACCGTTCAAGTTTTTAAATGACCAAGCATTGCAATGACCAAATTTGCATCAAGCTCTTTTAGATTGCGCACTTTATTGTGATTTTTGATATGACAAGATGAAAATTTAAAGATCTTAATAGACATACACATAGTAAGGCATGACTTCGAGCCTACCTTCAGGTAGGCACGAAGGCAAGTCTGCGAGTAAGACTGATACTATCATTTTCTTAGGAAGTTTAATATACACACGATCGCACTTACTTGCGGGCTCCCTTTCGGTTTAAGTAGGCTCGAAGACTGTCTAGGAGAATGCAAATGTTGCTGTTGCGATATCCCCTTTAAACATTCTTTTAAACACATTAGTATATACCAGCACCCTTCCTTTATTTGTCTTTGAACCATCGGTGTACTTAACCAGGTTTATATTAAGTAATGGAAGTAGTTCCTTTGACCATATGTCAAGGTCACAGCTAAATTTATTGGGTGTTATAAATCCACAGAATTATATATGCAAGATGATTACACAAGTTTTTTTAATAATATTAAAAAAATAATAAATATGGCCCGGGAAGACTCCCGTACGATTTTATCAAGTTCTGTAGCAAAAAACTTGTAAAACTAATTGTAAATCAAACCAAGTCTGAGTTAATTTTAAGAGATACCTACATGCAAAACAGTTGGCTTAAAAACTTTTCATTAAGCAAAGAAATATCCCTCGTACCTTGTGGTCTACTGCAACTTTTATGTAAATCCGAGAAATAATTCTTAGCCTAGCTCCTCGGCCATTATAAATATGGGCGTCCGAATGCAAATGAAGTCAGGCTAGAGGAACTAATATATTTTAGTGTTTTAACACTTCCAAGCGCCGCCGTACTCGCTATTTATATAGTGATATATTGCGGGGTAATTAGTGACTTCGCGAAGAAATCCGCGCTAAGTATAATATCGACAAACCGCGCCCTCTGACGCCGCGAACGTTTACTATTTATTGCCTGACAGTTTCCCCGTATATGATCTATATCGTTTTATCATATGTTATCCGCTTTCTGTGAGCTGATTTATTTTTCTTTGGCCGGCGAAATACGAGTTCGGTTCGCACTACATCGAGAGAGGAGATGTATTTTAGTTCCGTTCCAACGTGTATGTATGTAATTGAGCGTTATTACTATCATTTATGAGGAAAAACAAGAGTTTCTCACGTTTATAGTATCGATGTGCTTGAGAACTATGGTTGAAGTAACCGTGAAATATCTCAGACTTTTGTTTATTTAAGCAAATAAAGATTTAAAATAAATAGATAGTTTAACGATTTGATCATATAGAGAAATGGTTGTTATTTTTTTGCACAAAAAGCAATGGTGTATCATATTTATTTTAAAATTATTTTGTTTAAATTCCACTTGGACGCCACTGAAAAAAAATTGTGTATCACAAAATGCATCTTAATGTATTTTAAAACATAAATAAAAACATAATAATCAGACAATTTACTCTTACTTCCATCAAGAAAACTCCATCAACGGACCGCTTCGGGTATGGTCCCACAATCTTATAAATAAGTAAATTTTTGACCAAAAGTTGTAAATATTTTTTACCAAATTGTTGCAGTAACAAAGGTGTACCATTTTTTAGCAAATTGTGTAACTTTAAAAAAAATGTGGATAGTATACATGATTTTTGTATTAAAAAATACACAGCTATTTGTTCGTGTGCAAATAATAAATATGATCACTAATAAAGAATATGAATTTTAAATATATGTTTTAAAAAAAATAAAGCTCAAACCAATATAAAGTACAGAGGAAAAGATAATAAACCATCAAAATATAATAAAGAATATTTAAATGTATTTAAATTATAAAAATAAGCTATTTTTTTCCTAAATTCCCCTATTTATGTTTTCTAGAAATTTAGCTGTATCAAAGAAAAAGAAAAAGCGGTTACATTTTTAATATTTAAACAATATAATACCTATTTGGCTTTTCTCCAGAATAAAGTTGCATAATCATTTTAAGAAAATAAAACTTTCTATATATTATGAAGATACTATGCTGTCCTTGCATAATATAATAAAAGTTAAGATTACTTAAAAAAATAATGAAATATTAATATTTCTTTATTTATTTTAATTTAGGTTATAAAATAATATTTAAAACGCCGATTTTCACTTTAACACAATCCTGCCGTAGTTCCTGGCTATACTTTAAAAATCTTAAATATATTTTCCTATAACAGTGTACAACAACTACATATCCATTTGAAAATGGCCTAACCCGTTATATTATTGAAAGTTAGTTATACATTTTTATTAATATTTGCAACAACCTTTTTATGCCTACCCAACATAATATTTATCTGCACGAGATGTTAGAAAACCTGATGTTAAGTAATATGCTGAGAGTGCATTAATTTCAATTATATGTATAATATTATTGAAATACAAAAAAAACTACCAAGTTCTGTTTAAATACATTTACTGATAATTATTATTTAGGGCAAATTTAATTCTGCAATGTATCCTAAAGCCGCGTACAACGTGCAACGCAACATGCAACGCAACATGCAACGTAACATGGAATACAACCAAAAGTCCTTAATTTCGTTGCTCCAACCTCTATAGAATTATTCGTATTTGAAAACAACATGTAGACCAACGAGGTTTTAATGCGAGATCTTATTGCTTGGTAGAATAAATTCGCCAACCAAAAGATATCATCGCGGGTAGAAAACTTATTTAATAAAAGAATTGGTTTTACAAAATTTCCTCGATTATCTCTTTATAACTTTTTATCAATTCAGGTATTTTCTCTTCTGTCGCATTTCAACCTCGCTTTCCATTGCTTCTTGCAACATCACTCAAACACGTGCAAGCGGATAATGCGAACTCAGATCTAACGCCTTTGTGTTCGCGCAAAAAACCGTCACCTGGGGGATCGCGACGATCGTTCCAGCGCGCATTACGAGTAAATGTCTAAACGAGCGAATCTTGTTGCGTTAAATTTTGATTTACGCGGCTTAAAAACAAAACCAAACAAAACCTAGGTTAACGTATCTGGTTAAATAATATACTGGCTGGGAATATTATTATTCTTTAACCAAACAAGAACTAACTTGATAAAATACGATATTTAAGTCAAACCCTGTATTTCTTTTATATTTTCCATTAATTTGTCCCCCGTTTTTATACGCAAACTTTTTACATTGTAGCCTTTATTTTCCCCCGGTGAGACCTAATAAAATTTTATTCTGTTTGAGAGGCAGCTTAAAATGTAAAACGCTTTTTTCTTAATGAACCGACCTGTCCCATACGTCCTGTTAAATTTCAGTTATTCTATATAGAATTTTTCCGGGGCAAGTTAGCGTCCTGACGTTGCTAATTCAATCTGGCTGTTTTCTGCTAAAATTCTGTTATTTTTGCAGAAGTTTTATATTTGATAAAAGCCTGGACGATGGGACTTGTTTTTAAGTTTTTTCCTCGCTTAATTTCGCCAGCGTTTACATTGACGTAATTTTGTTAGTCTCTGTATTTAATTGAGGGTGACTGTTTTATATTATAACGGACCTGGATTTTATTTTTAATTTTATGTTATATAAAAAGTATGTAAAACCATGTTTTTTGTTTATCGAAGTGTATTAAAGATGTATTATACATTTTTTAGTAGGATTTATAGTTTCTTGGACCTTTCTTTAAAGAAGCTATCTGCATGTCAGCTGGTGTTGCAGCCTTAAGGGTTATTGTACTATACTTCCGATTTATTGTATTTCTCCAGTGACCTAGTTATGGTTAGCATAGGCGGTATAGGTCTGTTGGGTGTGTACCCGGGGACCCCGAAAATTGTGTCTTTTGTAATCAACACTCTGACAAAATATGGGGTACTGTTTTGGTCTCTGCTCTACATAATCTGCAGTTCAACGGACAACGGACGTGAGGTGGGTTCGAATCCTGCTGAGGCCAAATACTTATTTATAAGTTGGTCGGTAATTTAGTGGTTAGCTCAACACCAGACGGACAAAGTGCAAAATGTATCGACGCTGAAGGCCACCAAGGACCAGGGCGCCGGAATACACTGTCGTGTCCTGCGCCACCGTAGACATGCGGACCCCACTCAGTCGGTAGGTTCAGTAGTGCCCCCTGGCTGACACCACCCAGATGTAAAAAGACAGGGCGCACAATAAGCCGAGCGGCTTCACTGCATGGCTTATCCCGGCCCTATCCTAATCTAATCTAATCTCATCAGATCTCCATTGTTTAACCTCATTTTGGTCAGATGTTCTTTTATTGGTGCATGTCTATAACCTTGTTATTGTTCTTAGCTGATTACTACGTATTCTGGATAGTTCTTTGGCTCTTTTTGCGCATGGTCCTCTAATTTATGTTTTTCTATATATATGTTAAGCGAGTCTGTTCCACTGCTATGTTTGTCAGTTCTTTACCCAGTTTTGGACCGCAGTTCGGAAGGTATTGGAAGCATTTCAGCACCAGTCTAGATGATACCTTGGGGCAGATTAATGCTCCAAGGGCTGCTGGATTATCTGGGGAGGATGTCGATTGTCGATCAAATAAAAAAACTCTTTGCTTGAAATACAGATGCGAGGTTTCCTAGTAAAAAGTCAAACGAGTGTCTTCTATCTCACTATAGATATCTGCTCCTGACCCTTCTTCGGTTTGGGACCTGTCCGTATATCAGGTTTGATCTTGGAGAAGGGTATTAAGTTTTCGTTTGCCCAGTTCTCCTTTTAAAGTTTCTTTTTCCAAAAAGGGTACAATTTGTGGGGACATGACGTTATATATAGTTAAGTAGGCTACATTGAATAGTAAATAAAACAAATACATAAACATTTCATTATTAATATCCATCGAATCCCGATATGGCTTATAAAGTAGATTTAAATAATACATTGTGTTCCAGGACAGGTGTTACAAGGGGATAAATGGACCAAAAATTTTGGAATTTTTAAACGTCCTTTTGGAAAACTGGTCGCATGGTCCAAAACTTATAAATACAAAATTTTACTCCGATGGTATTAAACAGGGCGAGTTATAACTACCAGTATGAAAACTGGCCAAGAGTAAAAGAGGTTTATTTTGAAAAATGGGACAAAATTATATAAGTGTATGTTATATAGAATTAAATATTATTTCAAAATTTAAAGTTAAAGAATTAAAGTAAAAAACATATTTTTGTCAATTTTTACATTACGCATTAACAGTTTTTAAAATACTTGGCTTAAGGCAGCGAATTTATAATATATATATATATATATTTAAAATTATTAATATTTCTTTTAAATTTTGCCTCCTCTTGCCCATTATTTAAGTGATAAGCTACAGGGGACAAGGGGGGCGGTCGCCCCTCCCTTACTGACTTGGCACCCTCTGCCAACGAAATAATATTTTCTAAAAAAATCTTCCATTTAATTCTTTATATACTTTTTATAGAAGCAAAACAATGGGTATTAATATTATACCATCACGAATTATAAAGTCCTGCAGAAGCCCCTAATAAAGAATAAGTTTTGTTTTTTGAGTGCTTGTTTTGTCGTCTCACGTTTGTCAACGCAGGCAAAAAATGCTGCAGGTTTATAGATCCTGAGTTTAAATTCTTTATTTATTTAAAAAATTAAAAGCTGTTTTGCAAAAACCGACCAATGTCATTCTAACAGAGTGCCAATGTCCAATTTTTCCTAATTTACAAAAAAGTGAAATGCCTCTAAGCGTAAAGTATAAAAATGTTATTTTTACATTTTTTTACCTCTCTTTAAATTTTGACATAAAATTAAAATTCTCTTGCAACATTTACTTATACAATTTTGTTCTATTCTTAAAAATAAAAGTAGTTAGCTTCTGAGCATTTTTCATATTTTTAGTTATAACTTGCTTTGTATCATACCAATTTTGTATTGATAGTTTTAAACCTTGCCTCAGATTTTAGTTTTAAAATTTAAAAATATTTGTTCCATTTGTTCTCTTGTAACCCCTATCCTGGGACACACTGTATATATAATATACTCTTAATCCGGCACGTAGTACCATAGAGCTTGGAAGATTGGTTTGAAAAAAAAGTTTAGCACATGCCTTAATTTAAATAACAAAAGATTATATAGGACCTAACAAAAGCTGTGGGCTAAGTCCATTAAGACAACCTAGGAAATTTAAGAGGCAAACCGATTATACAAAATATATATATATATATATATATATATATATATATATATATATATATATATATATATATATATATATATATAATTTTAAATGTGGCATAAACTTATATTTAATGCATTTAAATAGAGACTAAAATTAAATTTTACACCTGCATGTTCACAAATAAATTTTGATCATTCACAACACATCTTTTCAGGTTAATATTGAGTAAATCTATTTAAAATATAGTTAATATATACATTGAATGCAATAAGTAAGATGTACGAATAAATTGAAAACATTTTAAATAAAACATAAACACACATTAAAATAATCGTCTAATTTAAATTACGCCACATATAAAACAAATAAATAGAAAAAGCTTAAAGTGAAAAAATTCCACAATTTTAGTTAAATAAAATATATTAATAAACATATTATTACTTGCAGCGATAGAATTTCGAATTTGGCCTTTAAAATTGGATTTAAATACCTAATATACTCTTATCCGGCACGAAGGACCACAAATTTTAAAACATGTATTAAGGAAGAATAAAATGTTTAGCACATCACCCACAAAATAAGAAGGCAACTGGACTAAAAAAACTGAAAATTATTTTAGATATGCCGTAAACTTACATTTAAAGCATTTAAATAAAGAGTAAAATATAATTTTACACCCACATGTACACAAATAAATTTTGATCAATTACAACGCATCTTTTCAGGTTAATATTGAGTGAATCTATTTAAAATAAAGTTACTATATACATTAAATGCAATAAGTAAGATGTACGATTAAATTGAAAACATTTTAAATAAAACATAAACACACATTAAAATAATCTTAACGCGAGCTTTATTAAACACACCAGCACTAAAGATAAAATCGTCTAATTTAAATTACGCCACATATAAAACAAATAAATAGAAACTTCAGCGTCAAAGCGAAGAACTATACAATTTCAATTAAATAAAACAAATTAATAAACATTCCATTAATAAATACATTAAATAAGGCCGCTAATTACTTCACGACGCCAGATCAAATAAACAGATACAAAATGGCGGTCTGAATAACAACATTTAAATAGATTATTTACTTTGCCTTTTATTTCGAATCTCGTTCTCAATGTGTTAAAAGTCGTACGGATTTCATTCCGTACCGTGATTTATGATAAACTTTTTCGGATATATTATTTTTTGTCGGAATACATAATCTAAGCGAGCCACTTCAAAGGATTGATGATAATACTTCATTCGATTTTATGGAGTTTTGTGTTATTTTTCAATTTTGTGTTTCGGATTTAATATGTTCATTCTGGTGCGGAAAGATGAACATGTGTATGTGTAACATCTCATCATTAAAATAGGCCTGCATGATCACCTGATTTAAATACTAGTGATTTTATTTTAACTACGCCCTGAAGAGATGTTAGTATTTAATTTGTCAGTAAATCTAACTATGTCTTACATTTAAATTTCCTTACAAAAAGAATGGCATAATAATGTTGATAGTAAACATGCCAGTTTTAGATATTAAATTAATACATTTTTTATTGTATCTTGCATATGTGCTAGTCTTTTTGTAGTTATAAAAACCTTTCAATTATTATAAATTAAATAACTTTGTCAATAACCTTTCTAGAATTCGGTTTTACATTTCAAAAACATTCAATTTTTCAAAAACACAAAATTGTGCTTTGCTTCGTTTTTCATATATTCTTTATATTACTTTATTTAATAAATAAACCCCATAACATTCTAATTAACTAAATCTACCCAAAATGCGGTTTGAACTCCAAAATCGATCTTTTCCATGTACTCTATATTACTTTTCTTTTTTAAATAAACTTCTGTACTAAATATTTTTTTAATTAAACAAATTTTCAACACTGCATGGTCCTTCGTGCCGGATAAGATTATATATGTTACTTAAATCTACCTTTATTAGCTAAATTTGGAATTTCGTAGCCGTAAAATCATTAATTTAATTAATAATTAATTATAATAGCTTTGGCAGCTCAAATTAAAACAAATGAAAGTCTTAATAAGACACGTTGAACGTCATATCGCAGGAACAACACCCATCAGCAGTTGGTGCATCGCGCGTTTTATTACCATTACCTCACCTAACAAATGACTTGACTTAAATGATGTATGTTTTCAACGTAATGTTTCAACTATATTATATGTACATATTATAATATATCGTTATTGTTACATGTATAGGCGCGATCAAAATGCTGCATTGTCGTATTGTTTGTTGGGGTAATTATCTCCTTTAAAGTACCGGCGTTCATTAACATATTGAGAAATGTCTGCAGACGTGCCATTAAATCGTTAAAATATAAAAATTTAAATGTTATAATAACATACATCGGGTACGGATGTGTCATGTGTAAGACAAAGCGAGAAAGGTGCATATACAATCACTATTATTATTAGAGGAAAATATATAGGCGATGAGTTTTTCACGTCTTCTTAGATGTAGATATAAATTGCTAAGCTGTCAGGTGTCATTTATAGAGGGTAAATGACTAAAGTGAAACTTTAATTCTGCCTAAACGTTTCGACTTCCTAAACGGATTACTAACCTTTATTTTGTGATCAAGTGTACAAGTATTAAATTCTGATTTCAAACAACATAAGGTAAACCAATGCAATTTTGCGCTATAATGATTTGATACTGCACCATGTTTTTGTATCACCAAGTTTAAGAAGCGCACTAACGAAGGACCAAAAACTGTGCATGAGTAATTTATACTCGCTACAAAAGGAAGCCATTTTTGTATCGTATAGTAGCAGGTGATAAAAAGTGAATTTATTTTAAGAACCCCAGTTTAAAAAATCGTGGATAGACCCAGGAATATCAACCACATCAACCGCAAGATCGAATCGCTTTGGCAAAAGACGATTCTCTGTATTTGGTAAGATCAGAAGGGGTCTGGTCTGTTATAAACAAATAAAACTGAGGAAAACGATTTTTACTTAACGTAACCAATAATAAATATTAAAATCTAAACCATTTACGGCTTTTCAAAAATGTCAGAATATTGAGAAAAGCAGCATAATGTCATTTTTCTTCATATTAATGCTCACATCACATACGGCAAACTTGTTTCGCGACAAACACATTAAAAGCACCGGGAAGTTTTTCTGACACTATCTTGAGTTTTTATTTATTTATTTTATTTTTTTACATATTTTGATACAAAAAATTAATAATGTATGTACCACATACCACAGCGTGTCTACTTAAGTTCGCACCATGTGGAAAACTTTCTGAGTAATACTTTTACAAAAAAAACAATTTTTTATAAAAGGTTCTGCATAATCTTAAACCTAAAATATATTTATCTTAACATTCGAATATGCAAATTTGTTAATTTTCAAGAACAACTTTTTTGGGATAATGAGCGTCTCCGTGACTTTTCGCTATTTTGATAGTTCTTAAGCTTTCTTTACATATTACATTTTAAAAGAAGTATGCACTAATGTACAAACTTAAATTTTTACGTTAACGCATTTTTTTTAAATAAACATTGCTTTTGCGCTTTTAGACCATACATAACAAACTTTTATAAGAATAATTTCTTTATTGAAAAATTAATAACAAAAAAATTTCACATGGTGCAAAGTTATATGTGTAGACATACTGTATAGACAATGTATTCCATTTAAGAAAATAATTGCAGGTAATAAAGTAAAAACAATAAGCGACAAAAAAACCGGCGACAACGATACTTTTTACTATGTGTGAGGTTCATACTTCAAAGAAGTAAAATATAAACATATATTTGCATATAGGAAATACAACCTCTAAAGCATAATTTTATTGCATTAAATTATAGACCATTACAAACAGTTTTTCTTCTTCACTGCGCCGGGGAAAAATAAATAAAAACGACCGAACGAAATCAAAATTTAATTTACTCACTGGTTGTATTTTCCTGGGGAACAATACATTATTAAGACTCTAATATTGAGTTATAAAACTTATATAAAAATAAAACTAAGAAAATTCAATTAAAACTTCTTTCATTGGAAATATATTAAAAATGAAAAGGTATTATTTCAGGCTCAATATAAATCTTAATTGAAAAAGGGTAAAGGATGGGTTTTGAAAGAAGTAAAGTTTTTATTTAATCCATTAAAATGGAAGATGACCTAGAATATTTATATAGAAATTTTACTGATTAAAAACTTATTTACATTTATTTGTTGTTGTGATTATTTTAATCAAAGATGCTATTATTTGGATTACAACTATGTAACAACAATACTGAGGGTTTTAGAATAAGACATTAATTCTTAATTATGAATCCTTAAGCGATTTTAAGAAAACACGTTAAATAAACTATTGAAAAATAATAATAAACTATTAATAATAATATTATATTAATTAATAAACACTTACTTTTGATCAAATTTAATTTGCTTTTGTTTCGTTTAACGCATCTTTGCATGATCATATGGCTATAAAGTATTAATTGAAAGAAGATACACATTTCCTGTTTTAAAAACCTTTCTGTAAAAAGTAATTTAGGGTTTTAAAAAAAATGTGCTCCAGAGCTTGCACACCAATCTTAACTCGGCTCTCTTCGAATTTCTTGACTTGACACAGGTATCTTTCCGGAGAGCTGAAAGCTGCACGTGTTCAACCTATTCCCAAGAAAGGATCTAAATCTCTTCCATCTAACTATAGACCAATTTCAATTCTCTCAGTTCTTTGTAAAGTAATGGAAAAATTCATTAATTCACAAATTCTTAAGTACTTAGAAAAACACAAAATTTTGCATGACAGGCAGTATGGATTTCGCCACAAAAGATCTACAGCAGATCTTCTTTCCTTCGTATCACACTGCTGGAATAAGTCTCTTGAGTTTCTAGGTGAGTCCCAGATCGTTGCTCTTGATATATCCAAAGCTTTTGACCAGGTCTGGCATGCCGCACTTCTTAATAAACTTCCCTCCTATGGTCTTTCAACTAAACTCTGTACTTGGCTCTCTAGTTATCTATCTGATCGACGTATATCAGTTATTGTGGACGGCCATTCTTCAAGCTTTCACCAAGTTAATGCTGGAGTGCCTCAGGGCTCAGTTCTGGCACCAACATTATTTCTTCTTCACATCAACGACCTTCTCTCGTCCACAACTAATTCCATTCATAGTTTCGCCGACGATAGTACCCTTCACTCCAGTTTTCAGGTTCCTAAACCCATCACTAAACCTGATTTGGAAAACAAACGCAGAGCGATGCAGATATCTCTTTCGCAGGATCTTAATTTAATATTGGATTGGGGCGCCAAAATCTCGTCCACTTTAATGCATCCAAAACACAATCATGTTCCTTGTCGCGAAAAGAGTCATCAAATACTCATCCTCTACTTATGAGCGGCCAAGTTTTACAGAGCAAAGACACCTTCAATCTTGTGGGCGTCACATTTGAAAGTAACCTTAACTGGCATAAACACATTGTATCTATAGCCACCCCACAACTCTCAGTATTCTTGATTCTATTCAAGAAGAGCTATTCGTCTCATTAATGATCCTTCACTTACAGAAAGGCTTTCCTCTTCTGCCCATCGTCGGGCTGTGGGGGATTTATCGCTTTTTATAGGTACTTCCATGGCTTTTGCTCTGAAGAATTGTCCAGTATAGTTCCTCCACTCACGGTTCCCAACAGAGAAACTCGTGGTGCCGCGCTATGCATCCCTATACGGTCCAACTGGACAGGCCCCGAACTTCCCACTTTGTTCGTTCTTTTTATCCCTAGAGTTTCTAGATTGTGGAACCTGCTGCCCGCGGAGGTCTTTCCTTCCCCCAAATCTTCAAGTATTTAAGTCCCGTGTCAACAAACTCCCTCTTACCTCGCTTAAGACACCCAAAATACAGTATTATGTGTCCTTAAGACGGATTAAAAATTTGTTTTTGCAGTGTTGTCCATTAAGTATGCAACAAATGAAAAACTTTTTATTTACAATTTGTCAGAAAATTTTATTCTTCATAAAAGTTGGTGCATGGTCCGAAACTGTATTAGCAGTAGTTAGTTTTATTAAAAGTTCTATGTTATACACGGTAGGTCAAAAAGATTCAAAACTGTTTAAGAGTAAAGTATCCATATTTCTAAAAATACATAGAAATGTTAAATAAAAAAGTGTTTTAGAATCAAAAGTTATGCCTAAATCCCAAATCATGGCCTCCAATTAAAGTTTTTATTTATTTATTTTTAAATTTTGATTTACTTATCTGTTTTAAACTTGCATAAAAATGTAAAACAAAAATTTCCCAGGGTAAATAAGGAATATTTATACGCATATTATTACTTATAGTATATTTGCCTTAATAAAAAGCATATTTGTATAATTTTAGGGCCCTATTAAATATCCGTGCAACCAACTTGAAGTTAGCTAAGTTAAGCTTAAAAATATAGATACAGTTCAATTTTACAAATTCGCTTCAATTTAATTAAATTTGTGTTAAAGTCAGTTGTGTTAGAACTGCTTTAAAAATGATATAAATCAGAATATAGAAAATATCTGTATCATACAGGGTTAATAATTTAAAATTTTCAATAAAATTAAAAATTTGAATAGGAGGCCATGACATGGTATTTAGGCATAACTTTTGATTCTAAATAACTTTTTATTTAACATTTTGTTGTATTTTTAAAAATAAGGGTACTTTACTCATAAGCGGTTTTTGCTTTTTTGACCTACTCTGTATATTATTTAACTTTTAATAACACTAACTACTGCTTATACTGTTTCGGATCATGCACCAACTTTTATAAAGAATAAAATTTTCTGACAAATTGCAATTAAATTTTTTCATTCATTTGTTGAAGACCAAACCAGAATAAAAAGGGTCGAAACAGGTAAATTTTTTTATGGTGCCCAAACAAGAAGTTCCCAAATAAGAACACATCGGTCTTTTACTTAATTTTAAGCAATTCAATTTTAGATCACCTGCGTATATTATGTGCTTCTTTGTTTTAACAGCCCACGAAGGATTTTACAGGCTGTAACTGTGGTAAAAAAATAAGTACTTATGCTCCTTCATCTCTAAAGTAATTTGCAAAACCATATTCAAATGCATCTTTGTCACCTTCAGTCTTACGATTCTAAATGAGGATTTTTTACCTAAAAGTTTATATTAAATAATAAAATACTTACGAAGTTTTTAAATTTTCAGTTTTGTTTCAGAATTATTACTAAATAAATAGCCATAAACCATCAAAATGAAACTTCAAACAACAATAAAGAACATAATACACTGTATATAACAAGATGTCAGTAATAAACTGAGAAGTGCCTCGTTCGCAATGAAAATCTGACTCTAGTAAAGAGATAAAGAGTCGAGAGGTTTATTACCCACACTTTTTACGATTATATTTATTTTATTTTACTGAAATTCATGAGATCTCATCTTGCGGAAATGAAAATCTTTTAAATAAATTGTCGTGATCTTCGTGTTCTTATACGTAGCAATAACAAAAAGTAGAATAATGGGTACAAAAAATTGTGTGTACTCGAGTTGCTAGACGGCGATATTATAATAATAAAATTTAGATATAGACATAGATGAATGAGTTAGATTAGATTAGATTAGGAGGTGGATTGCATATCCTCTAACACTGCAACCTGCTCAGGTTTATTGTGTGTCCTCCGTCCATAGGTTAGAGCACGCTATCCAAGCCGGTCTGTTTAATCAGACTCCACAAGCTTGAAACTGGCCCCTTGGTATATCTTGCCGCTTTAGGTTTTTCTTCACCCAGCCTTGCAAACCGCAGACGACAAAGGGCTTCGCAGTAGCACCATACGTGTTCTGCGGTTTCTTCCTCCTCCTGGCAGAACCTACATAGGTTTTCTTCTGCCAGGCCCATAGTTTCCAGGTGTTTATTCAGTCTGCAATGACCTGTCAGTTGACCCACTATTATTCTTACTGCCTTCCGGTTATAATTCAGAAGGTCTTTTGTAAATTCTGGCGAGTAAGCCTTGATGAACACTTTCGCCTGACGCTGTCCTGGTGTTCTCCTCCACCAGTCTTGTGATTCCCTCATAATCCATGATCTAATGGATGACCTTACCTGGCATGATGGAATACCACAGTAGGGCTCAGGACCTACCATTGTCCTACCAGCCCCCTCCTTTGCCAATTTATCAGCTTCTTCATTGCCTTCGTGGCCTTCGTGTCCTGGTACCCAGGCAATGGTTAGCTTGTTGGACGCACCCACCTCTTCCAGGGCAATTACGCAGTCCCGCACCAGCTTGGAGCTGATTTTGCATGAACTGAGTGCCCTGATGGCTGCCTGGCTGTCCGAATAGATTACTATGGTTTTATCCTCATAGCTCCTTCTGATGATTTCCCTAGCACATTGTTCTATGGCTACAATTTCGGCCTGGAACACAGTAGGGTGTTGTCCGAGACCCAAGTTTATTTTCGTCCTTGGTTTGTCCCCATATATACCTGCTCCAACTCCTTGGTCTGTTTTGGAGCCGTCTGTATACCAGATTAGGTCGGCTTTAATGGGAGGCCCTGCCACCCAGTCCTTTCTGTCTGGTATTAAAGTTTGAAAACCTTTGTTTAGCCAGTAGCTTGGTACCATTTTGTCTGAAGGCATCTCACACACTGAGTTGACTTCTTGGTCCTCCTTGAATCTCCATTGTATGGCCCTTTCCTGTCTTATGATAGGACTCTGGCCTTGTTTGAGACGGTATTGTACCGCTTTCACTTCACCCTGTATGTAGATGTGAAGTGGCGGTAGATTAAGCAGCGCTTCCAGTGCTGCAGTAGGGGTCGATTTCATGGCCCCTGTAATACATAGACAAGCGAGTCTCTGTATACTTTGTAATTGCCTTATTGCCGTCTTTTGTAGCGTCTTTGCACCCCAGGCAATTGACCCGTAGGTTATCATTGGTCTGACGACCATTTTGTATAACCATAGGTTCATCTTCGGACTGAGTCCCCAATTCTTTCCGCAAAGTCTTCGGCATCTAATGAATGAGTTGCTAGAAAAAGGTTGTTGAGTTCCTATACTCTAATAAACACAACACCCCATGCAATAAAATATCTTGTAAAACAAATGCTTTACATATTTTTTCTGTTTTGCTTTTATTTTGCATTAAAATCCACTTATTTTAATAAATAACGTACAGACTTTAATTATTAATTATTATTATTGTAGTCTTGGGTTTAATTAAGGAATTAAAAAAAGGCTTGCTTACCATAACTAAACATTCGTAAGTGTGTAATAGTCTTGGGTTTAATTAAGGAATAAAAAAGGGATTTGCTCACCAGAACTAAACATTTGTAATTCCCTTAAACTGTTTTAATTACCCTGTCGGGAGCCGTACCTACTTGCTTTACGGCACGGTGTCAAAATTTTCAACATAATTTGATCCTTTGATTACCCCAGGTACAAATACAATTTGGTGTCGAAAGTTCGCCCGCCGATTTTTACTTCTACCTAACTGTAATAAGGTCACGTACTGGCGTATTTTCTACCGTATTTGAAAAATTTTAGATAATTTTGCAAAAGTTAGAATTTGTCTATAAAATTTCATGAACGGCATTTAAACAGTATGTTAAATATTTGACCGGTCCGAGAGTGTACTCACACCTGAGCGCCTAGTGGGCTTTGACCTTTACTTGATTTAATAATCAGATATTTTTAAAAGCATTTTGCAAAACACCGTATTGTTTTAAATAAGCATGGTAGATTTATAGTCGAATTTTTCGTGCTGACATTACTCTCTTTACCTAAACAGAAATTTTGGTTTAAAAAGGTTAGATCAAAAGATTTGTGTTTCCAACATAATTAGATCTACAAGTGCTAATATATTTCTGTGTCGTCCTTACCGTTCACCTGATTTTTTTTACCCAGTGGTCCAGATTTTTTTGTGCTGACGATACTCTTTACCCTAAACAAAAAATTTCCTGGTTAAAAGGTTAGACAAAGATTTGTGTTTCCAACATAATTAGATCTACAAGTGCTAATATATTTCTGTGTCGTCCTTACCGTTCACCTGACTTTTTACGCAGTGGCTTCTTACTTTTATCAAATTCATGATATCTCTGGTTCTTCTCTTAATCCAAGCTTATTGTACATTACTTATTTACATGGCTTTTTACCGTATTTTAAAGTATATTAAAAGATCTCTTGTAAATAGTTCAAATTGGGTAAAATTGTTGAACAAGGCTGTTTTTAAGTAGACTATAGAAGTCCTATCATAAAAGGTTTGCATTTCCAAGTGGGGTATATCAATCGATGGGACAGTGTGTCCAAAAATTTTGTACCTTTTTAATTTTAATGTAAATTATTTTTAAAGTGTTTTATTAGTTTTTTATAGACAAATCACAAATTACGGATAATTAATATAAGAAAAACTACAATCTTGGTGCTGATTAGTGCTTCTTAATTAAACTTGTACTTTCTTTTAATTAATTTGTCTTCGTAATTTCTTTAGAATTCTATACACCGTCATATTCACACACTAACACTTAACAGAAAATAAAAATACTTTTCTAACGTGTTAACCATCTCTTAAATCTCATTGTTGCTTTTTGAATTAACAGCGTAAACCGATTTTCCAGCTTTAAAATTTAACTCGGAGCATTCTTAACGGCAAGCCGGTTGTTATGTTATAAAATTTTAAACTAATTTGACGTGTATGTAACGTGGAATACGATGATGCCTTTTAAGCGATGGACTTTATTTTATAGGAGCTAAGTGGTTGTTTATTTTATTACAAAGCGTAAAGTGGAAAATTTTTGTATGTTTTGTAACAAGTTTATATCTTTTGTAATACGTTTTGAGAAAATATAATTCTTCATGTGTCAATTAGCCAGCTTTGATTCTTGCTTTTGGTATTCTTTGTAGGTTTGGAGTGTTTTAACAATAAATACACAAATTTTGATCCGGCTCGAAGGATCAAAAAATGGGAAGTGTTTTTTTATTTATTTCCTAACAAGTTTACATCCTTTGTAAAGTATTTTATAAACATATTGCTTATCCTGAATAATCAACTTTGAGTTTTATTTTATCCTTTTTAGACATATAGTGATGAAACAACATAAATATAGGGGCATTTTAGTCCGGCTCGAAGGACCATATTAGGTACAGGTTACTCTATTTTTTAAGTAATGGTTTATTATACAGGGATAACTTTTTAAATAAATAATTACCCAATTTGTTTTGGAATTATTAGTTAAGTATTCCATATTTTTTAAATAAAAATGTTAAAAGAAACCTTTAAAAAACTAATGCCTCTTAAGCGATAGACTTTATTGTATGGGATGTTAAGTGGTTTTTAATTTATTACAAAGGTTAAAGTTGCAAGTTTTATAAAATATGTTTTGTAACAAGTTTATATCTTTTGTAATATATTTTAAGGCAATTTTGCGCTTGTTGTCTTGATTAGCTAATTATTATTATAATATATATGAGGAGCTTTTTTGTAACTAAAAGCATAAATAACATTTTGTGTCATAGTTTCATATAAACGTTTCTTCTTAACTAGGATAACATCAAGTTTTTTTTTAATTTAATATACTTGCCTTCCATAATTATGACCTAATATATATATTTTTTTATTTTCAGGTAAGTAATGATTTTCATGAACCTGTCTAGTCGTATTTCTGCAAGAAGTATTGGTAAGTTTATTAAAAGAAAGTTAGCATTTTTTTGTTTAAAATTCTTTTAAAATATTTCCAAAATTTGTCAAAAACATGTAAATTATGGTTTGAGAAGTATGACGTTTGGGACATACTATTCATTTTTAGTTTTTTTTAAATTTAATTTTTAGATGAAGAATCAGAGAAAATAGTCCAGTTGGGTATGGAAATGTTTATTTTTGCTCCTTAAATTAAGTTACCACTTTATTAATTTAATTACTTTTATTTAAACCTGTAAGTCTTAAAAAAATGATATCTAAATGTTTTAGTTATAATTGTATTTGAGACATTATTAATAGTTTGTTTCATATGCCGATAACATATTTTATGCATATAAGTCTTTATAAATTATTCATCAACTTTGGTTTACTTTTTATTTCCCCTTTCTTTTTAAATTATTAAAAAATGCAGCGATAGAAAAATAGTCTGAAACCAAATCGATATAAAAATGTTGCATGTTACAATCGTATCATTAAATTTAAGTTTTTGTGATATAAATAGTTAACTGTAATTTTATTTTTCAATTATTCATTGCAGACCTGCCATTTAACTTATTATTTTACTTTTAAACGAAATCTGAATAATAATGCTGTATAAATAAATTAAAAACGAAATAAAAATTACAATATTATTATGAAAGACCGTCTAAAGAAAAAGTAGTATACAGGGTGGTGCATCGTCAGACAGACCATAGGAAATCCCATGTAAATTTTGATACATTTTAATATTGGCTTCCCTACTGATTTTACAACAAATTTGTGCTAAAGTATTTTGAAGACGTTGCTAAGATAAGCTTAAGCGCCAAATTTCGTAATTTTCTGTAAGGCCAATTTAAAGTTATTTAAGAAAAAAACTATTTCTAAAATCGTTTAATACTTGATACATAACGTAATGCCACTAGTCAATATAATTCACATATCAGATATGCAACCATTTTACAAAACGTTTTTCTTAAAAAACATTTAATGGGCTTATTAGAAGGTACTGAAATCTAGTGTGTGAACTTATCATATTAATGTCATTAAAATAATCTTATTGTTACAGTTTTGTTGTGAAATCAATAAGGAAGCCAATATTAAAGATATCAAAATTTATATGGGTTTTTAACACGCTTTTATTAGCTTGGGTTGTATGTATGTATGTAAGTATTTATGTATGTATGTAACGGAATCTTTTTAACACGCTTTTATTAGCTTGAGTTGTATGTATGTATGTAGGTATGTAACGGAATCTTTAAGTTTAATTTTCACCAACTTCCAGCGATTCGATTCCTTTGATAACTTTGCACTCGTATCAAGGACCCATGACAATGCAATAATCTGCAAACAGTATCCCGTTATCCTGAAACATTTCAATATCACATGTCCGCAGAAAACTAATTGATATATAGAACTAAAAAATGAAAAATAAATAATAGTTTAAAAAACTAAAAAACACGCTTTTATATGCAACCGAACTAAAAATTAGAAAATAATTTTTCATTACAAAGAGTTTGTATTACAGTAATAACAGGTCAAACAATGAATCATAATTATATACCTCAAAATAGAATTATAATAAAATTTAAGATAATAACAGAATAATCTCACTTCAGAATAAAAGCGTGGGGTGCTTAATATATTAAATGTTATAATTATTTCATTTGTAAATATCTATGAGGGAAAAGTTATGAAAAAATAGTAAAATGCACCCCACGCTTTTTACTCTGAAGTGAATTATTCTGTTATTATCTTAAATTTTATTATAATTCTATTTTGAGGTATATAATTATGATTCATTGCTTGACCTTTTATTACTGTAATACAAATTCTTTGTAATGAAAAATTATTTTCTAATTTTTAGTTCGGTTGCGTATAAAAGCGTGTTTTTAGTTTTTTAAACTATTATTTATTCTATGACCAGTCTGACGATGCACCACCTAGTATTGTATAACATGTAGGAAAACCGATATATTTTCGGACGATGGTGGAGCAGCAACAAATAAGAGTCCAAAAATATGCCTTTCCTAAAAATTGCACTTATTATTTTTCTCTAATCAAATTATTTCTTTACTGTTTGTTTTAAATAGCATAAAATATATTTTTTTGAGCCTATGTAATATAAACATCATAACTATTTGATCTCGGTATAGTAAGTAATACATACAAAGTGTTTCCCAATTGCGGTAAAAAAATTTGAGGGCTTGATTCCTGAGCCAATTTTATAAAAAAAAGTTTATATAAACATAGGTCCGGAAATGCTTTGTTTCTAAGATTCAGGGTGTTAAACTTTAAAAAGAAAATCGGGTTATTAATGATATCTTAAATATGCCTTATCCGATTTTAATTAAAATAATTGCTGTGGTATTTTTTGAAAACGAAAGGTAATTTAGCTCTAAATTAATTTTAATTAGTGAGACCAGTGGCGGCGTGGGACTCATCTTAGCTGTATAAAAATATAAAATAAAATGGGGTTATTTTTATTTAAAATTTTAAAAGTTTAAAAGTACAAATAATGGCAGTATTTGGTTTCCATTAAAAGTAATCGTACGGCCACCGTTGTAAAAATAAAAACCATATTGAAAAATATCATTAGAAAAAAATAACTAAAAAATTGTAATATAAGAATATGTGGGTAATAAAAATGGGAGAGTTAATGGTACCTTCGGTTAAACCGGAGGTGATTCTGAGGTTGTGATAACGCAAAAAAGACTTAATTTAGGTTTTCATATAGTTGTAAAATGTTTACTAGTTTTCTTTAAAGCCCAATAAAAACTGAAAAGTGACAACATCTTGTGCCACCCCGCATAAGTTATCGTTTTAAAACTAAAAAGCGTTTTTCGAAAATAAAAATATGCAGGTATTTAACTCACAAAAACGTATTTAAAATTTGGTAAAACTTTTTTAGATTCTTTGAATCCACCCTATGTATTTTTATATTTATTATAACCATACATTAGTCCTAGTTATACTAAACTGACCTGACATTATACTATTAAATATAAATACATGCCTGTTAATATTTTATAATAAAAATGTTTTTCTTTTCGAAGTTATCGGACATTATAAGGTCGTATTTTTATTAACAAGAATATAATTTCGTGAAACTTTAGAACAGTAACAAATAATTCCATAGTTTTCTCTATAATTTTTCCGTGTTTTAAAACAAACATTTTTATAACGACTGGTTAGAGAAATACAATAGATTAATCATTTTAATGAGTTGTTTTTATTGCTTTGGGTATACAAGCTGTTTTTTTATTAATTCTTTTTAAACAATTGTTTTTAAGGTATGTATTAAAAAAATAATATGGCATTTTAGGATGAATATACTTTTTTCTGTGACGGTAAACAAATTAAACATTTTATCTCTATTTACAGGGACTAAAATTTAACTTTATTTTTCATAAAATTACTATTTTCCCGTTAGTGAGTTGTGCCGAGCATGGTGTAGAGACTAACATATCAGCCTCTCACCGCAGCGATCCGGGTTCGAATCTCGGTTCCTTCCACGGATTTTTAATAGCTCGTCACCTCACAGATGGTAATGGCAAAGCCTCTGTGTAATATTCTGTAGGTAGTAGTTACTTTAAAAAATAACGTCCGTGGTGGCACTACCGCGTTGTCTAAAAGGTGCTGTAAAATGCAAAACTGTATGTTTCAGTGCTTGGATAACGTTGACGGAACAGGGTAAAAATGGGTTAAACATCCAATAACCCGGCACTCACGGTACTTTGGTATTTAGGCATAAGCCTTCGTGAGATGTCACAAAGATAAAAAAGTAAAGGTGGATATTTAATTTTTAAATATTTTATTATACAAAAATTACATTTCCTTTACATCGAAAGTACAATAAGACATCATAACATTAAAAATAACTACCTAACAACCACTAATTTCCAAACAATTATTTGAAATCTTTAAATAACATAATTATATTGACATATATTTAATAATTACTTTAACGGTTTCCATAGCAACTCAAGTCTAATTGTCGTTTTACATACCACAGGCGACTAGTTTAAAACTTTAAATTTCATATTATTAATTTTCTACCGTTGATATTTTAAAATAATATGTGTTTCCAACAATAAATTGTTATTTTTCCCGTCCCAGAAAAAAATAGTGTATTATACACGGGAAAAATTTTAGATTTTAGCCCTAACTTTTTCCCTTGTACACGGAAAAAAAATTAAGATCTTAGTTTTTGGATTATTGTTTCCCTTCGCTTCTCGTCGTTAGACAACACAGCCTCGAGCAAAAATCTAGAACTTTTTTCCTTGTATGATATAGTATATTACATTACAAGGGTGGAAACTGACTTATTTCACACGAGTGGAAATATTGTTGCACGAGGCGTCAGCCGAGTGCGACAAACCCACGAGTGTAAGAAAGGGTTTTTCACACAAGTAATGTACACTATATTTTCCTACGACCACAAGTTATTCTCAAAAAAATGCATCACTAGGGTGATATATACTTTTCCTTACTGCGATATATTATACTGTTTAACAATATTTTTATATCAAAATTCACCTACCTAGTAGCTTTTCGTCATTTTAGAATTAAAAAGGTTCTCATTTAAAAAATATTGCATGGGTTTATCAATGTAAATCCCATTAACAGGCTGATAACTCCAAATTTATTTTAAATAACAATGGCAGCGATGACAGCTTCATATTATACTTTGCAACACTAGTGTTGTAAAGTACTTTGCAACACAAGTGATAAAACGCATTTTCTATGCATGAAAACAGTGTGCTATTTACTATTTTCACATGTGGTCGTAGGAAAAATAACTTTTCATTTTAAACGTTTGAAGTTTAATAGAATATTTCTCTATTTCACTGTTTTCTTGATCAGTTAATCCCTAGTCTCATATGTAATTGACTAGTGTTTATATGAGTACAGTCGAGGACAAAAATACCGTCCAACCAGTTAAGTTTCTTAACGGGTTTGTTTGTTTCAAAATTAATATTTTAGGTAAATTTTAACCTGTAAAAAAATAAACTGGGTGGACGGTTTTTGTCCTCGACTATACATGTCCTAAACGTCATACTTTTCAAACTACAGGTGTCAGAATTTTAAAAACATACAGGGTGTTCAGAAACTGTACCGACAAACTGTATTGGGTGATTCTACAATAAAAAATATAAAAACGATCTATGAACATATGTGTTAAACGTCTTAATTTTTAAACTACGGGGTGTTAAAAATTAAAAAATATAAATCGTTTTTAAATTAAATTTTATACAGCAATTTGGATATTTTTAAATAAAATTTTGTCGTCTTCTATGTATCAAAAGAATTTTTTTACATACAAGAAAAAAATAAATTTTTACTAGTGTCGTCCATGGGTAAAGGATTAATATTTTTAAGAAAAAATGATACGCCACTGCCTCTTTATAATTTTTTTCCAAATTCTAGTTTAATTTAAAACAAATTTGATCTGCTAAATTTCTTGAAACGGTCATCTATCTAATTTTCCATTATTAAAAATAATATTTTTATTTATTTTTTAAAGCAAATTTATTTTTTTAAGTAGGTAATTACATCAGTGTTGCAATTTTTATAATGATTAGTAAAGCCATAGAGTAAGGAAATTATAAGTTATCATGGAATAGCCGATTTAAGGACAGGTCATGTGAAAACTCCCAATATAATTTTATTCGTTTCTCGTTGAAATACCGCATCATTTTAGTAAGCTTACGTGTCTCCCCACCGCTGATGTTACACAAGGCGAGGCTTCAACCGACGCATTTAAAGTGTAAACTGGAAAAATGACAAGCCTGCCGCAAAGCGGTACGAAAATTTTAGCATGCCATGGTTTCTCTTATCCGTAGGTATGTTACTTTATGGTAAAGCCAAACAAGTGAGCAGCTGTACTTTAAACATGTCTACCATTTAGTGCTTATCTAAAGTCAGGACCCCCTCCTCACTTTTAAATTGTTTAATATTTTTTATAAAAATATAAGGACTTTAGTAAGACAATATAAACCAAATTTTAGACAAGAAATTACGGATATAAATGTCAAACTGACAGCTAGGCGCCCTTTGAAAAAGAAAAATTAAATGGAAAGTTGGGCATTGTGGCACATCATTTTTAAGCTCCTGAAAAGTTCTTTATAACCCCAAATTATAAAGTGAATACCTTTACCAAAAAATGGCGATACTTTGAAAATCACCCAAATACCTAATTTGGATGGCCATATCTCCAAAACTAAATAAAGTAAATATACCTAATGTGTTATTTTCTTAAAGGTTTTTCAGATATCTTTTTTAATGGTGATATAATCACAGGATGCGTCATTAAAAATATCTATACTTTTGTTTTACCCTGTATACTATTACCAATGACCATTAAATATATCTTTAAAACAGGGGCGGTCATAGGGGGGCATGCCCTCCCCCCTTCATGCCACATCCTTTGTAACCGATTTTTTTTTACCCAACCACACCTAATTGCAAATATATGGACATTTAATGATGATATGCCCCCCTCGGAAAGTTGATATGACCGCCCCTGCCTTAAAAGAGCTTTAAGAAAATACCACATTGGGTGTATCTAACCTTATTAGATTCAGAAATATGGCCGTCTAAATGAGGTATTTAGGTAATTTTTAAAGTACCGCCCTTTTGTAGTAGGTAAAGGTATATTCTGTGATTATAAAAGTACTCGCCAGGAGCTTTAAAATGATGTGCAACAAGAGCCCCCTTTCCATTTAATTTTTACTTTTTCAAAATGGCGCCCAGCTGTCAGTTTGATATTTATATTTGTCATTTCCTGTTTTAAATTTGGTTTATTTTGTCTCACTGAAGTTAACAAATTTTAATTGAAAAAATACCAAACAATTCAAACGTTAGGAGGGGGGCCCTGACTTTAGATAAGCACTAAATGGTAGACATGTTTAAAGTACAGCTGCTCCCTTGTTTGGCTTTACCAATTATTATATAAAATAAATATAAAAATTGCAACACCGATGTATTTACCTGTTTAAAAAAATTAATTTGCTCCAAAAAATAAATCAAAATATTATTTTTATTAATTATGAATTTAGACAAGCACTGTATACTAGATATATGGTCATGCCGAGAATGTGTTTGTATTTATTTACGCAAAAACGGAACATGAAAAAAAAATCAAGAAAAAAATGTTTAAAACTAAACAAAATCCAAAATAATATTTATATTAAAAGAAAATCCAGTGGCACACCTTTTTCTCAAAAAAAATATTAACCCTAAACCTCTCATGGACCACACTGGTTAACATTGTTTCTATGTCAAAAATTGACTTTTAATAAAAAGAATACATCTGCCAAAAGTTTTTTAAATATCTTAATTGTTATACAAGTGTTATTATAAAAAACTTTTTTTCAAATTTTTAACACTCCATAATTAAAATAACTAAGACGTTTAAGACGTATGTTTATATGAAGTTTTGTTATATATTTTCATTGTAGAATTAATCATTCCTTAATGTTTGCCGGTGGGGTTACTGGATACCCTGTATATTTTTAAAAATATTTTAAAAAGTTAGAAATAATAAATATCCAATATTAATCATTTTTTATATAATAATAGGTTTTAATTAGTTATTAGCAATAGGAGCATGCCGATACATGGTTAAAGAAAGTGAGAAAATAAAATTTGTTCAAAACTAAAAGAAAATTTAAAATAATGATAAATGCAAAGGCGTACCATTTTTTTCTAAAAATAAAAATTATGTAAATTTCTAAAGGACAACACTGCACTGGTGAGAATAACTTTTTTAACGTCAAAAATGATGCATAGGATACGTGTCTCCAATTATTTTAGGAAACCAGTATATTTTTTTTAAAATTTAGCATCCTCTAATTAAAAAAGTAAAACGTTAAGGACATAGATTCATAGAAAGTTTACCCTTATTTTTCATTGGAGAATCAATCATCCCTTGAAGTTTGTCGGTAGAGTTACTGAACACCCTGTAAAATAATAATAAATTGGAACCGTACCTTATTGCTCCTTAACCTATAGTTTAAATTTTAAAACTGAAAATAGTTAAATAAAAAACACGCAGGGAAATAACAATTTTAAAATAAATATAATATTTATTATTAACAGGAAATTTAGAATTAAGTTTAACAAATCAAATCCCTAATTAAATAAAACATTACGTAATTATTCTAATAAATTTAAACGATTTATTTGTAGCGTTTATGACCATTTTATTTGCAAAACAAAATACCGGATTTAATAATTGCACCAATTGTGGAAAATTAATAACAAATTTAGTAATTGTATTATTTTTTGCATTGTTTTTCAGTGTTAAATGCAAATGTAGGTGTATCGTGACGCGTTAAAACTACACAGAAAAAAACACTACAAATAAAATAAATATTATACCTAAGTTTTAAACCATTATTATATAGGGTGTCCCACCGGGAACTGCTGCGATTGATTTCTCGAAAAGTATGCTTTGAAACATGTTGAAAATTTGGTAACAATATGAAGTCAGTGGGTGATATACAACTAAAATATATTATTTATTTTTTAGATTCTGCCTAAAATTCTAAACATAATTTATGCATAATGTTCTATATCTAGGTCCAACCGTTTTTGACTTATTCTAAATTTTATGTCAAATATGACATTTGCAATCCATTACATAACCATTAATTTCCTCTGAACAAAAGCCTTTAATATAAGTTAGGGTTGGGTTTGTCGTAGATAAAGAACTACTTTCTTTAGCAGACTGTTATGATATTTTCATAATTAATAAATACAGTTTGGTCAAAAATAATCGTTAAAAATTATTACGACAAATACCTTAAAAGTCTGTTTTTTAAATGGAAACCCCTATTTTTTACCTTATCCTCATTAAGCATCAAAAATAAGAATAAGTTTGTATAGGGATACCTATTTCAAAAATTTATAGTTTTTGAAATATTAACAATTTAATATTTATCTATTCTAACAATGCTTTATAATATGCTACTAGTTAGCCTTGACAACAAAATGCGGCGTCACAGCCAACTACCCCGTACCTACCCGTACTGAATGCATTGTTAGAATAGATAAATATTAAATCGTTAATATTTCAAAAACATTTTAAAATAGACATCCTTATGCACACTTACCCTTATTTTTAATGCCTTATAGGATAAGGTAATAAAAGATAGGGGTTTCCATTTAAAAAATTGACTTGTAAGGTTTTTGTCGTGATGATTTCAACGATTATTATTATGACCACTCTGTATTTATTAATTGTAAAAATATCGATACAGTCTGCTAAAAAGTGCTCTCTTTACAAGGAACCCAATCCCAACTCATATTAGAGGCTTTTGTTTAGAAGAAATTGATGGTCATGTAGCTTCAAACGTCATTTTTGACATAAAATTTAAAATAAGTTAAAAACGGTTGGACTGGGAAAGTATTTGATATTGTTATATCGATATATCAAAGAAGCTAAATATCGATATTTGAGTTCTGATATATCGATAATTGAAAATATTCCATTCCTCGCAGTATAGGCAACACACGTTGCATTTTGGTTTTTTGTTTTTAATAAAAATAAATAATAGTTTAAAAAACTAAAAAACACGCTTTTATATGCAACCGAACTAAAAATTAGAAAATAATTTTTCATTACAAAGAGTTTGTCACTTCAGAGTAAAAGCGTAAGTGCTTAATATATTAAATGTTATAATTATTCTATTTGCAAATATCTATGAGGGAAAAGTTATGAAAATAGTAAAATGCACCCCACGCTTTTACTCTGAAGTGATCAAACTCCATGTAATGAAAAATTATTTTCTTTAGTTCGGCTGCATATAAAAGCATGTTTAGTGTTTTTAAACTATTATTTATTTTTCATTTTTAGTTCGATATATCAATTAGTTAAATGCTCCAGTTTATTCACTAAAAAATTCCTTCGCCATTTTGTCAAGAGACACAGAGGATCTGTAAAGGAATTTATTTATCCTGACGGTCCTAATCAGGATAACGGGATACTGTTTGCAGATTATTGCATTGTCATGGGTCCTTGATACGTGTGCAAAGTTTCAAAGAAATCGAATCGCTGGAAGTTGGAAAAAAAAGCGTGTTAATAAAAGGAAATAAAACATTTAAAAAAAAATTAGTTATACGACGTCTCACTAACCAAAGGATCATAAAAAAATGTTTTTAAATAACCACATACACTGGAAAAAATACTTTATGATAAATAAGAGAAACATTTTTTACAGGGTGTTTCCTAATTGCGGTAAAAAGATTAAAGACTTGTTTATTAGCTATTTCTAGAAATGAAAGTTTTCATACAAATGGGCCCACAATTTTTTTCGTAACACTTATTTTAGTAAAATTTGTTAGAATAAAATAAACGTCATTTCATTAAGTATTTGTTGTTGTTATATAGCTGCTAATAACAAATCATAAAACCTAATTAAAAAAAAAATTGTTCCTTTGTTGTGTGTATAATTTAGCGGATTTCACTGTTTGTTCCCGAAAATTAGATTAAAACATTAGGAAAAAGAAAAAATCTGTATTTTTATTTGCTTAGCTTAAAGAAAATATAAAAATTGCACAAAAATCTGAGTCGTACAATATTTTTGTCACAAATACTTGTTTATGTCTCACTTGAGGCGCCACTGGACTTATTTTATTTAGTTAGGGTGATTTAATAACACTGCACAATTTTATTAAAGTCGGGTAGGAAATATTTAAGATTTTAATAGAAAACGAAAGTTTTTATAAAAAATCAAACTTTTGAAAAAATGTCTTCTTAAACCTATGAATATATTATTTTTTTTCATAAAATTAGCTTTAAATAATTTTTTTAAATATTTTTTTACCACAATTTTTTCTTAATTATATCTAAAATGTTGTTGAAAATGAAAAAAAAATCCTGTGAGAGCCACAGCCGTTAATATTAATTTTAGCAGGTGCCGTATGATACATTTTAATTTCCCATATAATTAACTTGGGAAAACTTGTTTGTTTAACATTAATATTAGGGGAGCCGCAGCCTAGAAACTTTCAGATGCGTCTTATTACAAGAAAAAGGCAGATTAGTGATAAAAAATCTTTATAAAATTTAGAAATTAATACAGATGGAGAGTATTTTTAACACGCTTTTATTAGCTTGGGTTGTAACTATCTATCTATCTATCTATCTATCTATCTATATAACGGAATCTTTGAGCCTAATTTTTACCAACTTCCAGCGATTCAATTTCTTTGAAACTTTGCACACGTATCAAGGACCGATGACAATGCAATAATTTAAAAACAGTATCCCGTTATCCTGATTAGGACCGTCAGGATAAATAAATTCCTTTACAGATCCTCTGTGTCTCTTGACAAAATGGCGAAGGAATTTTTTAGTGAATAAACTGGAGCATTTATTTTTAAAAACTAATTGATATATCGAACTAAAAAATGAAAAATAAATAATAGTAAAAACTAAAAACACGCTTTTATATGCAACCGAACTAAAAATTAGAAAATAATTTTTCATTACAAAGGGTTTGTCACTTCAGAATAAAAGCGTGGGGTGCTTAATATATTAAATGTTATAATTATTCTATTTGCAAATATCTATGAGGGAAAAGTTATGAAAAATAGTAAAATGCACCCCACGCTTTTACTCTGAAGTGACAAACCCTTGTAATGAAAAATTATTTTCTAATTTTTAGTTCGGTTGCATATAAAAGCGTGTTTTTTAGTTTTTTAAACTATTATTTTTCTTTTAAAATTAACATTTTCTTCTGGAAGGGTAAACAACATATTTTTTACGGCAAATTTCATAAAATAAGTCAACAACAAATAATAAAATCTAAAATCCCCATTTATCCGCTTTTTGTCCGTCAGATTTTCCAAGATTTAAATTAAGGACACAGTGTATTGTTAAATCCATCGATATTTCATTTGTTTATCTTTTTCAAAAGATCCGCAGATTAAAAGTGTTTTCTCGTGTTAATAAGGTTCAAAACATTTGAATACCTATCTCTATCTAACTCTCCTATTTATATTGCCATTTCAAATGCGGTTTAAACCACTTTGATGAATACGGTTAACACAAAAAAATGACTTTAGTCTAGATGTAATAGGGTTTGTCATAAAAATATTTAAATTTAACTGTTTTTTCATAAATATGCTTAGAAAAAATTAGGAATTAATTTAATTACAAATATTTTTACGCAGAAACTGCCTTGACCGGGCTTTTCATCGAGGCTTTGTTGTATTTTTGTATGTTCGACGAGATTTCATGAGTAGGAGAAAAAGTAAACGGTCAGTGTCTGTCTTTGTTTACTTGCCCTATTTAAAGAGGGATGGGGGATGTTTTGGTTAGTTCAAGCGTAGAAAATGATGTGAATTGTTTTTCTGCCATGTCCGTGCCGACCCTAATACTGGGTCGGGATTGAATTTGTTTCAGACCTTAATTTTGATTGTGGGGAAAGTTGTTTTTTTTGGTTAAATGTTTGATTATTTGCTTTTTACTCGAGTGTGCCTATTTCATTAAGTATTTGTGACTCCTGTCTTTTGTGGACTTCAAAATATATATGTTACCACTGTATCTGTTTCTTCGGACTAGTAATTTAAAATTTCCTTCATATTATAATGCAATATTCCGTTTCCTCTATTCGCAGCGAAATTACCTTCTCCTCGCGATTATTATAGAGTTAAATGCACGTTTAGACGATTTCGTTTCAAATTGATTTAGTTTTCTTTAATTCGCATGTGTTTGCGTTGTTTGCAAACGTCGACGCCTTAAGGCTAGCTGGAGCCAATGACTTCACGATAATTCATGTTTACATTGCGTTTGTTTCTTTTACGTGGAATTTAAGAAAGGCGTGTAGTTTAGTTACCGTTTACAGGTGCACGTCAAAAAGTTTTCCCAAGCATGGACACATCAAATATTGTTTTTATCCGATCTGACGGAACTCTACATATTTCCAATACGTTTTCTAACCTTCAAAATGCGTTATTCCTGTAGGAATAAGGCGTTGCTAGGCAATGTACTTTTCCGGTCATAGAGGAAAATATTTTTTCCGGACGCTTACTCTTTTCTATTAGTCCCTGGGCCAGGAATGCAATGGACTTTATGATAATAACACTTTTAAAACTTTTTTAGGGTGGTTCCATTTGAAGAGTGTACCACGAATGTTCATACCACAATATATTGAAGCGGCGCTTTAACCCAACCTGTCAGTGTCGAATGTTTGGGGTATCGGCTAGGGCAAACGCGTCACTTTTTTGTCGGACAAGTTTCCCATAATTTTTTACTTGCAATTTTTAAACATTTTGCCAAAAATGATAAGGGTTACAGTCTATGAAACCATAAGGCTAATACACATTTTTCTGGTATCGGATTAGGCGGGTTACGTGACTGTAACACTTACGATTTTTGGCACAATGTTTAAAAATTGCATGTGAAACATTATGGTAAACTAGTCCGATAAAAAAAAGTGACGCATTCGCCCAGTCTGACAACCGAAACATTTGACCTTGACAGGCTGGGTTATATACGGTAATATGAATATTCGTGGTAGAGTCGGCAAAAAGAAACCATCTAAAAAGGTTTTAACCTGTTCTTATCATTGTTTTTTTTCCTATCTGATGAAAATCTACATGTTTCCAATACATTTTCTTACCTTCAAAATGAATTATTCCTGTAGATATTAGGCGTTGCTAGGCAATGTATTTTTTTGGCCATGGCCGGGAATATTTTTCGGACGTTCACCTTTTATTATGCTTTCTATTTTTTCAACATTTACTGATAACGTTTCTCAAATTCAATCAACAATACAAGACAATGTGATACCAAAGTAACGTATTATTGTTTATATTATTTATTAACAAGCTTTTCTATGTTAATCATACCTATCGGAAATTAAAATATATTATGCGGCATATCTTCACATGAATATTTAAGGGATGTGGTTTGCACAGGCTTTCTTTTATAGTTTTTAACAACATTTTTGATATAATCAAGTAAAGTAGTCGATTTTAATCAGTCTAGTATCATATATCCATTAATTATATTATTTGGAATGATAATAATACTTTTATTGTTAAATAATTTTTACTAATATACATAGGTAGCCTTTTAATATTGTTTTTTATTGAATTTTATAATTATATTGTTGAACTTGCATCGTACCTGACGCCAGTGCATTGAACTTTATAAAAGCAACTTTTAAAGGCACCCCGTATCTTGGTTACTGCTTTTTACCAGATGCAATTAAAGTAATTATTTTGTAATAACGCATGCCATTATTTTTACTTGGTGCTAACAGAAGTTGTCAGTGAGTTCTTTTTCCATTATAATGATTACCCTAAACAAGTTTTTGCATATTTAACAACTTTAAACCAATAAATTTCTTTTTTTTCCGTTATTATATCCCTAAATAACTTATTTACAGACACTCGTGTTTTGTTATTTGTAAAAGTTAAACATGTGTTAAATTGTTTTATTTTAAGTTGATTTAGTTTTCTTTAATTTTGTTGTTTGAAATGTTAATGCCTCCAAGCGCACCAGACCTAATGACTTTAGACTTACTTGGGTTAAGACTTAATTTGTGATACTTATAAAATCAGTAGAGACAAAAATGTAAGTAATTTATATTACTAATGAATTTATTTCTTTTTCCATTTGGCAACTTTTATAAAAACGACTTTTGGCATACTTTTACGAGTTCCGTGAGCTGCTTAAAAATTAATATCTTAACTTTATTAAGAACACTCTGTATATTGGTATTTTATAAATATTAATAAATGCTAATAATACATATACAGGGTGTTCATTTAAAAACTTACCACTCAAGTTATCTGCGGAAGGAGACAGATTTGAAAAATCGCCGAAACACGTCAAAAACTTATTAAAAAGGAACAGCTTTTTACAAAAATTTGACGACCCCCTTTATCCCCTTAACTACCAAGGCCAACACCTCAAGTTTTTTGAATGAGAAGGAAGGTATAGTATTACATCATTTTAAAGCTCCTAACGAATACTCAATCAATTAAGAAAGTGCTTTATTTCCACTATTTTCAACTATATTTACATATCATACTTTAGTTTCTTCTTCGTTTATCCTTTTCGGGACCCGAAGAAGCAAACAAGTCAAGGGGCCGAAGCTAGTTGGACAGCTTCTGGGTGGGTAAATATATGATCTTAATTTTGTCTTTGTTTGACATTTACCCGATAACCTTAAAAACCTGACGAATACTTTACAACCCTAGAATATAAAGTCAATATCTTTACCTACTACAAAATGGTGGTACCTACTTTAAAAATTACCCAAATACCTGATTGGGATGGCCATATTTCCCAAACTAATAAAGTAAGATGTACTTAATGGGGTATTTTCTTAAAGCTCTTTTATTGGTAATATAATATACAGGGTGCTTTATTAAAAACAGAAACACTTTTATTCTATCCTGTATATCATTAATAAAAATATTTTTAAAGAATTCATTTTGTAGTAGGTGAAAATATTGACTTTGTATTCTAGGGTTATAAAGTACTTGTCAGAAACTTTAAAAATAAAAGATCACTTGACCCCCTTCCCTTTAAGAATTTTGGGGTGGTAGCTCTGAGGGTTAAGGGGTTTAAAGAACGCTGTCAATTTTTTTGTTAAAAATCGTTCCCCCTCATTAAATATCTTGAAGTTATTGGCGATTTTCTCAAATCCGTCTCTTTTCGCAGATAACTTGAGTGGTAAGTTGTTAAATGAACACCCTGTATATATTTAGTAATATTATACAATATATGAAATAAAAAATATAGAGATTTAGTAAATAACCTTTCATATCAAATAAAGTTTAACCATTAGATTAAGGAAATAAGCTCTCAAAATTGATGCATAAATTACAAATGGCGGGTCATTATAAATTAAATTATGAAAACCAATCCGCTAAGCTAATTTGGAATTTAATAAATTAAATTATATATGTAAACGGTATTTTAATTAAATTTATTTAATTTAATACGTAGGTCGTTCTTTTAAAAATTAATCAATGTAATAAGTATACAGGGTATTCTTAAAGTTTGCTCATCTTGTAGAAAAAAACAATTCAGTTAAAGAAAATAGTTATACAAATTATTTAAGTTTTAAATTCAAAATAACTAATAATAGAGCAACCACCATGTTTTTATAAATTTTGTTTTGATAAGTAAATAAATCATATGTACTGTTTAACAGCGAAAAAATTTCCGTCTTCCAAACTAGTTGTCAAAATTGAAAGAGAATAACAAACTTTATTATTAGTAAAATTCTGTGTTGTTGGCTTTAAAGTTTTTCAGGAAATAATCAAGCCGTATACCGCTGAACCTACAAATTCAAATCGATTAAACTACCCAAATATTTTTGTAAGATTGGCTTGACAAATAGTTTCATGAACAATCATTTTTAAAAAACCCTTAATCGTTTCTTTGTCTTTTGTTTTTGATTTTAAAACAAAAACTTGACCGCTGCGTGGTCTCGTGTTTTTATTGAATTATTGTTTAAATAAAAACTAACAGGATTAAAGACTGGCTTGTAATTATCGTGAAAAGTCTTGTCAAATATCATTCGAGAAAAAGCTCTTTAGGCAAAATAATATCTTCTTTATTTCAGTTTGTTTCCTTTGGTAATTTTGTTCATGCTATTTTTTTCAAAAGCACTTGCCTGACGGCTTGTGGTTTTGTTACAAACGTCATTCACGAAATTGCCAAGGAACAAACCTCCTTACAATAATAGAAATATTGTTCCAGCCAAATTTTCTCTCTTATGACATTATACTGTATAAGCAATATTTAAAGGCATATCGGCCAGTAAAGCAACAACAGAGGGAGCACAAATAGTAATCCAATCCGAAATGTTTACATACCGGCATTCACGTTAGACCGTCTACACATTGCCTACGAACAACTTCATTTAGATTATTCTGTGTGATACGAATATAGGAAAACCCAATATACAGGGTAATTCTAAAATCGATCACGAAACTTAAGGGGGTGATTCTACGGTTTTGGGTTACAAGCCGTCAAAGTTTTAACTTAACTAAACGATTCTATACCGAAAAATAAGAAAAATACTTCATATAAACATAATATGTCCTAACGTCTCAGTTTTTGAATTACAGGGTGTTAAAACTAAAGAAAAAGTTTTTTTTGTAAATATTTAACACACCGTAGTTCAAAACTAAGATGTTTAGGACATATGTTTATTATATTAAGTTTTTTCTTATTTTCTGTTGTAGAATCGCCCTGTAAAGTTTGTCGGTTGAGTTACTGAGACAACCTGTATGTATGTAGGTAATTTGATTAAAATTGATGAAAACTTTGATGTCTATTGGTGCCTAAACGGTGAGGTTTATCGATTTTAATAAAGAATACCTTAATTTTTAGGTTTTTGATTGTCTATAAAATGGCGCTCCCAGCTTTGCCATAACTGTCAAAATAAAAAGTTATAATGTAAATAAATTTTAAGTTTTAGGTAAAGTGCCCTCGGGCGTTGTTTAAAAAAGTACTTTTGTCTTAAAATTTTAGAATCTGTAAAGCTCGATTTGTGTGCCAAATATCAACTGGATTGGTTAAAAATAAATGCAATATGGCGAAAAAACCAAAATAAAAATTGAACTTTGACTGCTTGTAAGTCGAAAACAAATGACATTTTGAAAAAATTAATATGAAGCTCTACCCTTATTTTGTCAAGTAGAATCACCCCTTAAGTTTCGTGATCGATTTTTGAATCACCCTGTATAGGAAAACCCAATAAATTTTATGTAAAGAAATGGTGAGAAATTTAATTTAGAGGTGCTAGCTCGATAAATCGCTCATAATCTACATTTACATATCTCTATTGTCATAGGATAGCGGCAAGTGCAGAGTTTAATTAGTTCATAAGTTCCAGTTCGCCTTCGCCGAAGTTTATCCAATCAATACGGGGCCCCGACGTTCGAAGTTTGCCAAGTTTAACGTTTGTTATATAAACAATGTGCACCTCCAGTCTGCAATACTATCTGAACCGGGTTATTTATCTTAGAGGGCAACTTATATAATATACTCTCGGAAGAGGCGCCCGCCCACCCTCGGGCCCGTTCTTACCCCCGTGCAGTCTCCAACTACTTGTGAAATTTGGATATTTATGTAGATGGTAGATACAGTTACTAGTTAGAAAGTTTCTGGATTGTAATTTACTGCTCATAAACTAGTTAAGTTTTCGAAAGTTGTTTCGAATATAAAATATTTTTAAAATATACAGGGTGTCCGGAATGATATGATCATAAATGGTAGATGTGATAGAGGGAGTCAAAATATTGTTAGTACTTCATATAGTATAAAAAAGTTTTATCGCACTTGGTGAGGGAGTTATTGACCTTCAAAGTTAGACTTAAAAAACCCATTTTAATTATAACTTTTAATCTGTTGCCACAGTACCAATGACAACTTCTATATAATATACACTCGGAAGTGGCGCCCGCCAACCTCTCGGGCCCGTTCTTACGCCCGTGCAGTCTCCAACTACTTGTGAAATTTGGATATTTATGTAGATGGTAGTTACAGTTACAGTTGGAAAATTTCTGGATTGTAATTTACTGCTCATTAACTGGTTAAGTTTTCGAAAGTTGTTTTAAATATAAAATATTTTATCTATGTATTTGAAGTGGGCGGTATATTTTTGGGCGACGATGGAATTTGATGGACGAAGCTTAAGCCAAGTTCAGCAACCACCGAGAGTCCGGAAACACGCTTTTCCTACGAGTTGCACATACTATTTTTTTCCGATCAAAATAATAATTTAGTTTTCGATTAAGATGGCATATGATATTATCTTTTTAGTTTATTAAATATGAAAATTTTATTAATTTGATGATATCACATTTTCTCGTATTGTTTATTGACTTTTACGACAGTCATCAGTGAATATTGAAAGCATAGAAAGCATGGAAAAAGGTGAGCGGTCGAAAAAAAAACGTTGTTGGCAATGACGGGAAAAGTACATTCCCTAGCGACGCCTTTTACCCAGTGTACCTGTAATAATCGACAATTTAAAAAAAATAGCATATTTAACTATGGTGCGGGTGTGTCCACCAAATTGGCCATCATTAGCCGCCACTGCTTTTATCTACAGGAATAATGCGTTTTGGAGATTTTCGTATGATGGAGAAACAGGTATTTGAGTTGATATCTTTGGCCGTTTTTATAAAATCGCATTTTAAATACAGACATACGAGCATTTTGTGTGCAATAAAAATTCCTTTTAACTGAAAGGAAATTTAAGCGAAAATTGCTTTAAAACCGAGTAAGAACAAAAGAACAAGGTATACTGAACTAAATTAACTTTGAGAACACCCTGTGTAATAAGGATTAGCTTTAAAATATTTTGTAATTGAAATAAATTTATCTATTGCAAGCAACAATTTTAAAAAAGTATATTTGTTTAAATAAATAATTTATTTTATTATTTTGCGTCTGTTTATTTGTCCGCTTCCTCTTCTAGGTGTAGCCTGAGAATTGCATTTTTATCCGGTAGAGAAATCTTAAAATATAATTTTCAAGCCGGAGCGCTATTTCTATATATTAAAAATACAGTTTAATTTAAGTGGATAAACCTTCTTAAATTTAAAATTTTTCTTGTTAAGTTTTAACTGGATTTAAATTAAATTTTAAATATGAATTTACCTGTTTGCGTTTTTTCTTTTCTTTATTTCCTTATTTTCTAATTTAATTTATTTTTATATTTGTAAATTTAAATATTAAAATTCTTTGCACTCTCTTAGATAATATTTTTAAATTTTGTGCTAGGACATTCACAATATTAACAAACGATTATAAATAAGTAATCTAACTTTACTAAAACTATTATTTTGTTAATAACGAATAGCTTAAAAGCCGTATTTTATTTCTGTAACCTTGTATGTAGAAAATTTTAATTTTCAAATAATACTCTTACATACCATGCAGTGAATTTTTTAGAGATCAATAAATCAATTGTTTTTGGAGATAACCATAACTTCATACAGGGTGATTCAAAAATCGATCACAAAACTTAAGGGGGTAATTCTAGTTGAGAAAATAAGGGTAGAGCTTTATATATTTTTTTTCAAAATGTCATTTGTTTTCGACTTACAAGCCGTCAAAGTTCAACTTTTATTTTGGTTTTTTTCGCCATATTGCATTTATTTTTTAACAAATACAGTTGATATTTGGTAGACAAATCGAGCTTTGCAGATTCTAAAATTGTAAGACAAAAGTACTTTTTTAAATACCGCCAGAGGGCACATTACATTACCTAAAACTTAAAATTTATTTACATTATAACTTTTTTATTTTGACAGATATCGCAAAGCTGGGGGCGCCATTTTCTAGACAATCAGAAACTTAAAAAATAAGGTACTTTTATTAAAGTCGATAAACCTCACCGTTTAGGCACCAATAAACATCAAAGTGTTCATCAATTTCAATCAAATTACCTACATACATACAGGATATCCAGTAACTCAACCGACAAACTTAACCAAACGATTCTACAACAAAAATAAGAAAATAACTTCATATAAACATATGTCCTAAACGTCTTAGTTTTTGAACTACGGTGTGTTAAATATTAAAAAAATGTAAAAGACATAATGTTTATATAAAGTTTTTTTCTTATTTTTTGGTTGTAGAATCGTTTGCGCTAGCTTTACGATATCTGTCAAAATTAAAATATTTATAATGTAAATAAATTTTAAGTTTTAGGTAAAGTGCCCTCTGGCGGTATTCAAAAACAGTACTTTTGTTTTAAAATTTTAGAAGCTGCAAAGCTCGATTCGTGTGCCAAATATCAACTGGATTGGTTAAAAATAAATGCCATATGGCGAAAAACCAAAATAAAAATTGAACTTTGACGGCTAGTAACTCGAAATCCAAAGACATTTTGAGAAAAAAATATGAAGCTCTACCCTTATTTTGTCAAGCAGAATCACTCCCTTAAGTCTCGTGATCGATTTTGAATCACCCTGTATATATTTATATATAAGAATGACACACCTGCCTTTAAAATTATTAGTTAAATCAACTAATTTGAGAAAATTTGTTTCAAAATGAACAAAAGCAATCATGCAGTAAAATTAATGGTATAAGGTAATCAATAATTTACTTATTCTATATATATAAAGTGCGGGAATTATTGCTTGGGCTTGTAGTTTTGACTCTTTAGTATTGTAACGGCTCTATATTTTTATTGTTAATATTTAAAAGCCTTACATACACTAAATTCTTTAAAAGCCATATATTAGTTGTAAATTGATTATAAATCCGAGTGTAGTAATAATGATATAAAATTTATTGAAAATAACTACAAAAGAGGTTTTAATCAAAAACAAACAATTTATTATTTGAGGATAATTATTTACTATTAGCTAACCCGTGCCCACTTTGTGGGGCGTTAATTATATTTTTATCTGAATATTTTGAATCCCTTCTGGTAATCTTAAATTCCCCAGAAAAAAATCTTAATTTAACACTAAAAAAAAACAATCAAAGTTGCAAACTTTACCTCTTTATGATATTAGTATAGTTGAATATGAGTAATGAACGAAATCAACTTAAAACAAAGTAACTCGAATTCATTGTTTTTCTTATTTATTTTTTATTAAAAAAAAACCTGTGTCCGCCGAGAATCGAACCCGAAACGCCTGGATGGCGGGCGAGCATTCTACTACCTATGCTTATATGAAAGATAGGTGGTTGCCCACTTCGTTGAAAGTTAATTATATTTTTCGCTGACTTGACATACATATGCCATTATTTCTTTCTGAAGTTTCTGTTCAATCATAATCAAAATATAGCGCATAGCACTCCTAAATAGTGTAGCTTTTTTACTGTGAAAGAATTTTTATAATCGGTTCGGTACTTCCGAAGATTACAAACAAACAAACAGTTACAACATGTACATCTTTACGATATTAGTATAGATAAAGTATAGCCTATAGCTTACTTTTGAATAGTGCAGCTTTCTGACTACGAAGAATTTTTATAATCGGTTCCAGTACTTCCAGATTGACTTCTGCAAACAAACAAATACAGTTACAAACTTCACCTCTTTATAATAATAGTAAAGATTGCCACCTGACACCAGAGTATGTTATGTTGGAAAAACCAACTGTATGCTAGAAACCGCCCTATTTTTAATGCCGTGAAAATAGAGAATACCCAGGCGTGTAAGGGGAAAAATTCAAACTAAATTTAAACTTACTCGCTAAAGGTTGCAGCCCGTAAACATTTATTTTTTTATGCAGTGTGCCTACGTTAGTTGGCGTCATATGGGATACTTTTTTATTATTAATTTTAAGAAAATTGTTCTTAATAAATAGTTTTGCATGGTCCAAAACCTAAATTGCAACCATCAAATATTAGAATTATATTAGTCTGCGTCTACGAGGTTTGGACAAATATATAATTTTTGTTTAAGGAAGTAAATTACCTGTGCTTTTGCTAAAATCGAAAATTATTATAAAGAAAAAAATGTTTATGATTTAAAATTACATCTAAATATGCAATTTTGTTTTTTACCATTTTTTTTTACATTTTTTTTGTCAGATAATGATTAAGAAAATTGTGTACCCTGCAGAAACTTTTTATAAAGAACAATTTTTTTCCGTAAAATTAATAATAAAAAAAATGTATCCATTTGACGCCAACACGTGTAGACACACGTTATAACCTAAATAGGTAATAATTATTTTATATTAAATGGTTTATTATTAATTTATTCCTTTAAAGTAATCGTAATTTTATTATATTATTGCAAACGCAGAATAAGCCATAATACATAAAAAGTTTAAGTTTCTTAAAATATTTACTAAATGTCTTCATTCTGGAGAAAAGCCAAAGTATATTTTGTTTAAATTTCTATATTCCCGAAAAACAAAATAAATTATAAAAAAAGTGTTAAATTTAAACGTGAGGTTTATGGTAATGTTTTCCATTTAAAATACTAAAGTTTTTTACTTCCGAAAGTTGTTTTTTTTTGTGGCACTACTACGTAAAAGAACTCTTTAATATTGTGGTGATTTCTTAATATCGAACAAGACAAGGTAAAATTTTTTAAATGATGATTCACGATTAATATAGTGCTAATATACACTTTAATAATATTCATTCCTCTGGGCCTAATAGTTTCTTAAGATATCAGTAGTGAAATCGCTAAATATATTCGATGGATAATTGTTTGGGTACACGCCTCAATCTAAGAAAAATGGGACCTTTTCGGTCCTGGTCCCGGGGTATAGCGCGCTGAGCCTGTTCAGCCCTATTAACCCCTATGAACTGGCCGGTCGCCTGAAACAAAATTTTTGACATTAGTGTCAAAAATATTATCAGAATTTCCCAAGGTGCAAAGCCTAATTTTTTAAAAATTTTAAACTTAAATATTAGTTAACTTTAAATTTTTATTTTATCTTGACAACGGTGGCAGATTTTCCACCGAAACGTCGAATTTTAATTAGAATTTTTTGGGTTTTTCGGGGTTTTTCTTCATTTTGTTTCCAGGCGACCGGCCAGTTCATAGGGGTCAATAGGGCTGAACAGGGTCAGCTCGCTATACCCTGGGACCAGGACCGAAGAGGTCCCATTTTTCTTAGATTGACTCAGACCCAAAACAATAAACATCGAATATAAATGAACCCGGCTAACCAGTATAGAACATATCTTCCAATTCAGCTAAAAATATGTTTTCTGCACCATTTTCAAGGCAGCCCAGCGTTTTACTATTGATATCTTAAAATTGTTGAGTCTAGAGATAGGATATATTTAACAAAAAATTTAGGACTAAGTGGTAAATTAAAACTTGAGGTTTAAGGTAGTGCTTTCCATTTAAAAGTATTAGAGTTTTTTTCTTGCAAGAGTCGATTTGTTGAGAAACTTGCGGAAACTAACTCTAACTATTTAGTGACTCCCTAATATTGAACAAGACTTGGTAAAATTTTTTGAATGATAATTAACGATTGAAGGTAAATTAAATTTGTGCCATGAATAGCCCTCGCCCTTTCTCCTTTTGCTTTTATTTTTATCGCAGTATTTAATTTAATATTTTTATCGTCAGCCATAAATCAACTCTAATTAAGTTAATTAAAAATAATTTCAGCTGAGCTCCTCGCCAAAAGAGAAAAAAGGAGTGAAGATATACGTAATCAATTTCAGTTTATTAAATTTCAGGGCTCATAACTCGCTTTTAATATAATTAGAAAATATTTTACTTATTATTGCTAACTATAATTAATTAAAAATAAAACAATTTAATTTCCTAATAATAAAGATAGAACAAGTATCAACTATTTTCCTGTGCAATTTTAAATGAAAAATAGTGTGTGCTAGGGAAAAGCGATTTATTTCCGGACGATGTGTGAAGTTTGCTGGACGAGGCTTAAGACGAGTCAGTAACCTCACGAGTTCAGGAAATATGCTTTTCTACGAGTTGTTACATACTTTTTTTATCTTTGGACAATCCACGAAGGCTGAAAGCCTTAAATACTGACGTACCGTGGGTGTCTTAAGCAGGGTAAGAGGAAATTTGTTAACACGGGACTGATATACGTCGATTAGAAAGATAACTGGAGAGCCAAGAGCAGAGTTTAGTTGGAAGACCGTAGGAGGGAAGTTTATTAAGAAGTGCGTCATGCCAGACTTGGTCAAAGCTTTAGATCTATCAAGAGCAACGATCTCGGGACTCACCTAGAAACTCAAGAGACTTGTTCCAGTTGTGTGAAACGGAGGAAAGAAGATCTGCTGTCGATCTCTTGCGACGAAATCCGTATTGCCTGTCATGTAAAATTTTATGTTTTT